>VXAL01001194.1:159570-188156 GCA_013399475.1 Chauna torquata | reverse complement strand
CTGGAGCTGGCTCTGATCTGACATGGGGCAGCTGCTGGGCTTTGCTCACAGAAGCCACCCCTGTGGCCCCCCTGCTACCAAACCCTTACCATGTAAACCCAGTAAAAGCTGTTAGAGGTCCATACCATACTCTGGTAAGAAAGTGTCTGTTTCAAAAGAGCTTTTTTATGCTGAGCTTCTCTGATTTCACTAACCTGCTCCATACACTGAGCTAGTTGAGGATGAATTCATGAAGTTTGCATGTACCTTAAATGATCAGATCGCTTATTTAAGAACTTAGAACCAAAATCTCTGTTGCTATAAATGAATATTGACCTATAAATAACAGAGAAGAATTTTTTGTTATTTCATGAAATAGAAGTAGTGAGTTGGCATTTGGCTAAAAAATCAGTTAAAAATAGCGACTTCCTGCTCATGATAAGTGGGACTCTTTCAATAATATCTTTTTGTGGTTATACATAAAACTTTGTGATACTTACCTTGATGACATTCAAGGAACTGATTAGCTACTATTGCAGGAGGAAGTCCCACCATTCCACTGGATGCTATCATTAACCCATGCTCAGATATACGCTGACTGGAGGACCAAGTATCTGCAGTGGAGAGCAGCATCTGAATTGTGTTTTAGTAAGAAATGACAACACAAAAAAGTTACAGTGCCCTCCATATTCTCTGAGGCATCTGGCATTTCAGTGCAGTCACAGAAATTGAATTCAGCTCAGCATTCATATCTGGGAAGAAGAGAGATTCTAATGTGCTTATCCCTATAGTAGAATAGGCTGCACAAATCCCTGCAGTGGTATTGTAGTTCAGCACAGGCTGGGACTTCCTTGTGTTATAGCAGATTTCTGACTGCAGAGTTGGTTTTTCCAGACAGAGCAAACTTTTTTCTACTCATTATTCAAAATAATCTCTTCTTAGAGTGACCCTAAATCTAAGGTGCTTCATGAAATAGAAAGTCCTCCTGAGAGCAGTGCAAAGTATAGAACTCTGGACAGTGCCTATAATGGATGCCAAAGAGTCTGATGACAGTGTTTTTCAGCTCTGGAGTTTCCTGAACAGAAGAGAAAAGTATTAGCTCTTTCCCTTCTTTCTTCCACTTCCCTTGCTGATAACGTAGGTAAAGTGTGTAACCTGATTTTGATGGCAGTCATCCTGCAATATTTCTGTAGTCAGCATTGAAAATATTACTTTGGCTGGGTTGGACGTCACAGTGAAATGTCCTTTGATACTGCATACCTGCCTCTTGAAACATCTGACAGAGGTGCAGCATTTTCCTTTTCTTAGTTTTGTGGAACTATCAGGCTTTGAGATATGAAGAAGTTGTAGCTATCATCTGGGACAAGGTTGATTATTTGGATGGGAGCTTAGGGGCCAAGGAAGGCTAAGATGTATCTGTGGTAACAGGACTCATGTTCTGTACCTCAGTCCTAGTGCCTGTGCCCTTTGGATTCCCTCCCTAACTACTGCTTGGCTCTACTTCCACCCCTGGCTATTTCTTCCATACTTCACATTCTTCTGTATATAGAAGTACTGCAAAATTGCTGCTGTTCAGCTGGTCTTCTCCATAACTCCAGTCCACAGGCTTTTGGACCACGAACATACAATCATGTAGGGCTTTTTGACATCAATATGTTTCCATTCCCTTGGGATCCTATAAACTTCCCTAAGATTCACCTCTATGACTCCTTCTACTGAACCACAGAGGCCTTTCTTGACCAGTCTTTCACAAAGCAGCTCCCTAAAACATGAATCATTTGATTGCTTTTCTTGTGTTTTTTGGATCTTTGTTCTGTGCTTCCTATAATACAGTGACCAGATTTGTACACGTTATTCCAAAAGAGACCATCCAGCTGCCTCACCGAATGCCAAAGTAATAACGTCTGTGGTTTATACTCTGTAGCCTTCCATATACAACCCAAAAACCTTGTTTGCCTTTGTTACTGCTGCCAGATGTTCTGTGGATGGTTTTCAGGCTTATTGTGGTGAATGTCACCATGCCAGTGAATTTCAGCAAATTTAAGCAACTTTGAAACGATTCTTTTATCCACATGGTTGTATTCAAGTCAAACCAAACGGTGTTGTCACTTGAAACTGCCCTGTTTTGGTTACCTCTTTTTCACACTGAATCACCAATACCTGTTACCAGTTTCTCTGATGGAATCTCTTCAACAGCATTTCCCCTTTATCAGGCCTTTTTCTGATTGTCTATTTCACTGCCAACTCCCATCTGCATAGCCCAGCTCTGAGGGTCTAGGGAATAGGCTAGCAGTTTTATTGTCGTAAGAACCCAGTCTGCTTGAATTGAGAGTAGAAAAGAGTGTGAGTTTTTTCCTAGAGATGAAACAAGGGGAGGGAACAACCTGTAAAAGAATTATGATTTTCTCACCTGTCTTTTCCTGCAGATTTGCTGACAGCACAGGAATACCACTGCCTGCTGCAGCTGCTCTGCCCTGACTTCCCAATGGAACTCACTCAGAAAGCAGCAAGGTGGGTCCTCGTCTACTCTCTTAAGACAAGATTGGGACTACACACATGGACTTAGGAACTAGATCTGTGGGTAAAGATATGGACAGGGACCTTCAGCTTTTATGATTCTGGGGAAAAGAGATACCATGATTTGAGGCAAAGAACAGTGTGTTTTTTTATAGAGAGAATGTATATTTAAGGTATACAAGGACTGAAATATCAGTGCACAATGCTGCTGTTGGCTCAAAGTTAAGAAGATGAATTGCATATAAAAGAATGTTAGCCAATGTGTTTTTAACTGATATAATTTTAAACTCTATTTTAAATAATGTTTACTATCTTTAAAATGTGTTCCCCCCCCCCCCCCCAGCTTCCTATGATTATTCACATTTGAAAGGTACTGAACTCTGAAGGATTGCCAGTGTTTTAAAGTACTTTAGCTAAGAACATGGTAGCTAATCTGTTTGAAATTTTATTTTAATCTAGATGAGGCCTAAAGCAGATTGATGGCTCAGGGCACTGATAATGTGATATGGGACTTTTTTACTGATAGTGCTTGCTAGTTCCAGTCCAGCACAGGCAGTTGATTATTAACTATCTGATAGTGAAAATGTAATAAGTATAATAAGGTATATGGATCTGTTGAGGTAGGGGGTCAGTTCAGATCACAGTAGGAGTACGCATACATATATATAATCACAGCAATATTACTGAATAAATACTTTCATTCCTAGCCATCTCAGTAGAGGAGGCATGGAAATTAAAGTTTTTTCATGGACCTAGATATAACATTGGAAACAGAATCCAGGCACATCATCAGGATATTAGCTGCTGCCTGTGTTGTTCATGGCCTGAATAATGGAGAGGTCCTCATTTTCTATTTTTCATTGTTATCTTTTTTCAGCACCAGAATCCCTTGAAAAGTATATTAAGAAAGGAGAGTGAAAAAGTGTTATCCATCTGCTAGTAGTTCCATTTGGCTGGTTCTCTGAATTCTTCCCAGGCTCCTATGTCCTTCTATCCGAACTGAACTGCAGTTAGAGCTCTGTTGCTTCAATTAATGCTAAAAGATGAGCACTACTGTTCCCTTTAGCTCATCAGTGGGCCTTCTGGGCTCCACGGAGTACAGTTTCTTGGCCTCCAATGCCAGACTAAGAAAGAATACTAACCCTGTAGCAGGAATATATCTGCTGCTTCCTTTCATGGAGGTACAACAGCACCAGTCCCATGTGCGGGTGTGTATTTCATAGAGTTCCAGCTGAGCTGAGAAGGAATTTTTGATGGTGCATGAAAGGAGACTTCAGCGTATCTACACATGTTATGATGTTTATGTCAAGGAATTTAATCCACAAGGCTGTTGTAAACTAGAGGCCCCATTCAGGGGCCTGCTGCGCTGTTGTGTGTGTGCCTTAGAGACAGACAAGCAGGCTTTGGGAGCAGGTGTTAGAGAGAAATGAGATCTCTGTCTGAGGCACCCAGCTCAGGTGGGGATGACCTCACTCTTGCTGTTGGCTGGCTAGAGATTTACTTAAACATTGCTGTTATTCTGTTGCAAGATAATCTGGTTGAGCAATTTTAATAACACTTGCCATGTTTCTAAAACGTCTTTCTCTTTGCTTCTAACTGTTGCTGTCTCTCTCTTTTCTTTGTTCTTGTCCCATGCTGCTGCTTATTCTAGTTCCCACTTCCTATTGTCCTCCTTGGTTTCTGCCAGTCAGAAAGGTGAACCCTGTAGACTGCCTTCTGGCACTGGCTGCTTAAGTCCTTGCAGAGCGGGAAAGGCACATGCAGACCTATTGACATTATTCCTCCTTCAGTCTGCACACCCTCAGCAATTTTGTTGCTAATTTGCCTTGGGAAAGGAATTAAATAAAGCAGTGGCAGGAGTAGCCACAGCATTCACTGATACAGCTGGGACCTGTGTAATTGTTGGCGCTCTCGGGAGGAGAGCAGTCGCAGTTGTGTCTCAGTGCTGCGTGACTGAGATGATCTCACAGCACGGTGCACTCCACTTGTCCATGGGCTGTTGCTACGCGCTGATAACAAACACTGGAAGGGAATAAGACCAGGAAATGTCAGAGCAGAAGAACAGAGGCTACAACAGTATAGGTTTTATTAGCGTTACACCAGAGACCTCCATTTTTCTGTTCCTGGTGCCACACAAATGCAGAGATCATACCCCCCAAAAACCCTGTGTGTGTCTGTGAGATTTCTTGGACATTTTTTTTTTCTTCAAAGGGCTATAGGCATTAGCAGATTAAAGATTTTAATCTACAGAGATACCTTTGATCTTCAGAGGTACCTTCTGGCTTTCTGAATATGGAAATCACAAAAGGACAGAAAAGGAAGGGACTTTTCTGGTTTGGTGCTGGGATCTCAGGACCTGTTCCTGAGCACTGACTTTTCTCTTGTAACAGAAACACAAGAAACTCACTGCCTGCATTGGAGCAGTGGGAGCTGAGTAGCTCACAGATCGTATGCTGTTTTGTGCAATATGGGAGCTCCTGTTGCACTGGTCAGTGCTAATGGAAGTGGGGCTTGAAAATCTGTATTCCTGTTGGTAAAAGATTGCCTGAGAGTGCAGATCTTGCTCTTTTTGTGTGTTCCATTTATTTTTGCCTCCACGTATCAGTAAACAAACCAAGTCCCTGAAGACCCATTTGAGCCAGCCTGGCCTTAAGACACATAGTGTCAGTCAGCCCTTAATGGTAGCAGGGAACAGTAAAAGTCCTTTAAGCTTGCCTGGTCTAGAGTTTGTCCTGGGGACATCCTGTCTAGTTTGGGTTTCCGAGATTTTAGCCACAGTCAGCAGATGACAAAGTTTCCCCATTGGCACAATAGCCAGGCTTTCCTGCCAGCCAAACCCACTTGAACCCTGAAAGACCACTACATCCTTACCAGAGTCACTCAACTGTAGGCATCGTTCTTCAGTCCTTTCCAGTGCTTCTCCTCGATTTTCGTTATTCATTGAATGCTGACTACTAACCTTGTAAATAAGTCCTTGCCCCTGAGTTTGGACGAGAATGAATAAAGAATCCCTTGAAATATCAGCTACCTGATGAACTCTTTTGAGTTCCAGTTCAGACTTTTCAGATTTCATCCTCAGTTTAAGTCCTGCTGGCTGGGTTACAGACCGTCCATGGACAGGATTCTCTCCTTGCCAGATGTTTCAGGGAAGAGGTACAGATATGTTACATGTGATGCTCTCTTGGCTTCCCTGGCCGTGCAGTCAGCTGGCTATGTGGGGGAAATAGCCAGCTGCAGTCAATCTCCTCATAAATGATTGTACTGGATTTAAAGACTTCTCAACATTTCCGGAGTACAGGCTCCTGGGCCAAGTGGAGTCAGTAACCCAGCACCAGAGTGCACCTGCTTCTATTTAGGCACTCCTCTGTTACATATGTGCCGTACAGTCCTCCTTAGAGGCTTCTTGCTATCTCTAACAACAAGAAACATTAAATTCTCAGACCTCTGCCCACTTCCTGATGCTCTTCTGTAAGTAGGAGAGTGCAACTTCTTGCTGCAGAGTACACCCATTGACCATAGCTTTAGATTTAACAAGTGAAATTAGTTGATTGTTGTGAGGGTGATGTAATATTGTCTCTCCACAAAATAAATACAGAAAATAACTCTCCACTATTGTTCTCCTGCTTCTCCAGAATGGAGAAATGCACTGGCAAAAGCTTTGGAGCTTGTGCTTTGAGGGTATCTGGGAGACAGACCATTATTACAAAGGAGGGAGTACAGCTTCTCAATGACGTGGCCCGTAGCATTTCCAGTATTTAAAGAGTGGTTGGATATGCCGGTAGCTGAGCAATATTGCCTAAGAGATGAAGATGCTCTGCCTGCCAACTTCAAAGCTGTTTCCTTGATGTGGCCACTGACAATCTCAGTAACATGCTTATTAGTGAGAATTAAGCACTGAAGCTACTGCTTCTTTAGACAGGAGGAGGAGGCGGCTTCTGGAACATAATAAATAAATCAGAAACACTTTGACATCTTCAAAGGGTTTTGTTTTAAATACTGGCTTTTCTCCTGGGGACCCTCTTAGCCCCAGTCTTTCTTCTTTGAGATAATTAATTCAAGCTGCTCTGAATGTTTGATTTTGCCACAGTGAACACAACTGGTCTGAGTGGCAGGGAAGTAAGCCTCTTGCAAGATCCTGTAACTCTTCTAGGTCAGTCTCCCACACAGCTCCCTGTTTTCTTTTACATGAGACATAACAGTGTTTCCCCAGCAATGTATTTAGACCATTGATGCTGCAGGAGTTGGTCTGTGGGTTGCATTTGGCCCCACGTTCAAAAGGGTCCTACTAGATGACCCATACTTCGGCTATAATGAAGTGATAATCCTTCTCCTGTGATATGCCAAATACTGACCATACGGGGTCAGTAGACCTGCTTCTGCTTAAAGCTGCATGGTGGTCCAGAAAAAACACACAGCTGAAAGGAAGTACCAACCACCTTTCTTTAGCATCCTCTGAATACTCTTTTTTTCTTATCAAAGTGGAGTGTTTCCTTCTGTTTTCTAGTCTGAGTTGTCATTGATCAGCCCAAGTTTGATCTTTCAGAGCTTTTCATCCGTATGTAGTGGTAGTGACCAGAGCATTGTTTTCATTTTTATGAATGTTTTTGCCCTAACTTAGTTCTGAAATCCAGCATTTTTTCCCGAAAGGAGGAGGTGGACTTTGCTATTACTTCTACTTCATCTTCGTGGCCCGCGGCTGGTACATTATGTATTCATAAAGTATGATTCAAAATAGGGATACATGTAACTCTCTACATGCACGTGAGGATTAGCAGAGAGAAAGAAGACATTGTCCCTTGCCCAAGAAGTCTTCAGTCTCCATGAAATTTGACCTGATAATATATGAAAAGAGACTGATTCATCAGGAAGGGAGGATAGGACGCTTATGGTGGGTGAATTTAAAGCTGATTGTTGGTGCAAAAGGGATATCATGTTATTTCCTCTTTAGTCAAGTGAAGTTTGACCATAGATTGGGAGTTAATAGCTAGTGTTACAGTTATGAATCTGAAAATAGCCCAGTTCAATGAACTTGGGTATACAGAAGGATAGTGTAAGACTCGTTCTGCGTACACCAGTTTTGTAATCATGTACCTGCCTGGTCTTTAGCACAATTACTTTTTATATAGCCACGCGAACCAGCCTTGCAGTTTTGATGCCAGTGTTCGTTTCCATCATGTCCCCCAGGCTTTGAATACTTAACATTCGTCTTGCTCTGGTCACACTAAAGCTAAAGTGTGTGATAGCATTGATATTCAGGATCTTCACCTCACCACAGGTTCTCAAGCTGCCTTCATATTCAATATTAGGGTGTCCACGTCCATTCCTCTCTCCTAACCTCTTATACTGGGCCAAGCTACTAGCAGTTCTCAGTTGCACATAGTTCCCTAGCTGCACTTTCTCTAGATCTGGGGTTCCTTCTTGTAGACTTTAGTCCTTTTGGAGATGCTGAACTGTTTCTCTCATCTTATTCCTAGGATTGTGCTGATGGATGATGCTGTGGATTGCCTGATGTCTTTTTCTGATTTCCTCTTTGCTTTCCAGATCCAATTCTATTACTCAGGTAAATACTGGGAAGCTGCTGATTTCACCCACTGGCATATCATTACAACCTTACAGCTTCTCTCTCCCTGCAGTTTTTTGAAACTTGTAAGGATATGTTTTTTCACAGAGAATACATAGATAATGGAATCCACTGACAAAAGCTGTCACTGATGCCAGTAGATTAGGAGGCCTCACAAGGAGGTTCCAAAGTTTTGTGAATAACAAGATACTTGTAATGGCTATGGCTTATGCATGTATTTGTCTTAGCCCTGAGACATAAATTTCTAGCTTTATCTAGTATATGTTAGCATCTAATAATTAACTTTTACTAATAATGTGTTCTTTTTTTTTCCTTTTTCTTCCTTTTTTTTTTTTTCTGTAACTCCCTAATACAGCATTTCTGCCTCTAAAGTACTGGCCCCTGCTGGAGACAGTATCAAAACAGCCCAGAGCAAGCCTAGCCCACCTTTCTGGCCCCAACAGGGATCAGGAGCTGGTGCCTTGAAAAGAAAAGGAACGCGGCAAATGGATACAATTCTTCCCCCTAATACTCCCCCAACTACAAGCTGTTTTCAGCTCAAAATGTTTCTAAACTGGGTATAGTTTCTACAGGTTTAGAAAAACCCAGGGGATTCCTCTCTTGAGGACTTCTCTGGTCTTCCCTTTAAATCACATAAACATTTAACCTCCACAAATACCCTTTGGCATGGAGTTGCACAGGTCTGCCACCTGTTCCATGAAGAACCACCTCTCTTGTTGGATTTGAGAGCCCCTAGCTGGAAGTGAAAATGAACAGATAATCTCTATCTACCTTTTTCATATTATTAGTCATTTATCATATTCTACCCCTCTCCTCCAGTTTGAGTTTTAAGTAGATGGGGTACTTCTTTTAAGATTTTTGACAGGAAAAGTACAAATCAAATCATAATGGTTTGTGTGTATGTATCTTTACATATGCTAACCCACACATACGCATCTGTAAAAATCCTGAGGTATTTTTAAACTAAAGGTCAGGAGACAAAGGGGAGAAACTTGGATGAACATTCACGTGCTTTTTTCAGTACAGGGAGATGCTTTAAAATACATTGACCTGTTTGCCCTAGCCCCCTAGAATGTGATTGAGGAAAGGAAATCTCATCCAGGGAACTGTTTAAATGGGGAAAAAGAGGGAAGCATTTCCCTTATCAGGGTTAGACATGCACCCAAGCATGGGGTACTGCTGGGGCACTCACTCGTCTTGCAGCACAGAGCACTTTCTAAAGGCAACGTAAGCTCATGGGATTCTGTCCACTCACACTAATGGCTCCTTCTGTTGGACATAGCTCTCAGCTGGCCTTGATCAGGCAAAAGGGGCCAGGTCTGGGATACTGGGAGACACTGGCTAGAAGCTGTGGTGGAGCATAGTTTGCGGTCAGAGTGTAGCCTTGGGTGGCCTGCTGATCTGATCCAACCTGTCAGATCCCATCTTTCCAGCAGTTATGAGTCAGCTGCTGTTCCTAATACAAACATCTCTATTTCTTGGTACTTCTCTGCGTATACTTCCCCTGTAACTCCCTTGTGCAGATCGCAATGTTATCCATGACAAGTTATCAAAGAAAAACAGTTAAAATGGTGATTTTGGGTAGGGCAGAACCAGGCTTGCAGTGCCTTTAGCTGTGATTAGAAAATGTGCTTCGAAAGTTTTTCTCTGATACAACAAATATTTCCACTGAGCTGCAAAACCTCAGCACAGCCTCAGGGCCCGCTGACATCCCACCTTACCTCTCCACTCGCCTCACGCACATCATCACACTTCCGTTCACTTGGGACATAAATACTATTGAGGTCCTCACAAACATGCTTTTGTGTGCACACACTCAAACATCCCATCCCTGTCCTGCTCACCCGGGCACAATGCACACACGCAGCCTGTCATACGCTCTCCCACCAACCCACACACATGCAAACCACTCCAAATGGAATCTAGATTTGTAAACTGCTGACCACATCCATAAACAAACTTGTTTAAAATTAGGCTCTTGCAGTAAACAGTGGGTAGTATGAGGAGCCTGGGGAGAGCCTTTCTGCCAACTCTAGCCCTGACCTGCCCTGGCCCTTCCTCTAGATCCCGTGTTATATTTACTTTGGAGCAGCACAGAGACAAGCTGGGATACAGCCTGGAGCCCTTACTAAGTTGCTCCCTTTGCTTCTGTTGCAGTTCCACATATTTTATTCTCAACTTGGAGGAGTTCTCAGTTGGTGGTAATAGATGAAGAAGGAAAACTTTTGAGACTTTGCAAACTAGCTTTGTGTTTGACATTAGCTTTCACACTCTGCTGTTTTATCCATGTGCTAGCATCTGTTCCCTTTAGAAGAATCTGAACAGAGTGGCTGGCCTCTCATAATCATCCTGACAGGGAGAAGCCAGCAACTTACATGGAAATGGCTGTTTGTGCCTGCATAATATCTGATCTGAATATGCGGGATGCCTTAGTGTTGCACGTTCATTTCCTGTTGGTGTCACGTACAGCACAGAGCAGGGAATGACAGTTTAATCCTGGGTCTGGTAGGTCAGGAGGCTGCTTTGCTGGTTATAGCCCTGAGCTGTAAATTGTGTTCTGTTTTTTCAGAGTTCCTGGAAAGTGTGGCTGCTATTTATCAAGATCTATTGGCTGGTAAGAATCCAAATACTGTGATTGTGCCAACGTCATCCTCTGGGCAACATCGGCAGCGGCAGCCCCCAAATGACTGCAACCCACTTGATGGGGTAGAGGCATCTCTCTTCTACCAGTGCCTGGAGTCCTTGTGTGACAGATCAAAATACAGGTATGAACAGAGTCCAAAACACAGATGTGAAGCCTGTGTCTCTGCAGACCCTTTGTAAGGTTGGAGCTGTGAAGAAATACAGGACTTTGAACAGGCTGTAACTTCCACATAGATCTCATTGGAGAAGTATGAAGGGAGAGATCATAGCAGAACTGCTTTGACCGAAAGAGAAAAACAGTTTCATGGGCCTAAGAAACATGGGGGTTTGAGCAGATTATTGAGCTAATTGGTTGATTTGGGACTCCACTTTCTTTCTCACTTTTACATTGATACTTTCATCAAGGAGAAGTTGATCTACCATCATGAATTAACTAGAGGAGATAAACAAATGCAGGTGTGTTCCTGGGGGTTCAAGTACAGGCAAGCCATGCAGGGGTGGAAGGAGTTTGAAGCTTTTGCACCCAGAAAAGATCACATTGCTAGTCTGTACTGGAATCTCAGATGGAGCTGGTCTCCAGTTACAGATCCCAAGCACAAGGCTAGCCTTAGTTCAGCAGGGGATAGAGAAACACCAGGCCTTACTGTATAGCTTTAACAGACACATTCTTCATAGTTTCTTGCAGGCAGTGAGCAGGTGCCCTGCTAGAAGGTCACGGTATAGATCCACAGAAAGACTCATGACACAAGTCCCACCTGATTCCCGCTTTACATGCCTGAATCCAAATTTGTGATCCACAAAATTAGTTCTAAACTGCTGTCCAGTACTATAGGTATCTAAGCATGGAGATGCCAGGTTGTTTGGATGTTTTAAATAACAAAAGCTCTGCGTTCCCTGTATGCCCTGAGAGCTTCAGCTGGGAACGATATTGTGAGCCCATCTGGTAAGTCAGGCTCAGCACAGCACTGGGGGGGGAGCCATTCTCAGCCTTTCCTCAAGTAGCTCAATACTCAGCCAAGCTTTGGTAACCACCTTTGCCTAAGGGATCACCAGCCCACACCCACATCTCCCAGGAGTGCCACTAAGCCATGGTCTGTTCAACACTTCCACTTCCTCTAAATGCAGCAGTTCCATTTTGCATGAAACTCTTTAAGGAGTATTAAGCAAGAGCAAGAATCATGATGATATTGCCTAGAGGTCAGGGCCAGGGGTTAAGGTGAGTGTAGAAGGGAACACGTGAATCGTAGTCTCCACTCAAATATGTTTTAGGACATATTTAGTCTGTCACTGGAGAGGTTTTCCTGCCCCTTGGATGACTATTGCTGATAAAAGGCTGATAACAACAGTGTCCTCATGGAAGTTTATTGACTTCTAAAAGAAAGGATTTCCTTTTTTTCTCTTTTTTTTTTTTTTGAAAGAATATGGCATGTGTATGCCTCTGAGCAGATCTGGGCTTTTCTCCCTGTCCTTGGAATGGAGGCAGGTAAGACTGCTCCTAGGGATATACCCCAGCTCAAACATCTTAGGAAATTAGGAGCAGATATAATGCTAAATAATCAAGCTGTTGGCTATTAGTTTTAAACAGTCGGGGCAACTTGACAGTGTTAGAACAGGTAAGTGGGCTTATTCGTCCAGTCTGAGCTGGATCTTTGAGAAAAGATGATCACTTAATAGACAAGATGATCTCTTTGTCTCTCATTTCCTAGCTGTCCACCTTGTGCCCTTGTGAAGGAAATGTTGAGCACTGCACAGAGACTGACCTTCTATGGATTCCTTATGGCACTTGCAAAGGATCAAGGGATCAACAGAGCCCTAGGTAAGACCTCTGCAAGTGGTACAGCTCTAGATTTTCAGTCATTCTGCATTTCTGTGGAATTTCCACTGTAATTATGCCCCAGATTTTACATCATCAGGAAGAAAGTGAGGGAGTTTTTCATCTTTTGTGTTATGGATTAAACTTTAAAAACATAACACTGTACCTTACTGTCTGCTTGAAGCTGTGGAGCTTCTTCAACAATAAAATGAGATGTGAAATACTGCTCTAAGACAGCAATGTTTTACATCTTTAATAGCTGATCGTTTTAGCAGAACTGTCCTTTTAACATGTTTGGCTATAAAGGTTGGTTAGAGGTGGTCAGGAGCAAGTAAGGTGCCTGACTGCTGTAGTCAGTACTGAAGTCCCATCCTACTTTTTAGCTGTTCATTCTCCCACAGATTTTAAATGACTTCTGTCATTGTCCACAAGAAAAGAAGGCACACCTAATGGGAAAACCTCTGCTGCCTCCTTGGCTCGAAGACTCAAACTGAGCCCGGTCGCTCCCAGCTCATGCCCCACCTTCCCCCAGATCAGCGTGATCTTTCTAGTACATTAATCTATGGCCTACTGAAAATCTGGTGGTACCATAAAACACAAAATTCTGTACCATCCTGCTATGGAAAACAGAGGGATTACCAAGCAGCATCTCACTGCTTATTTCCATGTTGTGATGATGAATATAGTTCTAGAGCAGTGAAGCAAAGTGTTGCATTGACAAAAGAAAGTGTGCAATCCATACCTAGTTCAGACACATAATGCCATGTTGCCCCCATGTGACTTGGTTGTGCTCCTCCTCCTCCTGCAAAGGGGAACAGAAATGGCTTTTGGCATTTGACAAGCAGAAATGTTTAAATGTGTGGGGACTCACATACCTTCACTCTACTTAGCAAACCATCAGGCCAGTGAGGGTAAGCTTTCTCTCTCTTTGAGTATCCTCTCCCTCTACTCCCTGAGTATCTGCCCGTCCCTGTATTTCAAAGACAAGCCTCAGTGAAAAGATGGTGTACCTTGCCTGAGGGCTTGTTCCTTTGCACAGGTGTGTCATAGTAGAAGTGTCCCCTCCCTGGCTGAGCCCCTTCTTCCAGCAAACAATTTAAACTGCTAATGCCCCTCTGGGGAAGGGCTGCTTACCTAGCAACATGAAGATTACATATCAAAGGTGCACGAATACAACCCTGCAATCCCCTCTGCAAACAGGCTTAGGAAGCAGTGTACTCACTGAGGAAGGTGATGCCTGGATTGCACCAAACAAATTCTTTTTTCCTTTGCCCTACAAAATCCACTTCTAATTGAGTGCAAAGAAAACAGATGGGCAAAAAAAAAAAAAAAAGATCCTGCCCACAGCTTCCATTGTGCCATCTACAAAGTGTGTGGGTTTTCCTTTCCATTAATGTGGGCCTGTCCCCTGGCCTTCTGCCAGCCTCCTGCCGAGGCCTCCCACAGAGGAGGGGCAGAAGCCACAAGTCTGACAGGTGCTAGCATCTTGGCAAGGAAAGGAGGATTCTTTTCCTGGTGTCTTTTAATCTCTCCTGAAGGGTGATTTCAATAGTCTGGTCTGTAGGGGATCACAAGCTCCCCAAAGCCCTTCAGCAAGGGCAGTTTCAGGCAAAGGAGCTTTCAGTCAGGATGCCTGTCTCATCTCTGGTCTCACAAAACCGGTGGCCCCCCTAGAGGAGCAGGGGGTAGATAACAGAGCAGTTCATTCTGGCTGGAGAAGCACTGATGAGTTTGTCAGGCAAATGGGAATCTGCAGCCTAACTCCGGTGTCAATGTAGATTTTTAAGTCCTTTAAGTGTGATTACTGACTCTCCCAAGTAATTCTTGTGCCCCAGAGACCTCACTACATTCTGCAAATGCACAAACAAGGTAAGCTTTAGCTGCCTATTCTCTTAATTGAGCATGTGAAAGTGAGCACTGGACGTCCCGACACTCTGTGTTGCAGTGCCAGGTTTTCCTGTTCACGTACAAGAGAGGAAGACCAGAAGTGGAAGAAGTGGGGAAGTCAGGTCTGGTCTGAACTGCTTCTAATTTGTTAGATTGATATATTTTTGATGACTGCTGAGTTTGCCTGTGTACAAGAGGTGGCTTTCCAGCCCCTCCTTCAGGACGAAGGTGCCAGGGCCAAAAATCATATTTGTGTCCCCACAATGCAGCGCAAAGCTTTCCCAAAGATACTGAGTGTGGCACCCAGGTCTCCTGAGAAACAAGAGCATTTCTTACTGCACTGTTGGTACAGATTACCAAATGTATTTTTCCTGGTGTGCAGTGGCACTGTCCAGGCTGTGGTAGGCAATTCCTGTCATCTCTGTGCTGACCGATCAGACCCTCCCATGACACCTGTGCAAGGTGGAGTTTGTTACCTGATTAGGAAGGAGGGATTTCCTAAGAGCCCCATCTTCCTGAAGGCTCTTTCTGAGGTGCCAGTATTGTTTTGGAGAACGCCAATAATGATCAATCAGCTGTTCCAGTCCTGAACTACACCCATCTCCTTCATCCTGAATAGTATCTCAAACGTGAAAAGGAGCATGCTGACCTTATGCTGAGAGAAGGTACCTGCTTACTGAACCAGTTTTTTTCTCTCTCACCCAGTCAGCAAGCAACACTTGTATAGCCCATCCACACTTACTACCCCAGACTTCATGTGCACCAGTCAGGGCTAACCTTCCTGAATTGCAAGGAAAGCAAGTCTTACATCTGTGGAGCGTTTTTGATCCCCAGGCTCAGTGCACTACAAGAAAGGCAGGTGGCACAGACGTATATGTCTCCCTGGGTGGTATAGGGTGGCACACACAACATAGCTGTTGCTCTGATAGGATCTGGGACTGGTAGCTATACAGGGCAATTAGCAGTGACATGAAGCTGACAGAGGGTCATCTCCCTGTGACAGTCAGCACTCAGTAGTTTTGTAGAATGAATGGAACCAGCCAAATCTTTGGGTTCTTCAAGTTCTCTGAGAGGTGAGACTACTGAGAGTGCCTCCCATTTAGTCTGAGCTCAGCTAGAGCCTATGGCAAGGACACAACGTATGCACCGTCATTCTTTGTCTGTCCATGATTCTCAATATTCAGTGTCCATTTCTCTAATGGGTTTAAGGAAGGGTCGCCTCTGTCTTGCAGGGCAGATTTTGGATGCTGCTGTGACTTGAGTGATTTTCTTTAAGAAGATGACCCCTGAATAGCCTAACTCTGCTCTGATACTTTCCTTTTTTGTTTGTTTGTTTGTTTTCCAGGGGCTTTGCCAGATAAAGGAGATTTGTTTCTGGACCCTGCCATGGATCAGGAACTTGAGAAATTGTAAGTGGAATTGCCTAGAGTAGGAGGTAAAGCAACAGATGCAAGGTAGCACGTTAAGGAAGGCTTCACTAAAGTATTCTCCCTATTCCTTTACTCATCTATAAGACAACAGAGGAGCTAACAGAGCAGCCTGGGCAGAGAGGGCCTCTTTCGTTGGGGTGCCTTGGTGCAGCTAACAAAATCCTTAGAAAAGGTTTCAGAAGCAAGGGGGAAGTGCGCCTAAAAGAAGGATCTAGAGGCAGCAGCAGAGTCTGTAATGATCAGGAAAATTTTGTTTGGACAGTGGAAACCAGGAGTGTTGGAGGACACAGGCTCAGTCCAGAAGACCTGTTTTAACAGGAGGAAAGACTCACACAGCAACTTTGGCAAGTGCTAGTGCAAGGTGTTCCCCCCCCTTTGCCATGAACATCTTTCCAACTCTCTGCTAGTTGTGAACAAGTTCACATCTGAAGTTTATTCCAAAACTGCTATGGTTCAGGCTGGAGATGACAAGTTAGGCGACCCAGCGTTTGTCTTTTCTCTTCCAGGATAGCTCAGGTCTCAGGGCTTGCCATCTCTGCTCCTGCCAGCTCCAGTGGGGACACTGCTAATTTGCCTGTCCGTAACTCACCCAGGATTAACTCTCCCTGGAAACCTCTCCACCATCGCCGAAAAATGGATGCTGAGAGTGAAGGCTCCAATGAAGAGACGGACTCCTCTGAAAACTGAAGGTTGTGAGGGTGGGCACTGTTCCCATCTTTGGTTTGTCCAGAACTCACTGGAGGTACAGCACCTCCTCCCGGAGCATCTGCTCTGACAGTGGGTTATGTTCACATCACCAGTGTGTGTACAGCTGTGCCAGTCCCCATTGCCAGGTCCACCTGTCCCTTCCCAGCAAGGATGCTGCTTTTTTTCCTAGCTCCAAATTTGTGCAGGAATAGCTCCTATGCGGAAGCTCTTTCCAGCTGCAGAGTTATGCTGCCCTCTACTGGCAAGTAAGACAAACCAGCAGATGCTAGATCTGCATGTAGTTGGAAATAGCAGAGTGTTCTCTCACCGGGGCTCTCTCAGTTCAGCAGGTGCTGGAGCAGTGGGAGTGCTAGTGCAGGCTGGTTGCCAGTGATTCGTTGTGTAGCTATGTTCAGACTTGGCCTAGACAATAGAATGGTTAAATTGCCAGCGGCAGCTTTGCGCTCATGCTCCGTTATATTTATTCCCAGAAAAGCTGCACCTGCATGTGATCAAAGGTAGAGAAAGTCCTGAAGTTCCTAGAATAGAAGGGCTTAGGTATTGCCATGCCACCTGTCACTGCTTCCTCCTCCATGAGTCCAAGACATGCCAAAGCAAATATAGCAAATAATAAGCTAGATTTCAGTAAGTACTGCATGGTGCTTTCTGGCTCCTCTGCTGCACTGAGTTCCCTTCTGTGAGGCCTCCCACTGCCTCCAACAGCATGTTAAGCTCATTTGGTGAAAGCAAGCTTTGGATGGTGTGGAGGAGAGAGATGAGGAGTCTTCAGATTGCTTGGCCACAGGTGGTGGTATGACCTGCAAACATGTCAAGTATCTGCTGGGGTTTGGTGGGCAGAAGCAGTGAAGGAGAAGGAGGCAGTTTTCAAGCAAGTCCCAGGTATTTTTTGGAAATATTGGCATTGTTGTAGCATCACAGTGTAGCCTGCACAGCTACAAAGAGAATTACAACCTCATTGTGTTAATTGTAACCAACTCCGCAGCTTGGCCTCCACAGCCCTGACGCTTGACTAGCTATGCTCCTGGGTCCCAGCTTGCACAGAATATTTCCTGAGACACTCCAGTTTCTCATGAGCCTTTGGGAGCCTCCTTGCTCTTCCCTTCCATAAAATGCTGCACAGCGTGGGCTGTTAAGAACTGTTAACCCAAAGCTCAGCACTTCCCTAAGCTGAGTGGATTCAGCACATGCTGGAACTATTTTAGGAGTAATCCCTTAACTACTGCTGACCTAGCTGTGGCGGTAGTGGGAGGTATTATTTATTTATTATGTTATTTATTAGCATGCCCTTTAACTGCACATTCTCTCCCACCCACCAGCGGGCGACGACCAAAGGCAGGGAGTACAGCACGCTGTGTGAGGCCGGGGCCGAGCCGGGGGCGTTCCGCGCTGCCCTGTCCCCACCTCAGCCGCGGCNCAGGGCCGGGCCGGGCCCTCGCCTCTCGCCCCGCTCGCTCCCCGGAACGCCGCGTGCGGCGGCTCGCTAATGCAGGCGGCGCGGAGCTGGGGTCGGCCCCGCTGGTACCGCGGCCCCGTCCGGCTGCCACCACGCAGCCCCGGCCCAGGGAGGACAGGTGGAGTCCATGCCCGCCTGGCACAAAGTAGGGGCCCAGCCCTAGAGGAGTGGTTTGTTGACAGGAACCCACGGAATAAAAAGCCCCAGCATCTTGGTTTGCTCATACTGTTATTTTGCAACTATTGCAAAATAAGCAAGGGAATAAAAGGCCTATCCCAGCCTCAACTGCATAATCAAAGACAAACAGCTCTTGTATAAACTGTAGTCAGGTGCAAAGAGGCAACCTGAGTCGGCCTAAAGTTACAGTCATAGGGACAGCCTCCCTCACCCCTCACACACTTCAGTAAAGTCAGAGGTTCAGGACTTTCCCCTCTGTCCAAGTCTGGATGGAAGATATGGCAGGGCAACACAATAACCAGGGGTCCAGCAAATATCTTTATAATACTTCATTACCTGGGCCTTTTTTTTTTTTTTTTTTTGCTGATGATGTGATTAGAAGCTAAAAAAAATAATCTTTGCTTTGTTTGATTTGTTTTCCTGCATCATATATGCTGGTTTACACTACAATAAAAAGTATTATCCTATGGTAAAAGGCAGAGCCTGCAAATACAGAGGAATCCATGACACCATGGATTCCCATGCACACTGGAACCTCACAGTTGAAAATGCCTTACCAGTGATGTTAACTGCTACAGCAGCCTGCATGGAAACACGCAGTAGGAGCACTGAGCAAAACAGAAAACCACAGTCATGTCCGTGGGGACCAGGTAACATCATGCTCAGAAAAACAGCATTCTCATTTCCTCTGTCATGTGGTCAGCTAAAGTATGGGCCAAGAAGGACAGGAGTATTGATGAGGGCAGCCACAGGAATTCCCATCGTATCTTTCACAGCAGTGAGGTTATTCCCATCTCCACTGGCTAATAGATAGCAGTGGGTTTGAGGGCACATTGAATTTTAATGCAGAGTGGAATCCAGAGATATTTGGAAAGCATCCTGGGCACAGCCATGTCCTGACCCCTTCTGCTTTCCTTCTCCCTTCCCCACCCACCCCAGACAAACTACGACAATCCTGCAGAGTTTACTCCAGGCAAAGGTGGCACCAGTGCCTCTTGCTGGCTTCCCTGCGAGTTGCAGTCTCTGGGTCATCAATACGAACCATAACGATCCTGGGGAGGAAACACACCAAGACACATGCTACAACACCGTGCAAACTCCAAAGAGGCAAACAACAAGGTCTTGGGGTGTTTGGGACTAACGCAATCAAGAGGTAAGTGGTCACTGAAAGGCTACCTCAAGACAGGACACCATGCAAAGACAGG
Source organism: Chauna torquata (assembly GCA_013399475.1). NCBI lineage: Eukaryota > Metazoa > Chordata > Aves > Anseriformes > Anhimidae > Chauna > Chauna torquata. Next base: position 168,763 of record VXAL01001194.1, on the reverse strand, counting down.
AGGTAAAATGAGCTCAACTTTTTAAGTTCTGCCCAGGATTTGTGGTAAAAGGCGTATCTGACATAACATGGTAACCTGTCCAGCAGAAGCGTAATGTTGTCTAAGTAGCATTCACTGGCCACCTGGAATTGCTCAGCTATCAACTCCTCAGCTACAAAAGGCACATCTCTAGCTGGGAATTTCCATATAATTTGAGAAGACAATGATAATCCCAGTGGAATCACTTGGAATCACCAGGATATGGTGAAAGTCCCTAAGCATGACTAGAGCCTATCTGAAGGTGCTATAGTGTAACCTCACCTGGAGGGAGTTCATCACCCCATTGGCTAGGACAGCCATCTTGCCAGCAACTGACTTCACTCCTTGCTTGAACTGTGCAATATCAGCTGCGGGCAGGACGTTTCCAATTGACACGCCACCTATGAGAACCAGCACGAGTAAGGCTGGAGTTCCCCAGCTCCAGAGAACACCCTGATCCCCTCCAGTCTAGGTCCTCCAAAGCCGCGCCCCTTCCTCAACCCACTGAGCACCAACAAACCTGAGTGCACATTCTCAGTCTCTCCAAACAGGTCTGCAGAGCTGATAGCACTGCTGCCTGACAGCTGCTGCAGTCGGGATCTGGCTTCATACTGCAGAAGAAAGGAAAACAAAGGAAAAAGTTAAAGGAAGGGAACAAAGTACAACCTGAGCAAACAGGAGAAGATGAAGCCAGAGCTGTACCGGCTTAAGCACTGCAAAGTGCATCTACCTCAGCATCTGCCTCCCGCCCGAAGAACATATCTGAAGAGATAGCTTTAGCCCCTGCAAACTTCTGCCGAGCTTCATTTGATTCCACAACTGATGTCCTGTTCTCTGTATCCCGTCTACTGGTGGGCCTGAGGAAACAAGAAAGGAGACATGTCAGCTTAAGCTCACCAACACAGTAAAGAAAGACTTCTCAGATCCCATCTGACCAAAGGAAAGCAACAAACCCCAAGTGCTAGTTACTGTCGGGGACGTCTCCTCTCCCCACCTCAGGACAGTCAGTGTTTGATGACCATAAAGGCTGGGACACAATAGGCAAAAAAGTGCCTAAAGTCTCTCTCACTTGAAGGCCCCTTTTTTCAGGATTATCCAGTCCAGTGATCTTCTGCAGCACAAGGCTCAGATCCCATCAAAATACACTAGCATCTCTCCCACAGCTCCTAGAACTATCCCTTTGTCCCATACAAGGAAGGTACAGTAGTAGGCGCTTTACCTCTCTGAAACTGGCCGAATACTGGAAACTGTCACCTCTGGTTCTTCCTCTTTGTCAATACCCCATGAGGAGTCTGTTTCCCATCGTGAGCCAAAGGCATCTTCGAATGAGAAGGGATTATATTTGTACCTAGGTACCAAAAATAGGTAGTTCAGGCCAGACATTAAATTTGAGAATAAGCCAAAGATTACACTGAAGCTCAGTCTTACTTTGGAGGTCCAGATGTGAAGCCTCCAGCATCTTCAAACAGGTCCAACTGGGAGCGGGAAGACTTCACAGCCAATGGCGTCTCCTGCTCAATGACTTGCATCTCGGACATCACTGAGTGTGAAACAGAACTAGCACAACAAACAGGCAGTCAGCGCTGACTTGTATGACAGCTGATCCTACAAAAAAATCAGGCTCCCTCAAAACTGAATTTGGCCTTCACAGACAGGGCGGGTGCCAGAAGTCTGGAGGGAAGCTGTGGGAAGCCAGCCCCCCTTCACCACACATCTGGCTTGACTCCCTCAGAAGTCTCGAGTCACCTTCTTAAGGGAGGTAGGGGGACACATCTGCTTACATGGGGGCATCTGTCAAACTGCAGGGCTCTAGAGCTAGGCACTGATAAGCCACATGCATCTTTGGAAAAGCTAAAATGAGAACTAGAACCTCTGAACAGTGTCCATTTCTTTTAGGGTCTGAAGCATTTTTAGACACAGTCTAGCATACAAGCACTTTAAATTACTTCCTTTTGTGTTATAATAACAGCAAGCTACTACTGCCTTCAGGAAACTATTCCAGAGCAGGGTTGTTCCAAAGCACTTGTGTCTATCCCATGCCATCCACAGCCACGTACCTTCTTGACACCAAGCCCATGCCTAGCCTCTCAGCTTGTTCACGCTTCTTCCCTTCAAGGTTCTGAAGTTTCTTCTCTTCCTTCTTCCGGTCAAGCTGCAGTTCCTGATAAGCCAGTCGCATTGAGGTGACTCTAACGGAAAGAGCTGTGGTGGGTACCAGCTCATTACCCTCCTGCCCTTGCCCACATTGTGGAGGGGCAAGGGGAAGAGCATCCCTTACAACCCTTCAAAACACCAGCTTCCACAACAGCTCAGCCAAAAATCCTTTCATAGCAGCTTGTCTTCCCATCTCACCTCCACTGGGATGCAACTCTTTTCTAGCCAAACATGATTTCATTGGTGTAGGTATTGCCTCCCCACTCCCTGGGACAGAGGCACAAGAATACCCTATCCAGTTCAGCCTTTGGCTTTCTCAGTCCTGTCCGGAGGTCCACAGAAAAATATTTCCATATCTGCTCCTTAAACTCTTCCAGAAGTACTAATTTGAATAAAATATGGCAGTATAGCTTGTGACCTGCTGTAAAGACTGTTTTGGCTTACGGTTACTGCTCAACCTACTATGCAGGATGTGCTGTACTCATATTAGGCAGTCCTGGGGTGAACAGCATCAACCACATGTTACTTCTGCCTTATGTATGCAAGGTATACAGCCCAAACAGGGCACTTACATCGACTCCTCAGCTTGTTTCCTAGATTCCACTGCCTGCTGCTCCCTCAGCTGCTCTGCTACCTGAGCTTGCCGCTCAATCTCGTTGAAGCTCTGGCTGCTCACTTTTTGGGCTCCAAGACCTTTTTTTGCACCCAACTGAAAAAAAATAAAAACACACAAAAAAGTGACTTCTTCCCCCTAAATGGTTCATAGTATAAGAAAACCAGCAGTTTGAATCCTACTCCTTGTTGCATTGATCAGGCTTTCAGTCTCCCTGTGTAGTCACAGGCCCAGTACAGCCAGCAACAGAGGATGGAAAAATGCAAGAGAGTTAACCCACCAGTGGCCAGTGCTAAGAGATCAGCTACATACGCTCCAGACCATAACAAGTAATGATCCAAAGCCTATTTGTTTTTGTCCATTAATATACAAGCTAGCTTTCAAAAGATGCAATGAGATAAAGCTCTGTCTTCCCCAAATGGATATCTCAGTAGGCAACCTGGGAAAGGGCAAAAACCAAGGGATCAGGGAAAGGACAGCAGTAATATGAGACGTGCTCTGCCTTCTCTCCAGAAAATAAGAGCTCAGACATACCCCTTTCTTGGCAGCTCCTGGCTTCTTCTTTCCAATGAGGGAGGATTTAAGTTCTGCAAGAGGAGGGAAGCAGCAAATAAGCAGAAATTAATTAATTTAAGAAGCCAAAATTAGTCAGGAACCCACACAAACATCCACCACAGTACAGCTGCTATAGAGTCCAGGGCACACCATGCAGCTTCACATTAGAAGGCTGGGTGATTTCACCCAGCCAAGAAAAATGCACTGAAAAGCTCCACAATTGCAGGCTGGTGGCTAGAGAAGCATGTCCATCCCTGGAGAAACTTGTAAGTGAATTAAAACCTTCAAAAAGCTCCTCCAGGTGTCATGCAGTTCACAACCCTATCCAGTACAGATCAGGGTCGCTAGAGACACACTAGATGTATTTCATACATAAACCCAAGAAAATGCACCTTCAGAGCCATTTGAAGGTCACTACCTCATCAGTGCCTTAGGGACAAAGAAGCAAGAACCCTAAAGCTACATTTACATGTACAGACCACCAATGAAATGGACCTAAAGTGTAGTGAGCTACAGAAGCAACAGGTTCCTTGACACCTTCTACCAGAAACCTGTCACTCTGAGGGCATAAAGCATGCCACGCCTGTAAAAACAGCCAAGATCCAGCCAAGCAGCAGGTGCCTGTGGAAAAAGTGTAAGAACAAAGCAAGCATAAAGAGGGACTGCCCAGGACACTTCTCCAGCTTTTAACATTACGTAGCTCCAAAATCTCATTGCCCTTGTTGGGCTTTTCTTCCATGGAAGTGTCTCCTTACTTTCTACACCAACATGACTTTTGTCAATCCATACATGAGATACTGGGAAGGCCATCAAGAATGATCTTTTCTAGTTTTACCAAAAATTTTTGAAATAGGGGGGTTTGGGACATTCATCACATTATCTGAGACTGTTTTCATCATACTATTCCCAGCCATTTTTTCTTTTTAAATAACTGCCAGGAAATGTTTTTAATGGAAATAACAATAAGATCCTTTCCCAGAGAAGTAATAGCTGGTTTAGATCCCAATATGATACATGTAAGCTTTGGCTCATTCTTCCCCTGTAAGCACGAGAAGCTAGAGTTGAAGGCAGAATCACAAAAGGGGCAGGCAGAGGTGTTACAAGCAGCCAGCGCAGGCCAGCTGTTAGCCAGTTACCTCTGGCAGGAGCAGACTCTTGTGTTGATAGACACATGGACATGTCTGAGAAGAAACATAAACACGGGGAATGAATAGACACTTAACGACACAGGCTTTCCACCCAGGATGAAGCCCACTGTGGGCTAGGAGCACACTCTTGATAAGGAAAGAAGCTCAGCTAGATGCCATGTGTGCAGCCAGGACAGTAACGGTGGGGGACAATCAGATATAAACTCCTATTACTCCACAAGCTAAAGATTCATTTCCTTCCAAGCTTCTGGGGGGAAAAAGCAAAAGAAGACACAAAACAGCCATGTGGCCTTGATCAGCCAAGTTCCAGATACACAAATACCAAGTTTTGTCCAAAGCCCAAAAATGAAAGCAAGCTTTTGAGAATGAGACAGCTTTGAACTTGCATCCAAAGGAGCAAGAAACCTCCAATAAGCTGTGGATTGGTTTTAGAGAGATCCTCAGTATTGGCCCCACAGGAAGATAAGCTCCTTTTGACATTCTGAAAATAGGCTCATCAGTTCCAGCTCTATTAAGCTTACTACTGACCAGTAGATACAACAACAAGACTGATCTGAGAGATCCTAAAGAGTGTTACTTACCTAGAGGAGCTTTAGGAGATGTGCTCAACAAGTCAATAGACGGGCCTTGGCTGGGATCTGCAGGCACAAGAACGGAAGAGAACATTCAGAGAGATTCTCAACCCCTTTCCTCTCACAGTGTGCTCACAGTTCTGCAATCTCTCTTCTACCTCCTCTCTGCTATCCACCACCCAAAACAAAACAAACAATCTAAGCTCCAGTTTGAAAGGTGCAATTTCCCAAGCACAACTACCTTACGTCTCCACAGAGAAAGTTACCCACTCTGCAGTGTTCTTAGCACATTAAATGAAAGTAAGCACTCTGCAAGGGAATACACGAAGCTGTTTCAAATTACAGCTACGCTCCTAGATTCTTTTTCATCGTAGAAACAGTTTTCTGCTCTATATTCACGTTATTTTCAGACCTATCAAATTCAAGGGATAGAGAAGAGCGATTTAAAAAAAGAATTACATCTCAAAGTAGAGAAACAGGGCAACTAACCCTAACTAAACTGTTCTGTGTGCATTTCAGGAAAAGCAGAGAACTAACTCCTTGATTCCAAACACAGCTGTTCTTATAAGTCTCCACTAATTTAACTCAACATCAGGCAGCACACAGAGCTTCCATTCCTTCAAGCCTGAACCAAGGGAAAAGCTCAGCCCTTCTAACTTTGGTACAGGACTGTACTCTCCTAGAAATGAAGTCAGGTTTTTGGGAAAATTATTGAGCAGGAAACTCACGTGACACTTCACTGCTTTCTGATGATTTTGGTGCTTTTTCCTCCTCCAGGGAAGACTGTGCAGGATTCTGGCTGGCATTTGCTATATCCCAGGTACTGGAAGACTGCAAGAAGATGCTCATTCCAATGATTTGCAGAGGATGAATGAATCTAACAATCCTGAACTTACTTCAAGTTCAGTAACTGTATTCAGTTTGAGGTCAAGAAAACACGTTCCAAATTCCAGACTATGCTTTCACTGGAAATAAGATGATGTACGGACAAGTCCGCATACCCTTATCAGGGACAAAAAAACAAAACAAAACAAACAAACAACAACCAACCAAAAACAGAAATAACAGCATCACTCAACAGCACTGTCAGAGTTGGCTACTGTGAGGACTTCCCAGGTTACAGAGATGAGCTTAAATCTGAGAGAAGACAAGTGAATGAGTGTCCTGGTTTCAGCTGAGATAGAGTTAATTTTTGTCCTAGTAGCTGGTATGGTGCTGTGTTTTGGATTAGGATGAGAATAATGCTGATAACACACCCATGTGTTAGTTGTTGCAGAGCAGTGCTTACACTGAGTCAAGGACCTTTCAGCTTGTCACGCTGCCCTGCCAGTGAGCAGGCTGGGGGTACACAAGAAGCTGGGAGGGGACGCAGCCAGCACAGCTGACCCAAACTGGCCAGAGGGATGTCCCATACTGCATGGCGTCGTGCTGAACAACAAAACTGGGGGAGTTGGCTGGGGGGGCGGCCGCTGCTCGGGGACTGGCTGGGCATCGGTTGGTGGGCAGTGACCAATTGCATTGTGCATCACTTGCTTTGTAGAAAATTAATTCTGTCCCGGCTGAAACCAAGACAAGGAGTTTCCCTGGAAAATAACCATGGCTTCCATTGTTTTTACTACGATATAGCTGGTTCTCACATTACTATATTCAGTTGAGAAAGTCCGCCTAGCATTGTACAAGCACTTGCCCAAATCCACTTTACCAAAGTCTATGCACTGGAAAGCAGACTAAACCAGAAGTTCAAAGTAACAGTCAGCCTTCGCTTTAACTGTCCAAACATACTCTGCATTAAAGCAGTAGAAAAAGCATTTTCCAGGGAGTAACGGGTACCTCTGAGTATCTCTTGAAGATAAAGATGCTCTCAACGAGAAAGGACATGGATATTACAGGCCCCATGTGGAAGTATTTAGATCTGTGGACTACATCCCAGGCTGATGACTGAATCTTAGTTGTTCTGTGTTACTACTGAATGCACATACAATTTAGAATCCTTCCAAACTAAGCAAGACTGCTCCTACTGCCTGTCCAGGCTCCTGGCTGAAGAGCTGGCTATTTGAGAGCTATTAAGGCTGTCTGGTTTGGACAGTTCTTCTCACCTGTGTGTGCTCCATGAAGAAATCAGCATCACTCTTATCAGGGGAGTGCCCAGGGGCTCCACTCAGTCCATCTATGAGCAGCTGAAGAGAAGAGAGGAAAAAAGAAGCTATCCTACAAGACTCAGCACCCAGTGCTACATGTCTAACAGCGGAGAGCTGCTTAGACTTACATCAGTGCCATACTTGGCCATGGCAGTGCTTGCCAGCTGCCGGATCTTCTCCCTGTACATCTGGGCAGCTCGACTGTTATACTTAGCATTGGCATCTGTCGTAGTGCAGCCATGCTGGCGGAAGAAAGCAGTCTGAAAAGAGAAGAACATTCAGTCTCCTGGCTGACAGATCATACTCAAGCAAGCATTAGACATGACACAAACACAACAGGAAGAGGAAGCTTCCCAGAGACGGGCAATATAATACTGAGCACACGGCTTGAACCATTCATTGATCAACTCAGCTTTCTCCAAGAAGTCTCATTCCAAGCCCCAGAAGGCTGAGAACAATCCCTGTCCATCAAAGGGGTATGCTTCTCAGTCACAATGCTGAGCATGAGCTCTCAAACTGATCAGTGTTATTAACTCCTTTCATTTAAGAGGACTACGTCTCTCATTCAAAGGAGATGGAAAAAAATGACATATCTGCATACCAGAAAACCACACATTCAAAGTTCACAGGCTGACTTCCAAGTGCACCTGACAAATGCCTGCTCTCATCACACATCTCAAAGGAAAAAGGCAGTGCGGTTGGTACCCAGAAAGCCACACAAAGGAAAGGGACAAGAAACAGAGGATGTGGATTAGCAAGAGGGAAAGCAAGCAAAATGCCTACAGAGGCTCCTTACCGCATTGGCATTGCTGCCGACTTGCATACACCTCAGCTGGAACCAGTTCCAGTTAGAATCCAGCTCTGTGGACCTGTGCGAGGACAAATTATTTTATTAGTAATAGGCAGGCATGCCAAATGGAAAAGCGTGCTCTGAGCTAGAACTGTCAGATATCCCACTTCTATTCCATTAGAGTACAGGAGGCAAAGGGGGAAAGAACATCTCGTTAACTTCTTTATTCCATATGGAATTAATTTGAACTTTTAAAGCCAGCAATAAAGTCAGTTTCAGTTTCACAACAAATAACACAGTATCCAAATTCAGAGCGTGTCTCACTAGTGCAGCTTGTTAAGAGGGTAGGGCTTGAACTAGGAAAGCATAACCAACAACTTTCATTCTACATCTGATCTCACCACAACATGAAAGACTCATATTCAGCCCATCCCACTGATTAAGCCAGAACACATGACAAAGCAACTGCGAAAACAACAAAGTAAAGCAAGGTGACAGAATGTGTCTCACACCGGTTATTCAACTTATCTCTGAATGAATAAAGATCACAGTTCTGTTACTCAAAAAGCTTTTACAAGTACTGAAAATAAAAGCAATAGGCTTAAAATCCAAAACCGTCTTCCCTACTAGGCTAGTACAGAAAAGACTAAATAATATTACTTTTTGCCTTGATCAGCATTACGAGGAAGACTTTCATACTGCTTTACTGACAAGATTCATGCACCACCACACTCTGCTTTCAGCTTCTTCAGACAGGAGTCCAAACCCTGCTTCTGCAACATCACGGAGAATACCACGTTGATGTTCTGAGCAATCTACAGCTCCCAGTGCACAAGCCACGTAACACCCAAGGCAGCTGTTCTGAGACGAAGCTTTTCTCTAACGGAGTCCCTAGGCGTTCCCCAACGAGACGCAGCCACCCCAGGCCTCCCCAGGAGCTCCGCGGGCCCGCGCTCCCTGCCAGGCGGGCAGCCCCCCGGAGCTACGCACCTGATGAAGCTGAGGTGCACGCCCAGGGACCGGTGGACGCCGGAGCAGTCGATGCACAGGAAGACCCCGTAGGTGATGCTGGCCCAGCTCGGGTTCTTGGCGCCGCAGTCGAAGCACGACTAGAGCGGGGGGAGGCAGAGGCACGGCCGGGCTGAGGCAGCGCCCGCGGCGGCTCGGCCGCCCCCCCCGCCTCGCTCCGCGGCCCGGCCGCTCTC
>VXAL01001194.1:128755-159399 GCA_013399475.1 Chauna torquata | reverse complement strand
CGGGCCGGCCGCTGCCCGCGGGACAGGGCGCGGCCTCTGCAGGCCGCCGAGAGAACGCTTCCGCGTCCCGATGTCGCGGCCGACCCTTTGGCGGGCTTGCCGCGGCCCTGCCACCGCGCCGCGGCGCCCTCAGGGCAACTGCCAACCGCCGCCTTCCCTGTGGGGGCTGCCGCGGCTCGTCGCCCCGGGCAGAGCTCTCGGAGCGGCTGCTGCACGGGGGAAGGGCGCAGCAGGTGGGTGCTTGCAGCCATCGCCGCGCCCGCTGCAGCAGCCAGGCCCCAGGCCGGCGCGCTAGGACGAGGGAACAGGTGGAAGTGATTTAGTCAGCTGGAGGCTTCGAGAGCGGCACTGCCTGATCCTCATAGCAACACGGGGCAGTAATCGAGGTAGGGACGTTTGTGCTTCAGACCAAGGCTGGTGTTAGGACCATAAAGTGCTGTATGACCTGCCCAGAAGCAGGAGGGAGCAGACTAGCGAATCATTCAGTTATAACACAAGAAAAGTAGGAAAAGAGGTAGTTTTGCTCTGAACTAGAAATTAGTGGCATAGAGCCCCTTTCACGCTATAACAAGGAGAGAAAAAAAAAGTGATGGCAGAGCAACGAGAGGCTCAGAAGCACAGCAACAACAAAAGCTAATTGGTGTCATGGTGTTACCGATGATGAAGAGACAAGGATTTCCTTGCCTCCAAAAGGACATTGCTCTGTCGCACCAGCTTATTGCTAAAAGAAGCAAATGTGCTAATATCTGGGCAAGACAACTTTCAGTTTAAATTTAAAGGCTTTGCTTTCACTTGTTTCCACTTTTTCCACAGATATATAAGGTAGACTGTAGAATTAATTGCCATGGGAACCTGGGATCCATGATCTTAGCAAGATCCATAAAGTCTTAGGACATACAGATATGATCAGGAACAGATGAGTTGTTGGGCAAAAGACCCTGCAAAACAAGTTTTAGCAGGAGTATTAAGTCCTGCATTGTGGGAATCAGCAGAGGCCTAACTGCATGATCAGTGTGAGACCTGATACAGCAGACGGACTGCTCCTACAGTAAGATGAGAGGCTTCTGGCTGACGCATCTGACTTGAGCAGCTCCAAGATGGGTTTCTGAAGTGGGTAGTGAAGCCTCATCCAGCCTGGCAGGGCACATTTGTGGCTGCAGTCTTGCCTTAGGTAGCCCATGCTGCGTGTTGCTTTTATGCTGCTACCTTAGTTGTTTCTACGTGCTCATTTCTGGGGTTACACAAGCAGTACTGGGGAATCAGTTCAGGTAAAAGTAACTGATAGCTTTTTGCCGCAGCTATTTTTAAACCAGCTGAGTTCCCTGATCCCATTCATGGTGCAGCTGTCCAAGCAGTCATACCAGGAGAGCCAGTGTTGAGTGCAGCAAGGGCTGGCTGCACCCTAGGAAGAGGAGAGCTGAGGGGAGCTCCCGGTACAGCTGCGCCTTCGTCAGCTGTGACCCATCCCCACAGTACCTGAGCCCAGCAAGCAGGGCAGGCCTGGGTTAATAGCCAAGAGCTGAGATTGCCAGGCAAGCTCATGGCATTGAGGCAGGTCTGCAGTCAAGCTAGGAAGGCAGTCCACAGGTCAGGATCAGGTCTAGCGATTGCCAGGCAGGTCCATGGTGGCAAGGTGGGGTGAGCTACAGGGCAGGATCTAGATCAGCAGGATCCAGAAAGCCCAGCCAGGCATCAGCACATCTCCAGTTTAGCTCAAGGAGGAAGTGATAGCCCTGGGCTGAGCTTAAAGGAACACCCACACCCACCCGTATGCCCACTCATGGGCAGAGGGTGTGGGTAGATGCTCTAGGTGGGGCTGTTCAGGACAATTAAGACCTGTTAGTGCACTCAGGCTCCTGACGGTTGAAGCCAGACAGAGAGACAGGAGATGGGGTGTACAGTGGCCAGGCAGAGGCTACATAAGTTGTGTCCTGCTGCGGAGAGGAGCATTTACTAAAAGCAAGTTCAGGCGATTAGTGTGTATTGGGAGTGGTGGTGTTCCTGTTGGCCTGAGCAGTGTCAACCTGAGTTGCTTGCTCCTGCCTTGTCCCTACCTGTTGTGCTGCAGTGCAGTGCTGCTCCCCTCCTCTGCTGGCTTTATTCTAACTAGGTCTGTGCTTGGCTGTGTGATGGAGGTGCTGTGCAGTGGTCAGGAGGGCCAGAGTCTGTTCATGGTGGTGTTACTGCCGGCTGGGGCTTACAAGAGAGAAATGGCATGAGCCCAGGAGGAGCCATGGCAGCCTCAGAGGCCCATAGGTCAGTGTCACACGTTGTCTCTGCCTATCTGTGCTAGGGGGCATGTGGAGGGACAGTGCAAGCTCCTCTGCTCTGTCAGGGGTGCACAGTTTACACTTATTGTGCTGTGTCCAAGAAACCTTGCTACAGCAAGGTTACTCAAGCTTCTTTGCTTCAGCCATGTCCCTTGCAAGCCTTCCAGCCCATGCTGTTTGCTCCAACTGCTGGCAAGGCTGCTGATCCTGTCCATCAGTTTTACATAAAAGCAGCAGGAAGAGCATGCTGCTAGTATGAAAAATAGTCAGGTTTTTTTTGTTGCCTTTGTCAGAACAGGAAAGACCTCCTGCTGCTGACTGTTCCCTGCAAGCGTGTGCTGTCACTGCACAGTTCTTGCTGTTTCCTGCGTCTGTTTCTCTTGCATCTCATGTGCTTTGCCGTTGAATTTCTGAGCTGCAAGCTGGCAGTCTGCTCTTTGGCCCTCAGCTTTCATGTCCGTCTACATCACATCTGACATTTGCCTCTTTCCTCCTTACTGCTGTGACACCAGACCCTGAGCCAGTTGTAGCCTCATAATCAGAGATCTCCTTGCTGTTACTGCTGTCAGGAGGCAATAGTCCCCAGCATCATCCAGGAGAGCAAAGGAAGGGGCCAGTCTTGTTCTTGGAGTCTGCCATGCCACTAGGGACACTTTATCAGCACAGAAGTCTTGTCTGAGAGTGTGAGGTTGCCGTGGAAGGATAAATGGCCAAGAGGAAACCCAAGGGTCCTGCGTGAGAAGCAGGGGAATAGTCAGATGAGAGCTGGAGAGGCTTGGGAGTGAAGTGCCGTGATGGGGGTAAAACCTGCCCTGCACTTGCAGGTCTGAGCCAAGGTGAGGAGAAAGTGCCCCTCTGGGGATCTGTCCGGAAGCAGGGTGGCAGAAGGGAGCAGGGGCCTTGCTGTCTTCCACTACCCAGCAAGGACTGTGGGCTGAAAGGACTGTGCAGGAGAGGGACGGCGATGGCTGTGTCCTGCCCTCCCAGTCAGACCCATTGGCCTCTCATGCTTTTGCTGAATAATAGGGGAGGGGGGAGGTAAATTCAGTAAACTACCAAAAAAATAACTGGGAGAGACAGTTTCCCATGGATCACAATGTGAGTGGTGGGGTACCACAAATCTAGTGATGCCCTGGGGAGAGAAGCAATACTTAAAACAAGTCTATCTTTTTTATTTTTTATTTTTTACCAACCAGTTCACAGGCGCTGGGGACCAGTCTGACAGTGTGCCAGACAGTGTAGTTAGTAGCTGCCTCCCTAGGAAAAAGTATTGTACAAAGGCAGGCAGTCACGTCACACGCTGACTCCATACAATGCTTCCAGCAAGATTTAAGATAAGGAGCTAATACGCTATGTGTAGAGTGAATATTTTGTTAAGGTTTACAACTTACACAATTTTCCTGCAATCTTACAAATGTTGTGGTTTGGAGACAAGCCAGCAAAGGCAGAAGGAATGTACAAAGGAACACAATGGATCGGTAACTCAGGAGATACTGAGGAGCACAGTCATGGCCGCCTTCACCCAGTTTGGGGTTATGCGGCAGCCGAAAGGCCGGTCCCGCTGCACATGCTGTCCCTTGCACCCACTGGCAGTTGAGCGTCCGAGTCGTGTCCCTAGCCCTGCTCAAATGCTGATTGTCCTTGCATTGCTGAGTTGATGTCCCTCTTTCACCTGTGACCCCTAAAGTAAGGGAAGGCCAGGAAGGTTTGAAAAGAAGTGAGGACTGTCCCTTTCAGTTGTGTCAGCTGATGCTGCTGGGCTGCCAGGCAAAGCTGCTGGGGCTTGATGGAAAGGGTAACTAGAGCGTGAGTCCTGATTGCTCCTGATAACCTAGTTGTTAAGGGACTGTGTGTATATATGTGTATGCATGTATGTCTTTATGCTTTTCTTTTGCAACTCCATTTCCAGTATTATAATCGAATATCTATTTTCAAACGTCTGGTTTGAAAATAAACCTCTGACTGGCATGGCAGGTGCTGGGGACATGGGAGGTTTTGGGGATACCTCCAAGCAGGGGGGAGCTGCCAGATGTACCCTGGTGTTTCCTGGATCTGAAGGCAAGTTTTATACCCTGCTGTAGTCATCAGTTTGGAGATGGGTGGTGTTACAGCTGTCCCTTCTGGGAGCAGGCTGCTTGGCAGGTGACAGTCACTAAGAGTGCCCGGCTAGCTTCAAGTCATGCTTGTCACACCATGTGGAAGCAAGGTGAGGAGACTGGGCAGTCAGCAGGCCCTGAGCTGTCTTGCCATGAACAAAATCAGTGAGAGAGGAGCAAGCCTAGGCCTAGGCCCAGTGTAAAGCCTGAGGGCTGGCTGGAAGCTGAGCAAGCCTTTGGCAGTGCTGGAGGAAGCTTGGGGAGCAGAATGAAAGCGCTGCTTTCCTCAGCAGTTGCCTGGGGTCCCCCCCAGCTCCTCTGTCTGGTGGCTGCGCTGCAGCCCTGCTCCTGTGGCAGCTCCCAGGGCCTGGAGCTGCTCCAGCCCCCTGAGTGCAGCCACTTCAGCTGGGCTGGGACAGCAAAGTGAAGGCAGGATAATGGGTCAGGAGACAGCTGCCTCTGCCTGAGCCATCTGTCTTGGCAGCCAGAGGGGTTGCTTCTGTACCCACTTACTCAAAGATGCACTGTGCCATGTGTGATTACGTATTTATGCATCATGGACTTAACTGTTCTTGGAATGACCCACAGTTTTCTCCCACACAGAAGCCATCCTGAGAGCAACACATCCCCTCAGGTCCCCTAAAACACAGCAGCAGTTGGCACCAGCAAGGCTGATTCACCAACAGCCATCACTCCTGTTCCAGCTAACAAGGTAGGTAAAAAATGGAAATGGCAACAGCACAGTCTCCTAGCAGAGGTGCGGAGCTTCCGCCTCATTGCACATTGCTCCGTCTGCCTAAAGTATGGCAGAGCTGGAGCACTTGGCTGTGCTGTTCCACAGCCGTGGGCTCTTAGCAGCCACAGTGGCTCCCCAGCCATGAGGGGGCACTTCTGGAAAGCCACCTGAGCCCAGAGGCTGGGGAGGGTATGGGATGTGGAAGGTGAATGGATTACAAAAAATGGTTGCTGGCATATAGGGAAAATTGTATTGGGTCTGCCATAGGCCTGGAAAGGGATGGAAGCTGCAAGAAAAGTGACCCGCAACCAGACCCCATAGCAAGGCAGGGCACAGTTGTTGAATCCATCTCTCAGAGGGCAGTCATTAAACTTCTTAGCCACTAGTCTTAGGTTGATATAAGACACATGTTCAGCCCTGGGAAGTGGTTAATAAATAGGACAGTCAAGATTTGCTCTGTCTAGTGCCATTACTGAGCTGCAGGAAAGGGGGAAGCTAATAAGGAGCAGTGGAGAGCCACAGAGCAGCACGGGGACTGGAGTTTTTGTCTTGTATCACAAAGCATTTCATCTGGCAGTGTTTCAGATCTGCAGGTGGCCACAATGTGTAAAGAGGATGCAGGGCCATGCGTCTAATAAACATACATAGGATTGTGGATGTAGCATTCCTTAGGAACTGTGTGGCACCTGTGGGGAAGCCCTGAGGGGAGTTTGAGAGAAAGGGCTAGTGTGATCACAGCTGGGGACAGTGACTGTTTTGGTGTCAGCCTCCTGCTAAAAGCAGGAACAATACACTCAGGAAGGAAAGAGGTCGTGAAGTCAAAGGGGAAGAATACAGGACCTGGAAGAAGATTTCCAGCTGATAGGATAGAAAGGAAACATAGGGAGGAAGGGATCAGAGATCTATGAATAGCTGGACCCAGTGAAAGCGCTGAGACTAAAAAGGAGAGATTAGGGGGCCTCTGCACTTGAGGGGGGAAAGGTGCTGACCACTACACTGCTTCTGGAGAAAGGAAATCTCAAGCTGCAGCTGTAATTACTTTAAGCTGAAAGATTGACAACAAACCACAAAGCCAGGGGTTCATGGTAGGGTTACTACACAACGGAAAGCAGGATGACACAGCCAGTAAAATGGATGTGTTCAAAGCAACTGAGAAGGGGATTGGGCCTAAAATTTGGTTTGGAAAAGTTCACTGGAGCCATGCTGTTTAGTCAAGATATCCCAACAGAAAAACAGCCAATGTTTCTACATTTACCCCATTGCTCCCCCCACCCACCCTTTATTTCAGCAAGAATTTGTTCATCTTGTCCAGAAACATCCTCTCATACTCATCCCATTTGATCTTAGGTAGGCTGATAAACAGTTTCGCTCCCTTGTAGCCCCTGAGCTTTCCAGCTCCTTGTAGCCTGGAACTGGGTGGCAGTGCAACACTTGGTTGTGGGTATTTTTTTATTTTTTTTTTTGAGCAAGGACCATCTGGATACACTTTGCCTCACATCATGGCTTCCTATTGCCCATTTTGCACAACCTCTCCTGCCAGCATGCACTGGGTATTTTCCAACCATATTTCCATAGTTTTTGGACTGTGGCACTAGCCTTGTCTCAGGTTCAGCCCCATGACCAACGTGGAGTGCCCCTGCTGCCAGTCTCTGCGCAGTTACCCTAGGAGCAGTTACCCAGTGGTCTGAGCAGTGTTCAGGCCCATTTTAACTCAAGCACCAGCTTTCCTCACAAGCAGTGGGGAATTTTGCAGCCTGTTGCCCATGAGCAAAACACTAGCAGATCTAGAAATGCAACTAAGGCAGCCCCAGTTGTGCGGTTTGTGCACAGCCTGCACTTCAGTCAGGGAGAACATGCCTGAAATAACAGAGCTGAGCACCCCATGGCTGCAGCCTTGGGCTAGATCTGCAAACAGGGCAGGAGCAAAGGGCATCCAGAACGGTGTTTTAACAGCTGAGGGGTCCCTGCACAGGATTGCCACATATTCACACCTGCCTCAGAGCTTCGTGCCAAGCAAACCAGCCACAACAAGGACACACAGAATGGGGAAGTGGGATGGAAAGTAAACTGAAGCACCCATGGCCCTAACCTCCACACAGGGTTGTGGGAGCACCACCAAGAATTAGATACTAACCACAACTCTCAGCTGCCATCACAGAGCACAGCTGGCCTGTGGGCTTTACAGGCTCTGAGACCCAGATTCTGCCTACAGTGCAGAAGTGTTATTAATGGGTTGAGCAAGCTCAGCTTCTACTTTAGGGAAATGGGTGTGATCTGCCATAGAGAATCTTTTACTTCCTCTTCCTAGAAAAATTCGTAAGTCAACATAAAATCCAAGCTTTGCATGATACTTTAGAAACTCTTTCCTGGGAAGATGTCAGAACTAAATTATCTGCCAGCCACAGCTGTATAAGCTCTTCACAAGGAGTGGCTTTATTAAAAAAAGGTGACTAGATAATGTTTTCATTGTATTGTCCATCAGGCACAGAGGCACATCTGTATGTTTTTACAGAAGCCATGTGGGAAGAATATCCTTTGCTGGCCTTCTGAAATTCAGGCATGGCAGTTAATTCATGTGTGCATCTCTCTATTCGCACAAAGCCTTTGGTGTGGTATAGATAACAAGTTTCAGCTAGAGCCTTTGCAGTTAACAAAACCTCATTTGCTTCTAGAGAAAACTAAGTTTCCAGAGAGAGCTATTACATTAATTTAAGATTATTAAATGTTTCCCCCCACACACACACACACCCCTCCAGGAAGTTACTTACTACACAGGCTGTCTTTTACAATTCCATTTGGTTTTAGGTAGCCAGGACTAAAAGCCATACCAAAATTTGAGGTACAATCCAGCTGAGCAATTCTTTATTCTTGATGTGTTTTCTCCTGTCCATTACTTCAGCTCCTGGCAGGAATTTCTGATGTGGAAACATTCTTTAGGGAACACATTCACATAAACTGCAGAATGTCACTATTTCTAGAAACCTTCAAGCAGCCCATTATGATCAGGTGGTCAAGTTTTCCTAGGACAAACAAGTCTGCTCAGACTTTGTCCTGTGGAATGCCAGGTTGGTTGTACTGTAACCAGGGGTCCTGTCTGCTGGCCAGTTCTGTCTTCACAGCAGGTTCTGCCCACACCTACCTCCACCCCTAATTATAACCTGATCAGAACTCTGAGGAGGAATTGAAGTCAAGCCTCCACCTTGTCCTTAACTCCCTTCTAGATTTTTGTTTTGACCCTACATTAAAGACTAGTATTAGTGCTTGAAAATATCCAGGCTACCAAGATAAATTTCTTTATTTATTATAACACAAATCAGGTCATTTTATCCTAGACTGTTTTTGTCTCTTATCTCACAGGCCTGGCAGGCATGCTCTCTTCACATTCATGTGTGTTAGAACAAAGCAGCAACAAATTATTCAGTTGTGGGTCAGCAACTGGAATACATGCAGTTACTGTACAACAGCTGATATTTTACCTGGGACATGGTACTGAAAGTGGAAACTAGATCTTTAAATCCAAATGCTTATACATTGACATCTCTAATTACACTGCATAAGCTTAAAGGTTTCCTTCAAGTACTGGACCCAGAATAACAGGCTAAATCATAGCTAAATCCAGGCATTTTTAATGTCTGTTGCTTAGATCTTTAACTGCTGTCTTGGAATACTTTCTCTTTTCTTGAGAAGTGACATTAGTGATTCAGAACAAAGTGCTTTAGCTTTGTCCTTTTGGTTTTTACCCTTCTCTCCACACAATAGTGAAGTACAGTGCTAAGGATGCTTTGAGCTGGCCAGTGCATTTCTGCACCCACAAGAGTGCCAGACAGCATCACTCACAGACCTTTGTCCATGGCAGACTAGATTTCAGTGCATCCAGTGTGCTGTAAAAGGTTAATTTCTGCTGTAAGAAGTATCACAAGTCTTGTTGCCTGACTGCCACTTTCCCATAAGTTAAGTGTTTGAATCTGTCCATCCCTACTTCCTCTTTAGTCTACACTTGTAAAACATCCATTTTGGTTCACTAGCTGCTAACATTCTGCAGTCATTTAATCCCAAATGTTCACCTCTGCCTTCGGACTTCCTTCTCTGTATCATCCCTTTTCCAAACAGCTCTGCAGCAGCTAGTACCAGTGTGGTTGGCAGGGGCTTGACTGAGGGTGTTATTTTTTTATTTTTTAATTTTTTTTTTTGAGTCTGACTGAACCAAGTTCCTCACAAATGCTAACCCAGAACAAGAAGTTCACTACAGAAAGCTACTACAAGCTCACACTGCATCTCAACAACTTCAACCAGATGCAATAAGTACCTTGTTTTTAGCCTATTGAGTTTTATACCTTAAATGTTTACTTTTCCTTCTGCTTTCCCTCAAGCTCTTGGCCTTATCCTGTATGGAACATGCCCAGTCATATACCTGTGACAAATCCTCATGTTTGAATACGTAGAACACCAAGATGAGGACCCCACTTTGTCTCAACAGCCTAAGAGGCTTTCAAGGGCAGAAAGGCAGGACAGAGAGGTTTGATAGGTCTTCCCTGCTGAATGGCACTTAACAACTGGCCAAAAGTACACCTGAAGCAATTCAGGACCAGAAGAATGCTATCTCCAGTATGCTACCAGACATTTCTGTTCACACCTTGTTAGCATGAACAGCCACATCATGCAAGAGAGAAGTCCCTCTCCTGTCCCTAAGCTATACTGTCATGCATTCCTGGTGTCATCCCAATAAATTGAAGGGTAGTAGGAAGGGAAATCCAAGCTTTTGAAGCTGTATCGCTTTACCACCTGCCTTACCACAGGAGTCAACAAGCCTGCAGGTGAAATACACTGAAGATTTCTGAAAGATTGAGAGAATAAACAGATTTGTGTCAGCTCAATTGAGCAAAAAAAGAGGAAGCAATACTACAAGTTCCCTATAGCCCTGCACATACAGAGTTCTTTGAACAGGAAGCTTGGGGGCAGGGTAGACTCCACCACCCCATGGATGCACATGCATTGAAGCCAAGGAAGTCTCCTTTGTCTGATTTGAAGAGTTGCATGTGTCATGTATCTCCTTCTACTAAGGGAGAGTCAAGAGGATCTGTTCCCTTCTGCACTTTTACATTCCTATAGTGCTCATAGTCAGAGAAGTCTTACTCATCCTTGTTTATTTATAAGAAAATCCCTACAGGTCTAGGCATTTAAAATGAAGCATTAGTTATATGGAATACATGCCCTTAGAGTCCAGAAGTTGCTGGATATACTGCAACGGTGGATTGGAGCCAGCAGTGACCCAGTGACCTCTGCAGGAGATGCTGGTATGGCTGTGAGAGACTAACATGGCAGTAGCAATCATGATCCAACCTTCTCAACATAGTTAGCAGGATAGAGTCCAACCTGGCCAGTGAGAAGTTGGCCCTTGCACCAGCCCTGCTCATCTTCCTCACTAATCTTCATTAGTTCTTCACCTACAAGCAAAAACAGTCATTAGGAAGCAGCCTTGAGAAAGGTAGCATGACATTTGCTTTTTGTGAACTCTCCTGAGGAAAAAGACCTGTTGGTCTGAGTCACCACACTATTTCCCCTTATCACACTCAGTATGATACTGCAGTTTAATCCAATCCAGAGATACTGACCTCCTCAGTATCTGTGGTCAACACCATCCCCTAGGCCAAGGAACTTCTGGTCTTCAACATGAGAAGATTTTTTTGTTCCCAGTATTTCTACCTGATTTCCTCTCCCCAGAGAGAAGTGCTTATAAGCCAAAGGGCTCAGAATGCTCAGGGATTCCTCTTTTTTTTTTTTTTACTACCTCCTCTGTAGCAGGTGGGAAGGAAACTAAGAAGCTGCTAAGCTCCAGCTGGTAGGACCTAAAATGATTATTCCATGATGGACTGTCTGGCTTGGCCAGAAAGGCATGGAATTAACTTCTTTCTCAGACTATGACCAGGAAAGGCTTTTAACCTTCCTATATCTACTTAGGGAAAGGGCAGAAAGGTCCCCTTCTCTGTCAGTAGTAAGTCATACATCTGCAAGAGAGGGAGGTCTACTGCATCAGTAAGCACATCCCACACTGGCAGAGGCTGGGAAAGAAAGTCATCTGCTGTTATGCTTGAGCCCTACTGGTCCATGCTTGCCAGAGCAGATTCAGAAAAGGGATGACTGAAGATAACCAGTCACGTCTCTAACCATTAGATCCACTGGGTGGAAAGAGAGAGCAAAGAGTCAAGTTCCAGAGCACCCATTCTGTAAGATATTTTAAAGCAATAAGTTAGCATTAGGAAGTTTACTAGAATGGTTACACCACAGCATAGAATACTGAACTCAGGCACAAGCCCCCACTACTGAAGGACTTCAGCACCTTTTAAAAAGGGGTGTGTTTTGGGGAGGTATAGCAGAGACACCACCATCTTGCTCAAAATGAGCAAGATTAGAGACACTCAAGATCCAGATGTCCTCTTGGATTTGGAGGAGATGCTACATTCAAACTAAGTTTAAGTGAAGGAAGAAAAGGGGAGGGGTCTATTTGCTCCAGCATTCTCCCTCACTCCTCTCCTGGGAGCCAGGATCTCCATTCTCAAGATACCCATTTTGATCAACAGTTTGCAATGGTGTTTTTGCCAGCTGAATTCTGCCTTCAGTAGTACATGTCAGTTAGCTGGGCTTTCTCCCCAAGACATCTACCTCCTGGTTACTTCAAAGGACAATATAGGTGGTCATCCTTCTAGTACTTTGGAGAAGAATAATTTTTATATCAATGACAAGGGAGAAGCATTTAATACAAATCCAAAGATTCAATACAGAATAAATGCCTTAAATGCCTTAAGAAACAGCAGAAAGGATCTGTTTCACCACTTGGGTCTGCTGCTTTCCCTACATCATAACCAAGACCCAGCAGACTTCTTATGTGGCCTCACTATCTCTACATCTACAACAGGTTGGACTTCCCAGCGTTTCATCTGCCTCAGTACTTGGCAAAGGGTCAGGCCAGGGGAAGAAAAATAGTTATCATTTTTCAAGTGGACATCTAGTTATTAAAGTGTTTCAATTGTTCACTCAGCTCAAGTGGGGACAGCAGAAGGTTAGTAACAGGTTAGTGCTTCTGTACCTGCTTTAAAGCTCAGCTCATCAGCCTCCTGTCCTGTGTAATCATACAGTGCTCGTACCCGTACACCTGGTACCTTTATGTCCTCCTCATGCCCGTTGGCATCCAGGTACTTCTTTGGAGTGTCCTCATCTGACCACTCCGAAATGTCTTCCTTCCCTCCACTGTATATGTGGAAGCAGAGAGGAGACAAGATGGTAGTTAGAACTCACTTCCTCCTGAATCATGCACCACTCTGACCCCTCAGAGACCACTATGCTATAGAACAAAGTGCAAGAGACCCAACAGCCAAGTCAGGGTGAACAGGATGGCAAGATACCAGGAGATACTAGAATTGGTTGAAAGCATCCCAGCATTAGAGCCCTAAGGGCTAGGAGGATAACTCATTCTCAGTGTTTCCACACATGCATGCTCTTCATGACCTCATCCTACTCTAGCAGACCCTCTCAATCAGGGAAGGTCAGTCCTAAAATGGAGAGCCCAGCTGTGTCCAGAGTTATTCCAGCCAAGAACAGTACAGACAGGGAAAAGCTAGGTCTCCCATCCCAAACATATGTGGCTGGAATGCCATTTTCCAAGTCAGAAGCAAGAGCAGAGGGGAAAAACAGCAAAGGACAGGCACCTGGAACCCAGAAACCCCTGAAGAGGCTACATTCCATACTAACTTCATAAATGTGGGTGCCCTCAAGCTGTCAAAGAAGAGGCTGTTCTGCTCCTCTTGATAGGAAGACCTGTAGATTGGCAAATAGGGCCCCTGAATCCAATAGACTGAAATACAGTCATGGCCTTGAAATACCTCAATATTCCCATTCTTTTTTGCCTAGTTCACTTATGCCAGGGTTCACCTTTTAATGCAGGATGTTAGTGGCACTGTAGGACAGTCTCTTCAGCCTCTCCCTATTCTCCTGCTTGCTTCCTAGCAAGGGAAGAAGTTATACCCAGACTTGTCAGGCAGTACTCAGCACCATGCCAGGGAGGAAAAAAAAAAACAAAACAAAACTGATGCCTGCATTTAGGAAACAGTACAGCTAACTCACAAGGCTGCCAGTTCCCAACTCTCTTCACTCTGAGTGGAAGAAGAATTGGGGAATCACCTGCCAGAATCTTGCATAGCATTAGTCTGAACAAGGCCAGATTTCATCACTAGAAGGACCTTTACAAGGAAGACACCTAGTGAGACAGTACATACTAGATTAAAAAAGCTCCCCTAACCCCCCTTTTCTACCTTGTCTTGGGCAAGGACATAGGGCTAGAAATAGAAGAGAAGTTAAGGAAGAGACCACTCCTATCAATCCTACTCATCCATGACCCTGGGCAGGACTGTACTTTTCCTAATCTGATGTATCCCAGACTTCAATCCTTACCCTCGCCTTGTCTGCAGAGGGGTCTGTGAAAGAACACCATCCCGTGTAGGCAAAATGCTGGTCAGCGTGACATCGTCGGCCGTCTTACCACTCTTCTCCTTCTTGGCGATTGGCCGCTGTGTTTCAAGGGACCATTCCTGTTCAGGGAGAAGTAAAAATGCCATTAAGATATAAAAAGCTCTGGGCATCTTTTCTGACCAATACAGAAGAAGAGTAAGAACTCCCAGGTCATGCTTCAGTTGTGGTTGATCAGTCAATCAGCCAAACAGCCTTGCAGTCATAGCAGACTCACTCCTGTTGAATCCCAAGGTGCAACAAGAGGGCCTGTGGGAGAAGTTACAATAGGAGTTTATCCTAAGTCCCTGACCACCAACTCAGGCTCCTTGCTCTAGCAGCTGGATGGCTGGAGTAGCTGCAGTTTGGCAGGATTGCATGCATCCCTTTAGGCACCAAAGACAGATTGCAACACCACAAAAGTTTCTGAAAAGCCTAATATCCTGAGCCTGCTGAGCAAAGATTCTCACTTCAAGACCAGAGACACCAGCAAGGGTTAGCATAAAAGGACCAAATGCCAGCTCTCAGACACACATGGAAGGGGAAGGAAAGACCTGCCTGATGCATGTCTTTCCAACACAAGACTAGCAACCCAAAAATTTCAGAAAAACAGTTAGATGGTAGGAAGTGTTAATAATACACTCTGGTATGCTTTGTCACCTCAAACTGAGGCCAGTTCATTGCCATGCCTGGCCCATGAGTGTTGCGCCACCACTTCAGGTCCTCCTGGTTGTCTGCAGCCATGATGACTTGGTAGAGATCTCGATACAATGCTTGAAAGCTATGACCAAGAACAGACAGAACCATCAGTAACCAAGTCCCTCAGCAGTTCCCCAAAACCCAGGTAGGAAAGAAGAGCACAGCCTCATGCACGATTACATAGCATATCAAATCCCACAGAATTAAGGGTGCTACAGTAACACCTGTTCAGCTCTAGGAAAACAGAGCGACCTTTACAGAAGGGTCAGTTAGCATTGCAAGCAGAACAAGCTGTTTGGTGTAGTAGTAGCTAACATCTGCCAGTTCTCAGCGTAGCTCAAATGAGCATTGAAAGAGCCTGGCACATCCTTGCACATAGATAAGGAAGTGGCTCAGATCTGTTGCCTCCATCTCAATGTACAGGAGCCCAGAAGAGTCTGTCTACCTCCCTGTGTAACTCACATTTAAGGGCAACTCATGGGCTTGTGATCATCTATATCTCAATATGTCTCTACTCAGGGCAGAATGGATGTCCTCGCTACGCATACAGGAATGTGGTTCCATTGCCTTCCACAGACCAGGATTACACATAGCAACATGGAGGCACTTCATAGAGTAGAAGCACACCCACAGGGCCATACTGGAAAATGAAGGGTTCAGAGGCAGAAAGAATCCTCTCTGGAGAGCCTGCACTGGTCAGTCTAAAAAGAGACCAAATGCCAGTTCTCAGACTCTCTGAAGGGGAAAGAGTGAGTCCTGCCTGCTGCTACTCCCTTTCACTGACACCAGAATTAGCACCCCTTGCCAGTGCCCAGAACACCCCAGGCTAGTGGACATCCCTTCTGTGTCAGGAATGGTACCTTTCACTGGTGGAGAGGTTGAGATGCTGGTGCAGATTCAGGAACATCTCCTTAAAGAAGCACAATCGCTTGCGCTCTGCTTCCTGACAGCCTTCAAACACTTGCTCCATGTCCTCCATGTAGCGGGGATTGTAGCGGTTCAGCTCTTCTAGCATCTTCTCATATTGATCCTTGCACTGTATCAACCCAGGAGGAGAGCAGCAGTGATGTGTTGCCTTAATGTCAAACCACTGACCCTCCACCCCCACCCCGCCCCACTCTGGCTCAGGTGAGAAGACTTTTCCCTGCGCTGCTGAACACAGCACAGAAAGTAGAAATCCCATAGCTGGTATCCCAGTCCATTGCACTCCTAGTACTCTTGGAAGTTGCTCCTTCCTTACCACCCTCTTCCATAGAGGATCTTCCACACTTTTACTCTTGTGGGCAGGTATACCACCCACTTTTGGTAAGCAAATCTTCAGCTCTGCAGCCTACTCCCCCTACAGCAAGTGACTTCTTTTTTCTTTTCCATGTATTTATAAGTGAAATCCTACTCAACACCAAAGATAGACCCCCCACTCAGCCTTAGTTGCTGAAGTCTTAGTTTAACTCACTAAAACCTCAAAACAATGGGATCTCACACCTCCTTACAGCCTTCAGCCAGAGCTATTTCACTGAGTGACAATATAACCAGTGCTTTCGCCTTGAGAGGAGTATCCTTGTGACCCACATCCATTCAACACACACTTACCTTCTCAGCCTCCTGAGTGCACTTCTCTACACGCTCCTGCAACTTGCGCAGCTGTTCCTGTGAGACAGAGGAGTCTGCCTTGGCATGGTTCTCCCTTGTATGGGCTGTTTTCTCCTCCTTCCGGGCAGCATGGTAGTTTTTCTTAGAGGTCTCCACCTGTAGGAGGAGTGACACAAAGAACATCATGATTCTGACCACAGAGATCCTCCATTCTTCAGAGACAGCATATTAACATTTTGTTACAGTCAGCAGCAATTGTTTCAGGACAAACCAATAGAAATGCCAATTTGGTATTCAGCCAACCACGGGAACAGGTATCTCCAAGTGATCTCTTTTTTTAGCGCTAACCTGCCATACAGGAACACCAAGCCTGTTACCGAAGTTTTCTCACACAGGAAGAAAGGAAGCTACAAGACCACCAAGACCAAGAGACCAGCAAGATATCCCTCTCTCTGTGGCGTTCTCTGCTACCCACTTTGCCTAGCAGCACCCACAATCAGGCAGCCACCTAGACTACCCTCATCCCTTCTTCCCCATTCACACTTGACTCACATCTTTCATCTTCTTCACCCAGGGCTTCTGGGCCTTGCGGAACCCATCCTCTGCCTCCTTTGTCTCCTTGAAGCCCCCAATCATCTGCTTGTGGTAGGCCTCCTTCTGCCATGCTTTGATCTTATCTGAATCTTCACCAGCCAGGTGGTTCCGGACAACTAAGTGAATTTCACTAAGTTTGTCTGCAGCTGTCAGGAAGGCATGCCAGGCCTTCTCCAGAGTACCATACTGTGGACCTGCAGGAACAAGCACCAAGGGGACTCTTACGCATCCTGCCCACAGAACATTCTTTTCTTCCTACATGCATCTATCACTTTGGAGTCACTTCCACAGCTCTCCTCCATCACATAAGTCAGCACTGACTGGTCTCCACACAGTCCCAAAAGACAGCATCTGGATTGGCTGTCACAGCTGGCCAAGACAGGCATTTCTTTTGGGCAGCCTTCACTGCCCCAAACAGTGCCTGCCAAGTGAGAGTTTCTGTATAAAATTCTCTCAACAGATCTGGCATGAGCTTCAAGACAGGTAGCAACACCAGTTCATGACTGAGGCTAAGCTTCTGCTTCACAGACCAGCAGGCTCTTTGGGGTGTGTGTCCCATTGTTACCAATTACTCTGTAAGACGCCATCAGTTTTAAGTCCAGTGCCACTGAAGCATAGCATTAGTAGTTATTCTTTGACTGGAGGAGAGGGATGGGAGACAGCTGAGCCATCCTTAAAATGGGAGATATGCATGTTGATTTAAAGCTTGGACTGGCCAAGGACTTGCCAAACTAAAAATATGTTTTTTGTAACCAAACAGTTGACAATGCAGACAAGGAAAACTTCTGAAAGTGAATCAAAGGAATAACTACAAAAATACACACAAAAGACAATACCCAAGAAATTCACCCCTTTCCTGGAGAAGAGAAGCCTATCCCCTCAAGGAGACAGCCTCACCTCAGTGTGATACAGTGCTCCAGCAAAAGTGCAATTACTGCATTCTGTTCCCAGCCCAGCCTGCCAACTTTACCTTTCTCCACATTGGTCCTCCACTTACGGGACCACTCCGTTAGCTGTTGGGCATAGTTCTTCTCTATCTTGGCTCGCTCTTGGAAGCAGGAGATTAAGTCATTGCAGAGCCGGTAGCCATCATCCACACGCTTCACTGTCCGCCTGTAGTTTCCAGCCTGAAATTTCACACGTCATCATTTATACTGTACTGACTTTCACATTCCTTCAGAAGAGACAGCAGCAGGTCAATCATTGCACTGGGAGGGAGCGCAGACCCTCATGAAACCAGCAGCTGGGCTCAGACCCGCCTCTGGCACTCTCTTGGTCAGGCAGAGCAATAGAGGGAGTAAGCAAGACACTCTGCTTGCCTCTCACAGTTCTGACCAGTGTCAGCTGAACAAGGAAGTCTCATTCCACAGCATCTGTGGAAGAAAGAGTTACCTCCTCCTTGCAGTAATAGACATCATGTTACTGAAACTCCCCGCAGTTCCTCCCTTCCACTCCCCAAGAGCAACATGTCACCCATGAACCTGAAACTCAAACCCTTAATTCCATGGGTGGGAGGTAAGACATTCCTTCCTACCTCCCTCACACCCCAATTACCCTTCCTTACCTCCCAGAAACTGCCCCCAGGAGCCTCCCCGCCAGCATCATCTTCTGATGACATCACCCCTGTTTTCTTGCAGCAGAGAATTTTTGCAGATTTCAGTTAAGCTGAGGAGAGACAGAAAAGCGATTTCTAACACAGCACTGGCCACAGTTCTCTGCAACTCCTAGAGCTGGAGGAGCCCAACTCAGTGCCCTGCAGGCAACTATTGGCATCACTGCACTCCAGCAGCAGATGGCTATATCTGGCAGAAACGCCCGGGACTGAACCTCCTCCTCCCTCCGTGAAGATGGCCTCCTTGGCAGGCCTATAGCACATTTAGAAAGGATGTTGTAGAAGACAATCTTGCCAAACCTCAGCTGTACAGATCCTGGCGATACTGGTGAATCCACCAGTTTTCAGCAGCACCAGTCACCTCTGCAGAGATTCATTTCTTAACCAAGACCCTCAGGAGGGTAGCAAAAGCTACAGAAACTGAAGTAGGTAGAGCTATTTGAAACCTGTCTTGAAGCACTTTAAGTCTTCCACCAGTGGAGATGACTCCAGCTTCCCAGTGTGAGTCAGGATTACAACAACTGACTGGAGAAAACGAGGCTGAGCAGTCAGCAGGCAGGCATGTCTTCAGTGGGGAGGAGGCCTATAAGCTGCCCACCAATTGAGCTGGGCTTGAGCAGAACTACATAAACATGCAGAGGCATACCCAGCCAAATGGCACTGCAGCATGCGTGCCAGTTACCCAGCCACACCACTTCCCTAGAAACATCCCCATAGAGCTGTTGTTTCCATTACACTCAAGTCTGTCACTGCACTAGGCTCAAAATCTACACCAGAAGGTGAAAGGTGCTTCTCAACCTCTGTCTAAGAACTTTTGCCCATTCCCCTGTGCAAGCCTCCGCTGCTACTTTGCTCTTGATGTGGTGCTACATTGAATTCCTTGGGGAGAGGTGCAGGGATGCTCTTGTGCAGGAATGAGGAGGTAATGGAAAGAGGCTGAAGCCCAGTTGCTCATGCACAAACTCACTCCCCTCTGGGCAAGCCTGGGTTAATGCAGCATAGATGTCCTTTGCTGCCACTTCTCCTCTTGCACATTCCTAGTTATAAAAAGCTTCCCTCACACCCCAGAGAGGTATCTGCTCATTCTGCCAGCCCACAGAGCACACAGCAGAGATGAAGATCAGGTCAAGAGTCCCCATCTCCCACCTCCTGCAAATCCTTCTCAGTATGCCTGCTACAGCAGGAGTGCCCCAACATCACGAAGTGCCCCAACACAAACTGAGGGAGTTTCCTCCATTTCTTCTAGAAACAATTTGGCTCTTTTTGCCCAGTCTCATCCCATTGACTGACAGAAGCACATTAATGCTTTTCCTCTGGGTTTCTTCAGAAGGCTGAAAATGCTGAATTTCAGCCACAGAAGCAAGTTGTTAAATGAGACATGATGCTCAGGTGCACAAACTCTGAAACCTGAAAAACATCTCCACCCATGCCACCAGCTGTCCCCATCCTCTCTCCTCACCATTCCTCAGCAGGCTGCAAAGCTATCTTATGTGTTTCCAGGGCATGCAACTCAGCATTTGTCCCCAGTAACTACATACCTGAAAATGAGATGACAGGAGCAGTGGGAAGCTGGCAAGTATGTCCTGAGCTCTTCAAACTCCTTAAAACAGACTGGAGAAGAGAGAGACAGGCACAGTTAGACACTGCTGCTTCTTTGCAGGGATGCTGCCTGTTCTGACACATCGCAATCCCAGAGCAGGAATAAGGGTGTTCCCCTTCTGCCAGCTACTAGGAGGGGCACCCCCTGATAGAGCAGCTGCAGCCACTGTGCCTCCTAAGATGCCACGTTCCAGCACGTAGGAGAGATGCCAAATCCCCGTGTCACAAGACCTAGCCCCAGAGAAAGTTAAAATAGAAACATTGGGGCAGCATGACAGCACTGTGCGGGAAAGGTAGCATCACAACAGCTGAGCAAAGGGAACAGCCCAAAGCCAGAAAGGCCTGAAATAAACACACTCCCCAAGCAGTGTGCGGGGCCTGATCCCCCCTGACTGTGCAGTGTCTGGTTTAGGAAACCCTACTGCTTCTGTGCACTGCGCGCTGCTGCCCACATGTGTAGACATAGCAGGCTTCAAGAAAAGAAGGGAAGGACAGACATACACTTCTTCCAGTCTCTTTTCACTAAACATGAAGAGGACATATAGGAGACAAAGGACTTGGTAACTACATTTAAAAAATTTACTGTCTCCTCATGAAGACATAGACCAAGCAGATATGACCCATGAAGTCTGTATCACTTTTTCCACCCTTCCATCCCACTCTCCCCCATCCCCACTTTATCAGGAAGCAATGAATCACAAACATGCCTTCCATCTCTGGTTTCCAATTCAGACTGACTACATGGTACTAGAATTCAGGGGTAAATGTGGAAAACTGTTGTGTGTCAGAGCATGCTTGTTTGAGGGACAGTCAGTAAAAAAGGGGGAACTCAAATCCATTCTTTCTGCAATTTCCACATTAAATTTGAGCCATGCCTCCTTATTTTCTTAGAAGTTACAAACCCAAATAACTGGATTTACTATCACTAAGATTACAGGCTCTGAAACATAATAGTAGCTGCACTGGATCAGACCAAGGGTCCTTGTCGCCCCATATCCTTTGTAGACAGTGGCCAAAAGCAGGTATTTTCTGTTGCTTTGAGAGCAGAACAAGCATACATGCCGCCTTCTTGCATACTTTCCAAGCCTCTAACCATTTGTTGACAGGAACTTCCTGAGCTGGATATGGCACCTATGAATTTAGAAACAGCCAATGGATTTCTCTATTAACTTCTCCAATCTGCATTTGGACTCTAGTTTTCAGCGTCAACAATATCAAGTGGCAAAGTATCCCATAGCTTAAGGCTCTCCTGGAACCATCGCCACAGTAGCTAGGTGGCGGAATAAAATAAAGTAGTATAATATTTCTACAGGTTAATCTCCATGACTCAAGTAGCATCCAGTAGAATACATATTTCTACAGTCGTTGTACAGACTTTATGGAAGTCCAGAAAAATCTGTCCTGGTAGAAGCAAAAAGGTCAAAGAACAAGGAGGACCCTTTTCTGCCAGGCTTTTTCTGGACTTCACATACTCCATGAGCCCATGTCAGTCAGCAGATCAAATTGGATCTGCATGCAGACATAGGGATGGTAGAGCACACAGGGGCTGAAGAACAGCTGCTGCTGTCACCCTGAGCCCAAGAAGAGCAAATAGATTGCCACTCCACCCCCTCATGCCTAGTTATTGCCCAAACATCATACATGTTGTGAGCTGCTAAAAGCTTGAGACCAGGGAAAACTTGAGTTTGCCAGGAAAAGCAAATAGACAGGCGTTACATGTGCCAAAGCCTGAAGGTTGTTTTACAGCAAGGTAGGGAGATGACAGTGATACCCTGTGGACAGCCTGATGTAGCAGAAGCCACCATGTAATTGACGAAGGCTGGCAGAGCCTGCACAGGATAAGCAAGACACAGCACGGGATATAGCTAGAGTTGTGTGGATCAACACAGACTGCTGCTGCTGCCACCTCTGCTAAGAGGCTAACAACAAATTTGCAGAACAGAGGAATGTTTATACTTCCCCTCCTGCTTTCCTTGTTCAGTTCTCACAGTTAAAAGCTTGCTTGAGACCTCGCTGCAGCTCCTGCAAGACAAGCTCTCCAAAGAAGCCAGGAAAGTGCCTACATCTCCAGTCACTTCACACCCTCTGCGGAATTACAGGCGAAGGCATCACAGACACCACTACAACCAGCGATGTCAGGTAGACAAAATAAACCATACAAATGAAGTTTATGCAGAGCTACAACCCTTGCTGCTAGTAGTGTTTAAAAAAAGGTACTCCCCTCCTTCCCCCAGATATCTGCTCTCATTTATGACCAACATAGTAAGTTATCCAAAAATGGCTCTTGGTCTTCAACTGCAGAAGGGCACAGTGGCTCATGACTGATTCACTGCTGCAGAGCTCTGCTGAGGGGAAGACCAGAGCACTTGTCATGACAGAGCTGTTTCCACCTTTAACCATGTTGATCTCACCCCTGCTCCAGTCAGTCACACATCCCAGACCACAAATCCCCAACCTCAGTCCAAGATGTCAGGCTAAAGCCTTCTCTTTCAAATGTGTGCATCTAGCAACAATACTTAAGACTATTAAGTATGCCTTTTTGTTTCACATTTACACAACACTAGTACAACAGGGTCCTGATCCACAATTAAAGCTTCTAGACCAAATAGTAATAATCACTCTTCTTGACTTCAGAAACTTTTCCCTAAGGCAGGTAAGCCACAAAAATCCTCTTCCCTCTACACCACGCTCCAGTACTTCCAGGCTCCAAATGCCCAAGGCATCACTTCTGTGCATTGCTTGACCGCCTCCTGAGACTCCTTGTAAGCAATTGTTTTCATAAGTTTGCCAAGAACCAGCCTCTGAGCTCTACAGATGCTCAGAGGGCTGGTGCATACAGCCCTGCAAGAATTTGTTCTGAGACAGAGCTTGTACACCGTGCCAGGTAAGGCCTTCTGACCAACTCTTTTCCCCTTTCTTGAGTACAACAGCAAGCACTGGATCCAGGCAGTTGTAGGAACAAGCTGAATTATATTTATCTAGCAACTGAGGCTTTGGTGGAAGGACATTATTATGGACCAATTTCTATGTGGGTGTTAAAGCCAAGCTAAGCAAAAGTTTTAATCAGGAATGGGCTGCTACTCATTCTAATTCATGCTAACTCATTTCCACCTCAAGACAACACCACCACCACAAAGCAGCAGTGTGAGATTTCTGCGACCAATCTGATTCCTAAAGAGTCACTTTTCCTGTACAGCAGGCAATGGTAGAGGTTTTGTTTTCACCCCAGGGCACTTCTGGTGTAGGCTGCAGATAAACATTTCAATCTGAACAACCCAAATACACAAAAGGATAACAGCCCCCCCTCCCCTTACAGAACAGCTGACTGAAAACCCTTTATTTTCTGTTAACTTGTCAGAAAGGAATGAGACCAGAAGCCAGGAGGGACTTCTGGTCCTACAGGACTCCAGCAGCATAATAAACTGGACTGTTACTGGTACAGCAGTGCTAGGAAGGTTCCTGATGGAAAGAATGAAATGTGGTATGGGACAGGGTTTCCTTTCCAGCCTCCCCATCTCTGCAGGTGGGTGTCCCATAGCTCTGAACCAGTGACTGTAGTGATGCCCAGTAAGGTGCTCTCCAGTGCCCTTTTACAGGAACACTGATACTTGCAGGTGCTCTCACCTTTCCAAAGAGGCATCAGTTCTCTGCAGCTAGCAGAGTGCCAAGTAACATCAAGATCCTCCAAGAAGCCTGTATACCTGAAGTGACTTCTACGCAGCAAAACACCCCTTACAGATACTTATCCTACTGCTGTGGTCACACCCTTGGTAGAGTAACCTGACTGGGAAAGGGACTACAAACCAGTGTTTCCCAGCCGCTCCCTAGGGACTGAAGCCTGCCAGGGCAGCCTAATGCAGTTTAGAGAAAGATTTCAGCTGATCTCTCCAGCCAGGGAGAGAGGTCAGAGAGACATCAGGCAGAACAGTAACTGCACACAGAGGTCACTTCAGCTATGTGCAAGCCCGTAACAGAAGCTCGTCTCCAAGACGATGATTCTCCAGAGATCATGTGGCTGTCCACTAGTGAAATTCTCCATGGTTATACCAAAGTATTAAAATACAGACAAGATCCTCCTCCACTTAAGCGGCTGACCTCATGAGCCTACGTGCTGCTTCACTGTTCTCTCATTTCAGACCACAGCTTTATATTGGTCTCCTCCAGATTCAGACCAAGCTACTATGCTGCAGACATCCCACTATGCTTCACCCCCAAGCTTTTTTTTTTTTTAAAGTGTTCAGACAAAATACTTTCCCTATTTATTAGCTATTCCCTGTCCAGTTCTCAGAGGGCAAGGCTACAGGATAAGCTTCTGCCAACACATCGCTGCTGATCTAAAGGTTAAGATTCCTGACCAACATAGCTGTACCAGGCAGAAATTTTCACCAAGAAAAATTTTGTTTTCCCTTCTAACAGGATGTAGGAGATCTCTAGTATTACAAGAACACAGATCCATCCAGGTTAACACAACAATACGAGACAATGTTAATAAAGAAATGTGTTGGCCTATCAAGGTCAGTGTTAGTTTTTCCCCAAAGTTGTTCTTCCTATGAGAAAGTTTGATTATAATCTCAAATATCCACAGAGGTAGAGTAGGGAGGAAGTTGGTGCTATCACCAGCTGGACCATGGGGTACCATCCTCTAACATGGCAACAGGCCTTGTTCATTTGATACGTTCAAGATGGTTGCTGGAATAATCTTGACACACATGCTGCATCTATATTTATTTAACAGGCAGCTGCAAACAAGAGCAGAGGATAGTTTGATAAAGGGACACATCCAAGCTACCAGAAACAGCACTACACTAGCCTACTTTCTTAACCCCATGAACAGCGTAGCTCCTGTTCCACACGTTAATCAGCCTGCCTGCTTCCCAATTCTCATACTCCCCAGCTTACCCCTCTCTCAGAGCAAGGTTTTAACCCATGCAGATGCAGAGAACCTTCAATCTCTACTGTCCCACTCCCCAACCACTTCGGCTGCTTGCTTCTGTGCTGTGTAGTTCCTATCCTGCTGCATCAGTCTCTGCAAATAAATGCCAAGCTTGCCAGCACATTCATGCATCAGTATTCTACTTTTAAACAGAAGAGACCTGAAACAACTGTTACGAAGAAGCTATTTCTTCCTAAATTATTGATAAACAGGTGTTTAGAACTCCAGTCAAAGTCATTATATCCCTTCTCAGCAGTCTCAGTCTGCACTGAATGCGAGCAGTTTTTCCAGTATTTAATCTACATTTCACCTGGTCATGGTTTTTTCTGCACTCAGTGACTGGCAGGACAATACCACTAGTCCATCCTGTAGAACAGCTGCCTATAACTTAGTAAAGGTATCTGATCACAACAGTGGGCTGAGCCAGTGCACCCACTTCCAGCCAGGCTTTGGGTGAAGAAGTTTGTTTTGTTTAGATCTTTACGTGAACAGCAGTGATCCGATCAGAATGCCCCATCCTCATCCAACCCTGAGGAAAGAAAAGAAATAATGGGGTGGTGTTGCTGTTTGCCTTTTTTTTTTCCCCCTCTAACCACAGGAAACTGCTGTTAGTCAATGGAACATTCTCCTTCTGTGATTGAGTCACCTTGTAACCCCCCAGAGTAGGGATCAAGTTTACTTGAGTGCATTAAGAAGTCTTAAGGAAGCAGACTGCAATCAAACAACCTTTAGAAGAGCCAAAGGCCAGTGAGCACCCTTCTAGCACTGAGCTTCTGGTGGTTGCTTCACCAGACTGCACAGTAGTCAAGTGTCTGCAGTCAGCCTCCTCTGCCCCTTCCTTCCATTTGGAATTCACACCGTGTTTTTTTTAAATCCAGCTGCAGTTCTGCATACCTCTATACACAAGTGAACTCTTGGCTTCACTTTACCAACACTTAGAGTTTCACTTGTCTTTTAAAGAAAGGGAATAGGAGATGGAGTTGGCAAGTATTTTTGTCATGTAGACAAAGTGTGTGGCAATTACATGCGCAATAAATTCAAAGTACTACATTTCTTTATCTCTAGCATCAAACAGGCTTCTGGTTTTACTTGATAAAAGCTGATTTACTAACACTGTTTATTAGATAGAATCACAGAATCATTTAGGTTGGAAAAGACCCTTAATCAAGTCCAACCATTAACCTAACACTACCAAGGCCACCACTAAACCATATCCCTAATCACCACATCCACACATCTCTTAAACACCTCCAGGGATGGGGGCTCCACCACCTCCCTGGGCAGCCCGTTCCAATGCCTAACCTCCCTTTCTGTGAAGAAATTCTTCCTGATATCCAATCTAAACCTCCCCAGTGCAACCTGAGGCCATTTCCTCACATCCTTTCACTCATCACCTGAGCAAAGAGACTGACACCCACCCTGCTATAACCTCCTTTCAGGTAATTGTAAAGAGCAATGAGGTCTCCCATCAGCCTCCTGTTCTCCAGACTAAACAACCCCTGTTCCCTCAGCCATTCCTCATATGTCTTGCTTTCTAGTCCCTTCATCAGCTTCATTGCTTCAATTAATGATTTTCTTCCAAATATTCATATAATGCAGACAAGAACCTGAAAGAACATCATCAATGCATTTCCAAAGTTCATCCAGTTCCCTGCTCAGTCCCAAACAGGCTGCTGAAGGGAATACAAGCAACTTCTGGAAAGGAGAGCTGAATAAAATAGGACTGAGTGCTAGGACATCTCTTATGGCAAAGAAGAAAGAGGTAAAGGATCATATTCATTGCTTCTGTTTTATGTTGTGGTCACTTCCTGCACTTGGATGATAGCAAGGCTTTGTTCACCTTTTGTTACCAGAGCCAGGTTTACTGAATTGCTTCCTTACACAAAAGCCTAAACAACATAAAGATGCAAGCGTGAGGCAGACTCACAAACAATGCAAGTGTAAGGCTGACTTCTGTACCATATGAAGTGGCAGGACTATAGGCAGGCAGTTACACAAAGTTATTTTGCACAACCAGTCTCTTCTGGGACCAGGCATGTAAGAAAACATTGCTCTGTTGAGAGGACGTTCAGTAACTTAGATTCGGTTCATAGCATCTCCTGATCCAAGAAGCATTATGCAGATTCAATCACTTTGTAGTGAGTCCATTCCTAAAGATATCCTATGCCTTTTTGACATATTTCCTGGGGATATGCACAGATAAGGTTGAGAAAGGGCAGCCACTAAGAACTGTCCTGCACTGTGACTACTCATACCTCACACATTCTTCCTGGAGATCATTGTACAGTATGTCTTGTAGAAACTTTTGTCTACTTTCATATTACCTGCACAGAATCTGGTCCTGGGTTTCAGTATTGTCTCTTCAGCCCTCTTCAAACACGTTTGGATATCAAGCTGAAGAACAGGTCTATTAATATAAATATACTTCATATTCCAGGTATTATCAACAAAAAACTCTAAGAGAACACGAGAATGTAGTAGTCAGTCCAAAGGGCACATATTACAGAATAAATTTCAACTGCTGAGCATCACTGGGATGTCATTTGCTTCCGTGGCCCACTGGCCAAAGCACAGATCTCAGTTTCTGATCCTCAAGACCCAAACTGACATGTGAGAAAAGAACACCAGGACCTTTTTTAAAATCAGAGCAAACAGAGCAATCCAGTAGGCTTTATTTTCCCCCTCGTGGCTTCTGGAAGCAGCTCCTATCCCACAAGGAAAAAAAAAAGTTTGTTTATATTGGGGTAGAAGCCTGCTGGAGTCAACATCAGGCTTTCAGAAGTTTCCAGGCTGTGGGGGTAAGCAGCCCTGATACAAGAAAGGGCTGACTAAAGCCACCAAGAAGCAAAAATAAGTTTCTAGAGTCATTCAAGAATTGAAACATACTCATCTCCCGGTCCTGCATGAAGGTTTCTCACCTTTGTCAGGTCAGGCAACAAGCCGACTTCAGAGCTCTGCACAGCAGCACTGAAGCCCCTACAGCTCAGCCTGCGCAGGAGCAGGACAGGTTTGCCTCAGCAGCAAGGATACTGAGGCAGAGAAGGAAGTTACTGCCAATGGATAATCATCTATCGGTGACTGAGAAAATTGACCATATCCCCAGCAGCCCAGGAGGCAAGTACCGTATCTTCCTGCAAACAGATGAGACACAGCTTGGGCAAGTTCGTAGCACAGACAGGGCAAAAGACTTGCTGTCAGTTGTGTTGTCTGCAGCAATTCCAACTCCCCAAGCCTGGAAAAAGTTACTGACAGGTCATGATAAACAGTCCTACCGTGATCATCTACTAGGAGAGCATCAAACCCCACACAAACTTAATGCCTCTAGATCCAGGCCCCTGGTACCATGGAGATCTCTTCAACAAACTACAATGCCCAGTGACAACCACTACATTTAACACACAAATTCCAGCTGTCACAAGTCTGAAAGGCTCTTTCCTATTGTGTCATTCACAGACAGAAGAAACCACTGAAGGCTGAAATATGATTAGGATGCCAGTCACACATATTGCTTCATGGCTTCAGCCTACATTTCAGCTTGAAGGAA
The DNA here is from genome assembly GCA_013399475.1 of Chauna torquata. Classification (NCBI taxonomy): domain Eukaryota; kingdom Metazoa; phylum Chordata; class Aves; order Anseriformes; family Anhimidae; genus Chauna; species Chauna torquata. The sequence goes on along the minus strand of VXAL01001194.1, from coordinate 131,227 downwards.
CGTGAAACTATTGTACCAGTCACTGAAACAAAGCTGGATGATTACAGCAGAGGGCACACCAGGCTCTCTGCACTAACATTACACTTTGTGCTGGAAAAGTTTGTGCCCAGATGGTCAGATGGCTTTTGGATGATAAATTACAGCGTTCACCATGCCACAAGGTAGCAGGCAAAAAGCTACCTCTTGAACAGCTTAATTGCTCCAAGGATGCAGAGCTCTTCTGTTATTCTTCAAAGAGCTGAAGCCCAAATTCTCCGTGAAAACCTCCAGATACAGTAGTCACTGTTTTCTGTCTCACTCACTAAGGCCCTTAGATTAAGACTAAGGCTTTTTTTTTAATCTCTCTGACACAGCTCCCTGTCATACAGCACCATCTACACCCATCATGCTAAGTAAGTAGTGATAAAATAGCTTGCCTGATCACAAAGTCTGTTTTAGGAAGATAAGAGCCCCTCAAAGGGCTTGAACAACTCTCCCATTGTTTAGAAGTTTACCCATGAACTCTCATGAGCAGCCTAAATTCACATATTACTGATCAGCTGATGGAAAAAATAGAGGCAGTTTATTACAGCTCTCTAATCAAGAACATAGTTTTTTCCACTCAGGCTATAGGCAGATACTTTTAGCTTTTGAGGTGCCCTGTTCCATCCCTGGATGCCAGCCATCACATGAACCAAACAGTTCAAACAATAACTGAATAATCTCCAGCCCTCAAGATTGCCAGAATTAAGAATATATAGTGTTTGCCACTCTGAGATGCAATATGAGTTTCTACAGGAGCTGATCCTGCCCCGGTGTTGTGCCTAATCTGTTCTCAGTTTTACAGTCATCTCCTAAGAAGAGTAGTCACATTACAGATATACCTGACTGTAGTGTTGAATTTAGATATAATATATATATGTACATACACACATATATATGGGTATACACAAAAACACTGTTTTTTGGAAGCTCATGCTCATTCACAGAAAGACCTACAGATTCAGACTGGTTCTTGTATAATCCACAATAACCTAGAATGACTAAAAGCATCAGTCAGTGTTCTGTGAAGAACTGAATTTGGGTCCACAAGATTGTCAGGCTTTTATGACTTGGTTACGTGCACAGTCTGACAAGGACTTGTGGCTTTTTGGTACAGTCCACTCACACACAGTCCTCATTCACTCACTGAAGTTTGATAATGAAGTTCCAGGTGGGCACTTTTACCTAGCCAACACAGTGAAGTTACCACTTCAAGGAAGACAGTCCTTAATAGAACAAGCGCAGACAAGCCAGAGAAACTCAAACTCACAGGTTGGGGCGGGGGGGAAGCCAATAAAGTAATGCAATACAGTGGGCACAGAATAGGGAAGGCAGCAAGCAGCTAATCCAGCTCACACGCTTGTTCTGTTCCAAGCTGCAACTGAAAGTACAATCTAGTAAATATTTTAGGGAACTTCTTGTGAGGTACTATTAATAACACAAAATGCTGTCAAAGCAGAACACGCTCCGTCTCACACAGAGTACATCGCACACCTCAAAGAAAGGTGAATCTTTCCCCAAAAGAATGTGCTCAGTTATGCAATGCTCAGGGAGAAGCTCCATTTTAACTCCACCCAGGGACCAGCTCACACCTGGAGCGAGAAGTATCTGGACCCTGTCATTTTAGCCCACATGCTGCAGTTGTGCATTCTGCTCTCATTATGCACCGAGAATTATTATTATTTGAATTGTCGTAAGGCTTAGTGACTTCTTGGTGACATTTGAATTCCAGGGTGGAGTAAGAGGCTCTGCTAGGGCTTTCTATTGCAATCAATTACCATAGCATCAGAAATTCCTTTGTGCAAATTAGATTGGCAGTGGACTTGAAGGGGAGAGAGGCTCATCTCCCACTGCAGAAGGCAGGGAGCACCCGCTGGGTGAGGAGGTTTACAGAGTGAATGAAGAGGCCAGACCACTTCCTAGGGCCAGGAGCACATGGCCAAAGGTGGTCGGCTAACCTCCTCCTCACCCCCACGCCTAGGGAAGCCTCGGAGCTTGAAGAGCTGAAGCAAGCAAAGAACACATAGTTGGCACAGAAAGCGGTGAAACTGGTTAACACATTTGGGCCACGCTAACTTCACTTATTGATAGCCTTGCGGAGATGGCAGATCCCTCCTCCTGCAAGCGGTGACAAATCATAGACCGAGCACTGGATGTTCAGGCCCACTAATACCCTCCATGTTTATCAGCCTTCTCCTGCCCCGGGCCAGAGAGGACACGGTAACCCCGGCGGCCTGCCACAGGCCGGGCACCGCCGCCACAGCCCAGCGCCCCTTGGCCGGCCCTGCGCCCAGCTCTCCCTGACACCGAGACCGCTGCCTCCTGCCCGGGAGCGACAGAGAGGGCAAGCAGGGCCCGGGCTGTCCTGCCTGCCGTGCTCCTCGCTCCGGGCACCAGGAGCCCGGCTCACGGCAGGGGGGACGGAGACGACAAGGCCCCCCCCACCCCCCC
>VXAL01001194.1:100716-123936 GCA_013399475.1 Chauna torquata | reverse complement strand
CCGGGGCCGGGGCCCCGCGGGCCGAGGGGCGGCCCCGGGCGAGGCGCGGGGAGGGCGCAATGTGGGAGGTTGCGCGGTGCCCGCCGAGCTGCGGTTACCGCGGGCATATCCGTGACGGACATTCGCGACTTATAAACAAGTTCGGCGCCAGCATGGGATCGGCCTGCAGCAGGCTCGTCACGGAGGAGCTCCCGGGGGGACGTGGTGCTGCGAGGCGCGTGTGCCGCGTCAGCCGCGAGGAGGAGGAGAAGAGCAAGAGCTGGGGCAGGCCCGCGCCTTGCCGCGGTGCCAGGAGGCGTTCTGGTGGCCGAAACGCCAGACACGAGGTGCTGCCTCCCGCCGCCGGTGAGAAGAGCGGTTGAAGCATGCTTTCTGCTCAGTGTAAGAGCCCAGCCAAAATACCAGGTGGTGGCCGTTAAATAGGAAGTATCTTCTGAACACACTCGGTGGAAAAGCAGTCAGCCCTGGCCATCTTCTTAACAGCTTTGACCTTTTCCTTAGCTGAATCTGAAGAGCTCAATGTGAGCTACTAGAGAAACAGTTAGGGTATTATGTGGTTTCCCAGATGTACTTTATGCAGATCTGTGGGTTTTAAGCTTAAAATTTCTGTAGAAGCACATCTGTCAAAACATACTCTAGTGCTTTAGGATACATTCATTTTCATATGGGAACAAAGAATAGCTTATTGAACCTGTTCCCCTCTCCAGCAGAGCGCAACAAAAAGCTACTGTCATGCTGGTGAAAGAAGATACAGGTATAATCGCTACTTCCAGGCCACTGGGATATGTTTTACTCCAGTTTTCCTCTATGTCTTTTAGTTAAAAGCATATGACAGTCTTACCTTCCATGCTTTGTTTGCTTTTAGTGGTCAGACAGAATGGCTCCAGTGAACCAGTCAAAGGACAAGAAGCATGAGAGGGCACATGAGCATCAGTCAGAAGAGGCAAAATCAGCTGGGAAAAGGAAACCGGACTACGAGGAACTAGAGAATGAACCACTAGCAAAGAAGTTGTTTGTGAGAAAAACATCCAAACCCCCAGAGAAAATCGGTAACATTTCCTCAGATCCTTACAGTTTCTCCCAACCATATTTACCCTAACTCACAGGCATCGACTAGCTGAAGAGACAGAATGCCAAGAAGCGTGTTCAGATAGGATTATATATTGGAGTGATACACGGACATGTACTGGGGTACATCCTCCAATTATCTGTCTAGTGAGAGCATGTCTGTGCACGTGTCTTTCATTTTTGAGACCCGTACCCCTTGGTAGAAGCCTGCTCACTGATGATGCTGTCACAGCCCATTGGAGAGTGGTTAAGTTGTGTGGAATTCCTGAATTACCCGACGTCTGCTTTACTGTAGGACAGACCAACCTTGGTAATATATCAGGTTTTCCCCCCATGCAATTCTTAATGCAGCTTCATAGTTGTAAGGTTGGTATCCTACAGCATGCAGTCTGAACTCGCATTTCCACTTGATCTTTGCATATTCTGACTTTTCCTAAAGTAATTAGGAATGCTAAATGAATGTCTTACCTCTGTATTCAGATTAGACTGGATGGAATTTTGACTCATCACTTCTTGTGCATTTTTTTTCCTCTAGTATGTAACTTAAACTGTCTTAAACTTTTTGATGTAATGAGAGAGATACGGTTAGGTTCTAAGACACTGGAAAGGTCTTTGCATTAACAAAAACGTTCTGTAGATTTCAGTTACAGTAAGGACTGTTTTCATGTTTCCACAGTTATAACCTTTAATTCTACATTTCATTTAGGAGATCACTAGAGTTAGTGCCTTGTGTGGAAATACGACACACTTCCTGTATAATTTCTGTTCTAAGGATCCTGAAATTACTAAAGTGATTTTCAGTAGTCAGGTACAGGAATTCTACCAGTTTGTACATTTCCATTGTCTGGGGTATAACCCCAAACTGGGAGCAGTTGGCAGCATGAACAGTGGACATGCAGGCAAAATACTCTGACTTCTCTATGTAAGTGTGGATAGTTGAAGCATTTTCTGTAATTAACGTAGCTGCATGGTTTTCATTGTAACCTCATGGCCTGATATTCAGATTTGGTGTGCACCTGCAGTTCCCCTAAGATTCAGAGGGAGTTGGATGTGGCTAGTACTTGGGAAAATGAGACCAGTCATATTTTTCCCTTAGACTTTTCTTAAAAAGACAAAGACCTTTGCATTTGAGCTTTTCTATTTGGTGTCCTTGTTTTGATTTTTATGTATTTTGGAAAAAATAATTTTTTTCTCATGGACTGTATAGGACAGGTCTGGTTTCTTGCAATTGAAACTTGTTTTTAAAGGGTTTCCTACAGCAGGTTCTAAAAAGGCCTGAAGTTTATTCTTAGGAAATTATCCTTTGTAACTAAACTGAATCTGAAAAAAATATGCTCCCTTCTGTCACCTCTGAAGAGGAAACTGTGGATGCTAATTCTATGGGGGAAAAAAAAGGAATTAGAATATAAATCCTTTTATACCTACTTCAACAGATGTGACAAGTTTTGGCACTATGTTGGCACGTGAGTAAAGAAGTTTAGTCTCACACCCCTGCATTTCTTGGCTCCAGGCTTGCATTAAAGAAAGATTTGTTTAGGTTCTAATCACACAGAATGATCCCTATGTTTTTGATTTTCTGTTTTTTCATTAGTATCCTTAAATGAAAGTAGCATTTTTGTTTCTTAAGAAAGGCATCTTTCCCATTTGACCTCTAGATTTGCTGGGGTGTTATGGATTATTGCCATGAGGATGATTAGATCATAGACATGGGATTGAATAGATCTTGTTTTTACGTAAAGGTCCCTGAAGATAAAACTTGGAACATGAGCAAAATGTAGAAGCATGCTGTGCTCTCAGCAAAAATCACCCTGAACAGAAAGGTTTTCAGGCGATGAAGCGTCAGCAAGTCTATTATCAAAAACAAAACTCACAGTGCTGTAGGCAGGCTGTATGGGCTACAGCACAAGCAGATAGAAAATTCTGATTCACAAGCAGGCGTTTCAGGAACTGTGTGGGAACTCATTTTGCTATGCTTGGGGAATTTTCAGGTGTAATGTTTCTGCTCATCACAAGTCTGGCCTTCTTTCTTGCTGTACACAGGGGCTCACTCCCTCCCACTGCGTATTTCCAAGTTGCTGGGGCTTTGGATAGCTTCAGTATATTTTGGCTGTGAGCCATTCAAGCTCTATACTGTCCAAGAGATGTACCACCTGAGACTTTGCTGTAGTCCTCTTGTGCTGTCTTTGTGATAATTCTTTGTTGAGGAGAAATAAGTTTTAACCTGAGGAAGCATACACAAAGCTGTGGCAGCCTATGGGAAGCACTGGACTCCATAGTTGCAAATGCTGCTTGCACCTTAGACATGTAAGAATGATTTAGAGTCTTTTCACTTGTGGCTGAAGCTTTTCATGGATGTAGCAGCAAATGCAGATGTCTTCACATGTTGTTTAGTGAATGAGTGTGACAGGCATTGCCTCTCAGTAAGTTTTATTCTTCCTCTCTGTCAGGTTGGAGTGGAGGTGGGTCTGTGATGAGAAATACCAGAGCCCTTTTCCATCAGCCGGAGCGGCAGTGCAGCATTGTTCATTATGTCTACCAGAACATGCTGGGAGGCTCCATTCGGGCACAGCTCAGGCAGGTGAGGAGTTTCTCCTTTGTGACCTGTTGGATGTCTCAGCTCCATACAAAAAAACATCTTGAACACAAGCAAGGAAACTTTAAAGGGGCTTAAAGTTCCTCACATACCCAGTTTGTGGCTCCAAGTCTGGCACGCCCTTGTGCTTCTTAATCCTCTAAAATGCAAGTGCTGAGATGACTTTTCCTTTCAGTTTACCTGACCTTGTCACTTTACATTTTATCTCCTGTTAATTCTATGCTTCTTTGAATCATACTTACTCTACCACTTGAGTTATTGCACAGTGCTACTTTTGCACAGTGGTCCAACTGTTTTCTTGTTTTATTTTTGCATCTATTCTACTTTGCTAATCATGTCTGGTTTAATATTGATTCGTCGTTTTTCACAGACAAATTCCATCAAGTCCATAGTGTTTTCCTGGTTTTCAGAGTCATGCTCCTTTCATTTGAAAATTAACTTTTTCTGTGACATCCTTAGGTGGGAAGCGCCTTGGCTAGCTTTATCTTTCAGATGATTTATCTGTTTTAAGTATCCAAATGATAAATCACCAACCTCATCCAAGCAGTACCTATTCCTCAGCTGAATAATAATACAATCATGTTATGGTTTCTCATTCACTATTTCAGGTGTCCTGTTTGCTCTTTCTCATGCTGTATTGCTGAGCTGCAAGTATTTTGGATGGAGGACTATAATATTGTAGCTGTACGTGAAGCGCAACATTCTGGATGCTCAGTAAAGACATAGTCATCAGTGTCTCTGGTGTGGAGGCATGTTCTCCTCCCTTGTTTAGTGTTAGTTATCTTGCCTTTTAGCTCAGCCCAAGAGGCTTAGCTCCCCGTACGTCATTTAAAGTGTGGTATCTTTCAGTTCTCTGTTGCTTTCTGAGTGCTGTGGCTGATGTGGATGTGTGTGGTCACAGGTTGTTTCCCTTGAGGACAGCATGTACTCTTCATTGCACAGAGAGGCTTAGCATTTTGTGCAAATGTATTAACACTGGTGGTGATTAGAAATTGTTGGCACTCCTCATTCAGAGATACTCAGGGATCCCTGCAAAAGTGTTAATTATCTTTTATCTTTGTAACAGTGTCTACAGCTGCCCTTCCTGCGTTCTCTGACCTCATACCGCCTCTTTCGAACAGCAAGTCCCTTTGACAGGAGAGTGACATGCCTGGAGTGGCATCCAACACACCCCAGTACCGTAGCTGTTGGTTCTAAAGGTGGAGACATCATTCTGTGGGACTATGAAGTACTTACTAAAACCTGCTTCATAAAAGGGGTAAGTCTCTGGGTGTGTGGAAAAGGTAGGAGGGGAAAGCTGGAGGACTACCAAATACCTGCAGGTCAAAACTGAGATCTGTTGTGAGAAACACATGAAGGTCTCGGGCTGCAGAGTAGCCAGCCATGGGGCAGGACTGAGATGCACCAGCGTGTCATTCCTGAGTTGCAGATTGTCCTAGAACTGAGGAGAACAGATGCTTGTTGATTAAATTCATAATGAAACAGTACTTGGTGTATGTTTAGTGGGAAGAAAAAATTGAGCAATTCGCAAAACAATTATTTTAAAAGGATGCCAGAAGCAAATAGGCAGAGAGGGTCTGTCTTAGGTCTTAATCTTTCTCTGCTTACCTTTTATTCTGTGTCAGGTGAAGAAACATCTTTGAGTAGAGAGAAACAAAATCCCTTTATCTGAAGTGAAAAACTGAGCTAAAATGAGTGGTTCATGCCCCATTGCTGCTGTATTCAGCTGTTGTCATTTCTACAGGGACTCAAAGAGACTCTGACTTTGGTCCGTTTCTAAATTAACATAGGTATACACTGGGAGGAGGTCTATCCTCCAGAAATTCCAAGGTCATCTTTCTCTTTTTGTTAATAGTATGGTTCCAGCCAAGGAATACATTGCTGGGGGACTGGAGGAGTTGCAGTTCTACTCTCTGGGAGGGCAGCTGCCTAGACAGCTGTCATGTGGGAAGGCATGGTTGTCTTTGTCTCCTGGAGGGCTGTGGTGTGTTTCAGTGCTGCTGTTAAGAACATAGCAGTGAATGCAGACTTACAGAACACACTTTCCTCCTTCCCTGTCACTCAGTGGATTTTTCTTTTCTTCATCCCCTTCCTTGTAGATGGGAGCTGGAGGGGCCATCACAGGAATGAAGTTTAACCCTTTTAACCCTAGCCAGCTGTACACTTCGTCAGTTGCCGGCGCTACCACCCTGCAGGATTTTAATGGCAATACTTTCCGGGTCTTCACCATCACCGAGGACTGGGAGTAAGAAATATGGCAATGTTATGGGCCTCTGTGTCCTGCTGGCAGGAGCACTACAGAGAGAGAGAGAGAGAGAGAGAGAGAGAGAGAGATACTTGTCTCTAACATGTGGGAGCTGGGCTTCTTCTCCACATAGATCTCCTTTATCCTCTTAATTTCAGGAATCCTCTCTCTTCCAAGGAGGCTTACTCTCCCTTTTTATTTTTCACTGAAACGGGGTGGTGGGTAGGAGAGAGCTTTTCTTCATTAAGGGGAGGGACATAGATGCTTGCTTACTACCTGTTACGCATGGAAGTGTGGGGTGGATTTCCTCAGATATATGTTCTGTAGCTCTGCCTTGGGGACCTTCCAACCTCTTGACCTGGTAGCAGTGCTGCTTGCTGCCAGATGGTTTTTACAGAGCAATCTGTGGTCCCCTCGGTACTTCTCCACAGACACCACTGACTTCAAGTGGTACATGTCATAAGGATCATTCCAGTTCATCCCACCTAACTTTTGGTGCTTATATAAAATACCAAAATTAAGAGTTTGGGCTCCTTCAGTGGAATGAGGAGATGAATCTCTAGAGGCAATTCTATCTGCCTGTGTTTAGAATCACCCTTACAGACTATTCTGTGGACTCGTTAGGAAGCCTGACCTCTTCAATTAGTTACTTCAGTTCGGTGCTTATAGGTAAGTGAGAGAAATTGGGTTAGCTTCCTCTTTACATTTCTCCATCTGATTCTTTCTGGTAGCAGCTCATGAATGTTTTCCAAACTGGCTGTTCAGCTGCAATCTTGTCTTAAGGCAGAAGGTGAACCCTAGTGGTGCTGGGATGACTGTCCAGATGAGCAAGGTGGGACTGACATCTTAACAGCTAATATTTACAGTGTGACTTTATTAAAAGTTGCTCTGTGGGAAGCAGATGGAGTGCACGTCAGCATCAGTCTGGGGACTCCTAATCAGCATCCTTCTTTTCTGTCTTTGTTTGCGTAGGGTTTCCACATTTCCTCAGTAGACAGACTAGGAGAAAACAGCTCTGGCATATGGTTCTTGTGCCTTGTAATTATCAGTAGGATTTCTTCTGGCACTGTTCTTGTCCTGCCTGATGATACCTTGAGAAAGACCAGATAAGGCACTGGAAGTAGCCTGCAGCAAACTGATGAGTGAAGTCTCTGTAAGCAAAGCTTGGTGCAATGCTGTCATGAGATTTTATGTGGTTTCTGCATGGAATGGTGCTGTTTTTTCCTGTGATCTCCTAAGCCTTCACTGCAGATTTGTCCTACCCCCAGTAGCAGAAGAAGCAGTGCTGCTAATGAGGTTTCCAGCCCAAAGTGGTGGGGTTGAACCTACAGGCTCAGAATGTATGTGTTTAGATCTGAAACAGATCACAAAGAGTTGTTACGTGTGTCCCCTGTCAGAAAGCAGTTCATCGTACCTAGGGAAACCTGCAGTGTGTTCCAGGAGATGAGTTGTGTTAAGATTTTCTTCCACTCTAACCTTGATGCCTTTTGGCTTTGTATGTATTCCAGAAAGGGCCAGGAGATTCTCTTGGAGACATCAAGTTCAGTCCTTATGAGGCAGTGAAGCTTTATGTGGCATCAGGGGATGGCACCCTAAGCCTGCAGGACCTTGAGGGCAGAGCGGTGCAGGTGATCTCCCGTGCCCTGGACTGTGGCCATGAGTACCATAATGTTTGGTGAGGAGGGAGCAAAGCAAGGTTGAATCTCTGCTCCTTAATGCTGTGGCTAATGGTTAACCCTTAATGCTGGGCTAATGCTGTGGCTCTGCTTGTGCTCACTAACATCTGCTTCTTTGCAAGTGTTAGGAGATTCTTGGTATGAATTGGTCCTGTGAGGGAGCTCACAGATAGGCTCCTGGTCCCAACTCCAGCACTGCAGGGTGGGTGATAAGCTAGGCAGCCACAGGGCTCTTAGGCTTTTGCAGTAGCTGAATGCACTGCATGCACCTTCTGATACTGCTTTCTGGTGACACCATCTCCTTACAGATACTGGCAGTGCTTCGGTGTATTAAGTGTGAGGTGGGAAGAGCAGAATAACTTTCTGCTCTTCATTGCGATCAGTGTTCTGTGTGTTTTGTGTGTAGCAACTCAGGCAGCATAGGAAGGCCAAAAAACATACCTGCAGAATCTGAGTTTCAGTTTACTGAGTTTACCCTACTGCTCTCTGGAGTATTCAGGCTCACCATGCTAGTTCCCACTGCCTTGAATTCAAGAATAATTTAGCCCTGCAAGTGAAGCTTTCCCTACAAGTTCCCAAAGGGACCCCAGTTTTACTCTCACTGGCTCTACCCTCCCAGCAGAGCTGGGGTTAAGAAGCACGTCTTTATTATGTAAGTCTCTGTTCAGTTTTGTTTCTTGGAGCATGAAGGTGAGACAGTTTAGAGATGCAAGTTTTCAAACCAAAGCTTTTGTCTTTTCTTTACTGCTGCTTCACTGTTTTGTGGAAAACCTTATTTTAAAGCTGTTTTTGTATGTTTGTCAATGTGACATGGGTGTTCTGTTCTTTGCCAAGGTGTGTCCCTGTGCAGGCTCCAAGTGACTTTTCAGCTTCTCTGTTCCACTGTCCCAACGCGTCATGCTCCATCTAATGAGCACTTCACAGATGACTTGGAAATTATTTCATATTCAGTCACCAAAAGCAAGCATTGCTGATAAGCCACCCCCCTTCCTGATGTTCAGGGCCACGCCATCAGATCAGGCAGGAGATGGCAGTTAAAATCTGTTGCGGTCTCCTTTGTCAGAGACAGGGACAAGATCTGAACCAGAGTTCCTCTGCCTTCACCTGCCTGTGGGAGGCAGCACTGATTTTGTCTCTTTCCCTCTAGTTGCTGGTACTGCAGTGTTGATGTTTCTGCAAGCTGCCGTGCTGTGGTGACAGGTGATAATTTGGGCAACGTGGTTCTGCTCAGCACTTCTGGTGATGAGGTTTGTATGGCTCTATGCAGCGTCTCCTTTATGGGAATCTTCATGGCTCATGTACTTTCCTACAGTGCAGGGGCCCAGCAAAGAGGACAGGTGCCGTGCAGCTGAGGAGATGAGTCTACCTGTTGTTTAGGTGGTGAGACTTCCTTCACTTCTGCCCATCACATTGGCGAGCGCAATAGTAACAATTCCCAAACAGGGACTGTGTGATGTGCTGCCCCTTCCTTCAGAATATTTGCTACTGGGCAGCATAATTATAGGGTAACCTGAAGAACACAAACACCCTCTGCCAACAACCTTCATGCTTCCAAAAACTTAGTGCACTGATGGGAGTCATTTGGGAGGTACTGCTTTGATGGATACCCTTTGATGACCTTGGAGTGAGTACACAAGAGTAATTCAGCAAACGTTGGGATAGAAATTGCACTACTGCCTTTAGACATGAGAGGGCAGGCAGAGGCAGACTTTGAAGTAGTACAGAAACCTATTAGAGAATACACTTGGAGTAGGCCCTGCTTATAAGAGCCTGCTGTACTGTCACACTGCAATTACCATTTCTCCTGCCTGCAAGGGTAATACCTGTGGGAGTTCGCCACCCAGTGAGCTGTGGCCAGAAGCAGCTGTGTAAATTAGTGAGCAGAGTTACGAGTAGTCCATATAAGTTGTGCTCATTCAAGGTTAGTTGCTTCCTTTCCATTTTTTCTCCTGAAAGAATGTGATGGTCTCTTCTGCACTGGGGAGATGCCCGTTATTATAGAGGGTGGGCCAGCTTCACTCCTTTGATTAGAAATAATCTGGCGTCCAATATAAATTTATTCATAGTCAGTTTATATCCATTTTTTCTGGTTAATTGAAATATTTCTCCTTCCCTTATGTTTCTTTTATGATATATTTCTAGAAGCCAATTATATCCCCTGTCACCTGTCATTTTTACTAAGATAAAGCAAGCTTTTCTGGTCTTCCACAAAGTAGGCCTTTCCTTCTAATTATTATGTTGGCAGCTCATTTCTGTACCTGTTCCAGTTTGTTTTAATCTTTCTGCAGGTGGAAGACTGTCACTGCATGAAGTATTCCAGATGAGGTCTTGCTTTGTGCAGTGGCACTAATACTTCTTTCCATGAGACAGGGATTGCATTTTTCTTTCTCATAGCTGTAGTAAATTGGTGGATCAGAGATTCTCCTAGAATTAAATAGTTCCAAGGTCACTCTTCTCCTTTCTTGTTTTCAGTAGGTAAACTGTTTGTGTATTATAGAATTTTTTTTTAATCTGTAAATGTGTGACCTCTTTGCTCTGCACTAGTAGATTATTATTCCGTTTCTTTACTACAGTCCTTGTTTTTTGTTTTTTGTTTTCCTTCCCTGTGTGATTTTCTGTTTCCTCTGCTGCAGATTTGGAAGCTGAAATTGCACAAGAAGAAAGTGACTCATGTGGAGTTTAACTCTCGATGCGAGTGGTTGTTGGCCACAGCATCTGTGGATCAGACAGTTAAAATCTGGGACCTCAGAAACATCAAAGACAAAACGAATTTTCTTCATGTGCTTCCTCATGACAAACCTGTCAATGCAGGTGAGTTCATGAGATAAGGATTTCCTTGCATGGATGTCTGCTGAATCTCCCATCCATGTATTTTTCTTGCTTTCTTTTTTCATCTGGAGTCTGTATCCAGATGATTTTTGGATTCTGTCTTGCTTTTTTTCCCAAAAAGCATGAGTTGGCCCTCTCTTTCTTCTAGATATCTGTGTTTTTTATGAAAACATTTTGGAGCAAGCCTCAATACAATCAGGTGCAAATTGTTCAAGTGTCATGTAATTTTTAAATGCGAACATTGAACATGAACTTTTACCTAAGGGTTCTTTGGGAGGAGGTTGATATAACTTGCTAACCTGTATTTTTTTTTTAACCTTCTGAGTAAATTGTTCTGAATTGCTGTTCATGGTGGAAGCGTACATAAATGTTTTGTTGTTCTGGTTTATGACAGACTTATCCTAGGCAGCTTAGAGCTCATTATTTTCTGAGGTACTGCCTTACAGGTTTAACAGAGAGTGTGGCTGCATGGCAGCTTAAACAGATTTAAAGAGGGCTGCCCCACAGGTTTCCCCCCCACACTCAGCCACATGCTGCACTCTGTTCTTGTGCTAGCTTCTGTTTTCAGAGACTGTGTGGCAAGCCAGGTCAGGGATTTGAATCTGAGAAGCACAGCAGGTGAACTGCGAGTATGTAGTGGGGGGGGGGGGACCATACATATGTGGCCTGGAAAAGAGAAGAAAATGTAATAACCAGCAACCTTCATTTAGGCTGGCATAAGTTGCTGTGGAACTACATGCTGAAGATAGAATTTGATTGTTGTCATTGATGAATTTCAAACTGCCTTTTTGCTGAAATGCTGTCCTGTGTGCCTGCTGTCTTCCTTTTGCTCACGCTTATGATCACGAGCCTTTGCACAGAGTCCACTCAGCTCAGCTTTTATTGTTGTTGCAGTGTGAGATTTCACTCACGTTGCTTGCAGTTGCGCAGTTGCTAGCGCCAAAGCGAGGAAGGCAGTGGGAATGTGTGGCCAGAGGCAGGGAGGTGAATAGGGCAGCTAGAGCACAGCCTCAGACTTGCCATACAAACTGTGGCACTGTCTTGTTAATGTGGAAGCATCAGCAGTGGCTGAGATTAGAAAAACAAATTTATTGGGACAGTCCCTTTGACAAAAGCAGGGCATGGGACTCAAGACTCTGTTTCTTGCCTGTAGTTTTACCAGTTTGTGAAAGTCTGAACTGCAGGTGTCTGTTTCCGTGTTTAGCAGTGACTTCCCATCTGAACGAGCAAGTTCCTTTCTTTGCAATGTCTCTGTGACTCAAAAATGAGAATAGTTATTCTTCCTATGTAAACCAGTGTTCTGATTTCAGCTTAGTGTTTGTAAGGGCTCTGAGTTTGCTTGAGACACGTGAAGTCTTGTCTGCTGGCACACATGGCCACAGTCACATCATTAGTAAAAAAAAAAAAAAAAAAAAGGCAATGGTTTTCCAGTCAGGGAAACGTGACTTTTATGTTTCTTGTCAGTCACAGCATTGTGATCTTTTGTTTGCCTTATTGTCCCCCTCTCCTAGCTTACTTCAGCCCAACAGATGGTGCCAAGCTGCTGAGCACAGACCAGCGCAGTGAAATCAGGGTTTACTCATGTTCAGACTGGACCAAGCCACAGCATCTGATCCCACATCCACATCGGCAGTTCCAGCACCTCACACCTATTAAGGCGAGTTAAGCCAGTATAGTCTGAGAGGAGTATCACACTTGGTGCTAGCAGCAGGCTTTAAAAGACATGGTCTGATTTCTGGTCAGGATACAACATCGGTAGGCGGATGTTCACACTGCTGCAACTCTTGCAGAGCACTCTTTTGAGGATGCTCATGTTACTCAGGCTGTGGGTGGGATGGACAAACTGCTGCTCACACTGCTGATTGTCTGGTGTGTGTCAGCTCTGCCCCTCTAACTCTCCATTGCTCTGCTCTATGACTAGGCAACATGGCATCCTCGCTATGACCTCATTGTAGTGGGTCGCTACCCAGACCCTAAATTCCCAGGGTACACGGTGAATGAGCTACGAACTGTTGATATATTTGATGGAAACACCGGGGAGATGGTTTGTCAGCTCCACGATCCAAACGCATCTGGTATAGTCTCGGTGAGTAGGGCACTGCAGCTAAAAGCACCTCTGCATATTGAACTGCAGCCAAGAGATAGGCTTTACGGTCTAGAACAATAGGAATGTCCTTTTTACTTGTGACAGACTCACGGTCTCGTGGGGTTGTGGCTGCTGGCTAAAGCTGCTGACTCGAGCAGGGCTGTTCTGTGGTCATCTGTGGGTTTCCTGTGATGCTCTTTAGGGAGCAACCTGCTTTCCAGATTGTTTGCTGCCATTATATAAGCAGTGGTGCTCTTATGCCTCCGTCATATAACCAGTGACACTCTTACAGATTCTCATTGTATTTCCATTTTCAGCTCAATAAATTTAACCCTATGGGAGACACGCTGGCCTCTGGCATGGGTAAGTAAAGAGAACCTAGAGCACTAAGCACCTAGAAAAGAGCAGGCTTGTTTCTCAAGACTAAAGCAAGTTTTGAGTGTGGGTTTCCCAAATCCCATTCGCTAGTAGTCCCCAACGATTTCCTGTATCTGTAAAGGAAATTAAGACCTTGTCAGTCTTCTACTTTTGCAGTTACAAAACAGGTTGCTAGTCATCTCTGAAACATTCCTGAGAGCATGAGGTCTGGAGGACCTCCCCTGAGCCAGAAGCTGCTGCCATCTGCCGGCCATGTAACAGTTACAGAAAACAGGGTGGGGAAAAAATACCTTTTCCAGTTAGGCTGTAGCCCTCTCGCTTTATTTGACTTACCTTATTTCCCAGGCTTCAGAGCCAAGATTACTCAAATTTTCCTAGGCTATATGGGATTAAGGGAGCTGACTATAGGTTTGTCTTATAGTTGTGACAGATAAGATTAGGAATTACTTGATTACGTTTCATATATAGAGCAAAATTCCATTGGTGTTTGAAGATTGTCTGCAACAAATATCTTCATATCCTCTTTACCTTGGAAATGTCTTAGAACAGACAAAACATTTTGAATTTCTGGCATTTAAGTGGCATAGCCTAAGGTGTTATATTTGATGTAGAATTTCTGATGCACAATGTTTAATTTTTCTTCTCAGGTTTTAATATTCTGATCTGGAGCCGGGAGGAGATGGTGGCAAAGAAGCAAGAACATCTTTTGAAAGCCATGACAGAACAGGGGATTGGAAGCCGGAATTTGTCCAGACGTGGAGCGCAGAGACAGGCAAACCCTGGGACAAGCAAATTCAAAGCTAAGTTACTGTCTTGGGAAGTGGAAGAGATGAGAACAAAAAGCAAAGATTCTAAATCACAGGGAAGGAAGCGAAAAGGGAAGGATCTAGAGAACTGATTTAGTATTTTGATCCTTTCCGGATCATAGAAGGCAAATTCAGTGCTGGCAATGGGCTGTAGAAGCGCTGCAGGGCATTAGCCTCCTGCTTTGCCCTTCTTCCCTGGATCTGATCTTGCTTCCCTGATTCCCTTTGCTTCCCCTTCTAGAGAGTTGTAAGCTCTTCCTCCAGGTGGAGTTACCACTCATTTTCTGAGGCACTAGGGAAACTTCAGACATGTCTTCAGATCCTGCTGATGTTACTGCTTCCAGCCTGCCACATCTGCTTGTTATCGATAAGTGATAACAGAGGTTATCATCTCCTGTAGTCCTAGTCCGCTCTGGAGCAGCTCATGACAGGGTCCCCAGACTGTTCTAGTCAAACTGAGCTGAGGAAGCCTTTGTTAGCAAGATTCATGTCCTGAAAAGGTAGAATGCTCACAGCGGTGAGGTGACAGATAGCTTGGGTGACCTAGGGAACATCAGCCTTTCCTATATGCAAGCTTCTTGCAGAATGTTCATGTCAAAACCTCAGGCTTAGCCTATTCTGTGCTTGCAGCTATTTAACTGGACCACAAAGAACATTATGATGCCAGACCTCTTTACCTGCCTTGTAGGATGCATGGGCAATATTGAGCTAGGAACCTACTGATTTTGTAGTTTCTGTCTTCAGAACTCTAGGCTTTTTCTTGCTACCAGTTAGGTAATATTTTTCACCCATGCCTATGTACTTCAGAACGTTGGATAAAAGTGTTGTAAAGCAGAAATGAGGGATTTATTCCAGATACCCCTTTTCAGAGCCAAATCTCAAAACTGCTGTTAAACTGAAAAGTTTTGCTTTTTCTCATTTGTTTATAAAGCTGTCTGGGGCCTTGCTGCTGTTCCAGAGGCTGATGGATGGGACAGGCTCCTGGCCTGCTCAGATTCTCTATGTTCACTTTTATAGTTTTGCAGTATTGATATGAATAAAGTTTTGTACTAAACTGAAATCCTTCTTTGATATAGAGAGTGGGTGCTTTTAGCATTCTACTGAACGGTTTTTGTTTGGGAGGTTAGAAGAAAGTTCTGCTGGAGAACTAAGAGAACTAGAACAGTGACAGAAAAATCAGTCATAATACCATGTCCACAATGGACCCTTCCCGGTTGGACTGACTGCATTATAAGCTCTATCTATGCATGGTTGCTGCCATCAAAACTAGTTTATCTCAATTCTCACTCTGCTATAGGTGGGATTGTAAATCACAGATTTACCTTGGGAGGGGTTATACTGCAGTAGGTTCTACCTGTTTTCCAACACTGAGCACACGGGGGTTAGCCCTGTGAACTCAGAGAAGAGAAGGAGTAGAGTTCAGTGCGAATTTGATTTTAATGATGAAAAGGAAATGTATCGGAACAATTACAGAAAGTCATTCACAGTCAAAATGTCTAAATCATCATAGAAACCTTTTTTCTGTGTGTGCAAAATTTGCTGCCTTTAAAAATAACAGGTCTGGTCCCCTTAAATGTACTTCCTATTACCTCTTTCTTGTGCCTGTTCTCACAGGCAGTAGCTTTTTCTTTATGACTGTCTTGCTGTGCAGCAGACCTAGATATCTTCAGAGGACAAAAAGGTGAGGAAGATGCTGAGAACAGCAAGCTGCTTCTGCTGATTCAGAGTTCCCATGCTGGCAGATACCAATTTCAGTGTAGGGAAAAGTCCCCACGGTACTCCATAGGGGAAGAGAAGGAAATGTCTGTAACCTAAGAACTGGCTTCTGCCGCCAAGAGGGGAAGGGAACTGTACCAGAAAGGGAACTAAAAGCGGGAAGTGAATGTGCAGCATCACCATGTGAAGGGCCTGTGCTTCTGGTGCCTGCTACAGTCTCTCATCTTCTGCCAGAAGCTACAAGGCAGGTGGTAAGCACTTGGCATAAAGTTCCCTGCAGCAGCTGCAGTGCGCACAGAGAGGCCTGCAGCTTCCATCCAGCTTGCCTGCAGAAGGGATCACACTTTGGATGAAATGCCAAAGCACAGCAGATAAACAGATCCATAGTTACCTGCAAGTCTGATCCTTAATGCTTTTTTTTTTTTTCATTAATATTTCCCGGGTAAGGCTGTCCAGTAGGGAAGATGGAAAAAAAAAAACACACCTACAGAAGTTGGCATTTAATCCTAGTCTTAGGTAAGCAGCTCTGCTACATCTCTTTAATTATACCATAAAAGCTTTCTGCCAGTAAAGCATATTCCTTGGGCTACAGCTGAATTCTGGACCGCCTCCAGTACAGTATACTCCCTGTAATAAGTACTTGAAGTTCAGAGGTGGGGACGTCAAATTCAAAGGCTGAATCTTTAGAAAAGGCTCATGTTTCCAATCTACAGGGACTCTCTCCTTTCCAGAGCCAACACTGCACAAGAAATGGGGTGCTGGTTTGATGACAGGAATTCATCTCCCTGATGAAGCTCTTCGCTCTGTGGATCATATGTAACCTACTTTGAGCTGAATATTAGAAACTACTGCCAGAGTTGCAGTCCTGCCCTGACTCCAGGCCAGTTCTCTCTTGAACCACAATTTGAGGAGGGGAAAAAGAGGCCAGCAACAACTACTTAGCAGCAGCCTCAAGAAACACTTTTCACTGTCTGCTGTCTCTGCAGCAGCTCCTTCTGCATGGCCAGCAGATGAGTCTCTGTGCATCGTTGGTGAGCTCTACTCCAAGCCCAGCCTTCCCACCATAATCAGTCCAAGGGCTTGAGAGAAAAGCACACAAAGCAGGTTGACCCCGAAGAGAGGTGCAATTCCTAATTGTGCTGGATGTGGCACCTTCTGGAGGCCCAAGCCCCTCTGCCACAGTCATGGTGAGTGGTAACATTTACAATCACTGAAAGGAGAAAAATTCTTCATGAGGAGCAGCAGCTTTAACTGGCCATGGTGGGAATCCCAGACTGGTTGTATGAGAGCTGGAGGCACCACACAGTATACTGGCTTCTCAGAATTAAAATGCGTCACTTCCATTAGAGTAGGTCAGTCCTCTCTCTGGGAGATCACCTTTAGAAACCATCCAAAAATCACAGTCCAGCTTCATTCTGGGAAGCAATGGCCAAAGCAGAAGAATGCTCAGTAAACTGACAGTGCCCAGTCATCCTTAGGGGCAACACTGCTCCCTCCTACTGCCTGGGAAGGAGTTGAAGCAACTGTCAGGCCTGCTCTTCTCCCTCATTGGAAACATGCCGGTAGCCAGGGGGCTGAAACTGTATGCGAAAGAGTACAGTCAAGAGGAGGATTATAAGGAGAAGGAGAATGGATCCACACACAGCCAGACCCACAAACAGTCCTGCAAGGAAGAAAATAAGTGGTCAGTGTGATACCAAGCATTCCACTTCTGCCACGTTCTGGTCCAGCCTGGGCTCACCTGTGTCATGCACGCTGCTTGCTACCTGACATTCTTGCTCCCAGTCCTGAGGAATAACAGGATCTGTGAGTTCCAAGAATCTATGCAGTGGACATTTTTGCTGACAGCCAGGGATTGTCAGTGGGAAAGGTTCCTTTCCGCTCTCATTCCGGAAAAACATCTCCACAGAGAAGTTACTGAAAACAAAACACAGCTAGATTTTTTTTTTTTTTCTCCAGCTGAAGTCATCCCTTCCCCAAAAGTTCTTAGTGTGCACACTGTTTCCTTTAGTCTGGTGGTAGTTTTCCTCCTAAGAGTCTGCCACTAGGAGCAAGACTGCATCCCCCTAGATTGCACCTAGACTAGGAATCTAACCCTTGAGGTGAAATCACAGCAGACATCTTTACTGCGGCCCTCACCCATCATCCTCTTGGTACAGCTCAAATAAATGACATGAGGCGTATGGTGCTTGAATCTTGTTGTAGACATCTAGAGCCATCTGCAGTGCCACAAGTGTGGTGTCATGCTGAGAAAGAGGGGAAAAAAAACAAATCAGTCACCCTCATGAATGTGGCAGGGCAGCTCAGACCATACCAATAATGGACGGGGCAGTGCTGAAGGGAAGTCACCTTTGTAACTTCCATGTGGAAGAAGGGAGAGGAGCAGTACTGTTAGAAAGATGATCTGTGACGGTGCCAGAGAAGGGAAGGAAGTCAACACAGACATATATATCTTGCATCATTCTTTTAAGAATTAGTCTCTAGGGAGCAATCTGGGAGAGATGCCTGACCTTCCAGTCAGTAGGCTGCTGGAAAGGGGAGATGACTCTTTTTAGGTATACTGGTTAAACATCGCATCTGAGTAGCATCAACCCATCCACCAAATAAATACAGCAGTGGCTCCCCATAGACTGCCAGTCTCACCCACGAGCCTGAGCTATAACAGGAACTAAGTGCAGGTTGGGAATTTTCCTCAGGGGCCCCAGAGGAATGATGCCAGGTATTGCACATCCCACCCAGCCAGAGGCAAAGATACATCTCCTGCTCACTGCATGGACTGTAGAGAAGCCAGAAAGGGTTAAAACCATTAGCACGCCCCAAACCCCTGTGAGGTGGAGGAGATGGACAAAAGCTAGTACCTAACCTCAGACTTACCGCTGAATAGGCAAGAAGTTTCAGGTGCTGGTGGGCAGAAGCATTTGCTGCTTTGGTTAGGTTTTTCCTAATATGATCCAGCAGGACCCCTGGGGAAAGGGAAAAACTAGTCAGATTCAAGATCTAGACAGAGCAGCACGAAGCTCCTTCCCTGGTGCACTCACCGCCTTGCAAACGAGCTTTTTCTACCCGATGGTGGATCCCAAACAGAAATTCAAAACCAAAGTCTTTTAGTTGCTTCAATTGAGTCATGACATCTGGTGTCACCCATGATGGCAAATCCATTTTGTGTGCTTGCTAGGAAGAGAAAGACAGTACTCATCTGCAGGTAGCATGGACACCACAGATTAATCAGAGAATGGGAGTGAGGGTGTCTGGAGTCCTGCCCATACTGCTACTGATTTCCTGTATTATTTTAAGTATGACCCTTGTCTATTTATGCTTCTGTCCTCACCCTGTCTTGCTGCATACAGAGAAAATACGTAGTTCATGTCTTTCCTTTTTAATGTTATTTCAGAAACTAATTGTGAGAAGCGTAAAGATTAGAATCTAGGAGCTACTTTTCTGTGAAAGCACCACTGGCACGCAGGGTTGTATCGTTGCAGCAGTAATCTCGGGGCGTTTGCTTTACATGTGGCTGATTCTGCCCTGCAGATGACATGCAGTCAGAAATAAAAAAATGAGAGAACACAAGGACTCAAGGTTCCTGGTGTACCTGCAGCACAATTCCCCAGGAGGCTCTGAGGGCCACTGAGAAACACTGGAGGAAGTTAGCAAGCGCCTAGCATTAGCAGACATAGTACTGGGGTGCACCACTGACAGAGCCCAGCAATCAAACCTAGAATATACAGAACTGGGAACCCAGAGAAGAATTTGCTTTGCAGCCAACCCTTTACAAGACAGGATTAGTTATACTGGCAGACAAACAGCAGTTGTGGTTCCCTGGCATTACTCAGATGGAGCAATTTTCTATGCCACATCCCATTAAACTGCCAGGAGATGAGGCTGAATATCCTTAAGGGCCCATTCTGTCTGAGCAGCTCACAGAAATTCCCATCAGCAACTTAGGTATTTAGGTAGTTTTTCATAAATTTACAAAGAGAATAGCTGGTAAGTTCAGGTATTTCTTGGACCATTTTTTTTTTTCCATCCAGATGGTGGAGTAAATCTACTGGCTCAGGTGAAAAAAACAATCCTTCTCTTCAGGGCACTGTTTGTAAAAGTGAAAAAAAAGGAGGAAGCCCAAAGTGGCCAAAGAGATTAATCAGGCTGAGGATACAGTTTTGAGAGTAAAACTCCCCTTCCTTACAATGTTCTGGTTGCATTTTGGGACAGTGAGCTGTTGTCCAAGTTCTTGTGGATACAGTGGTTGTCAGCTGTGCTCCTATTTGCAAGCTCTTTAAGTGAGTCTTGAAAGTGAAGAAGATTTGAAATTCTTGATCTCTCTGACCAGAGGAGTTTTTGTTACTGACAGAAGTTGCTTCACCGTGATTGTTACAAGATAAGAGGTTGGGTTTGTGATACAAAGGGCAAATTTACATAGTGCAATGCAGCTCTGGACTGGGACAGTCAGCTTGCAGCAACTTGGGCTGCTACTTTACATAGAAAAGTGCAACTCCATGCAGATTTATCCTGTACATCCCCAAAGTAGTATATAGCTGCATTACTGTACCACTACCTGCAAACTCACTAGCCTTGCACCTCCATAGAACTAGCATGGACATAGAGTTAGCAATGGACAGAGTTTCAGAATGCTCGAGTTTACCATTTCTTCCACCACTAGCTAATCTGACATTACAGATCTCTATAATTTGTTTCATTATGCTGTACAGTTGTACACAAATAAACCTGTGCAAAGACAGTAAGTCTCCTGGATACGTGACCTTTACTTTGGCATTAGCACAGCACAGGTAAATTGATTTTTATTTTTAAGCCTTCACAAGATGTGCTTTCAAGAAAATTCCATGCAAGTTTTGTGCTTTGCCCCAGATAGTAAAATGGTAACATCTGTCTCTAAAGTCTTTGTCACAGGACCTTGTAATAGGTCAAAAAACAGATGTTGTTGAACCCCACTTAGCCTAGTGGAGCGGAGCATTTCTTTATAGATAGCATTAACAGAAGCACAGAAAGAAGTGATTGGTCCAAATTAACAGAGACAGAGGTAGAGTCAGGAATAGTCCTAATTTAAAGCCTCTAACTTAAAACATAAAGTTAAAGCTCCTTCAGTTTCCAGAGATCTCATTTCTACCTTACTTAACTAAGAATTGTCCATGGACATCTAAAGATTTCAGATTGCGGTCATTTTCTAGTGACTTTCAAATGAGATATTACGTTTCTGGCTCTGGCATGATATTTAAGCTACAAAGTGGGAGGTTATAGAGTGCAAAAGTAGAAAGATAATTCTTGGCACATGCCTGTAGTGAGTAGGAACTGTTGTTATTCTGAGATTAGAACATTACTTCTATCTCGGGGGTGGGAATGATGAAAGGTTGTTTTATCAGCTTTTAGAAAAGAATTTTATATCACATCCAGTAAGCCCTGAAGACCAAATTCCCACGGCTGTAAAATGATGACCAAACTTACTTCGCAGAACAGTGTGTCATACACACTCCAAACAGACTCGAGAGAGACATCCCGGATCCCAGTCTCATTTGCCACCATCTGCAGGAATTGCTGTAGGTATGAGCAGAGAGAGAGGTCTTCACTTTTCCAGTTTCATACTGTATTACCTGCACAGAATGGAGTATTCCTACCCTTTTCTCAGAGCTCTGATTATGTAGAGGTGATAATATTTTAACTACAGTCCTAAGACTACTTTATCTCACGCAAACAATCACTTACCAAATTCTCTCTGGTCTTATTTATGTATTCTGCTGAGTGCCGTGTTTCATTCTGTAGCTGTTCATACCGTGGACAGGGGGTCAGTGGAAACTTCAGTAGCTGGGCAGAGACAAGAGCAGCTAGGTCACTGAGAACACCAACGTACAGGATTTATATGTACAGGATTTTTGATATACAGGATTGCAATGAAACCCTGACTAGTGGGATGCATCTACAAACAGCTTCAAGTACTGCCTTCTAACGCGCTCCAGCTTGTGTGTGGTCTGGTGCAGGGTTGGAGCTAATACAGATGAGTGAACAAACAGACCCTCAGTTCTTGTCTTATTCAGAGAACAGAAGAATCTTTGCAAGGCAGGTCCCAGGAGAAGCTCAGGACAATCTGAATTGAGACTGAAGGAAAGACTTCTGGAGAAGTCAGCGTAACATGCTACTTGAGTAGTCAGTACATATCCTTGGGACTAACTTACCCTTTCCCCGGACTCAGGCACTGTGTGTACAGGGATGGGCTGCCAGGAAATGTTAGGGTTGAACATCTGTTGTCTCTCTGGGGGATACAGGCCTGCCAGATTGGCCTCTGCACTCATCAACGTCCGATCGTAATCTGTGCTGCGGATGAAGATCTGCCAGGACAGGGACAGTGCACCATTAGTAATGCTACCGTAAGCGGTGATGCTCGGACGCAGGACAATGCACGTGCTGAGTATTGCCAAGTGCCCTGCAGCTCCTCGTGGACAACAGGATAACAGGAACTGAAGTGACCGAGCCTGCTGGTGTCAACCTGGATGAAACTGTAAGGATGGATATGAAAGATGATTTGTTGTGTAATACTGGAGCAGTCTGTTCTGGGTAAGTGGAATGGTAAGATGCACTCTGCGGAGATTACAGATAGAAGGAAGGGAGTCTGAATATAAGTAAGAGTCAGAGAAGAGCAAGACAGAGATGCAGATGATGATGGGCACAGGTAGGAAATGCACTATATTTACAGAGCAGGACTGGGGCAAACTGCTGTATTCAGTTCTCCATTCCAGGAATGAGCTACTGCTCATGCAAAAACCTGGCTTCTCCAAGCCTCACCTTTGCCATCTGAGAAATGAAAACAACAGTGATCTAAGACAGAAAAAGAGGGGGAGCTGAGATTTTATTTGATTACTGTGGGCTCTTGGGATTAATGGGCCAAGACTTACCATTCCAGAGCTCAGAGAGAGAGATCTGAGCCAGAAAGGAAAGAAAAGAGAAAATACAAATGAGTTCAGAAGGTCAAAATGGCAAAACTTTGGTATTCTGGTATCTATGTACTGAAAACGCTTGGAGGAGACTGGAGGGAAACCAATGCTAAAACAAGAGAAACACATATGCAAGAATGACCTAAAACCCAGCATATTGGATCTGAAACAACAACAGAAGGCCAGAAGAATCAAATACAATGTCAAGACTGGGATTTTGTTTTAAATGCTAAATGAGGAGAGAAAAACATAAGAAAAAAACCATGTATGCTCATCCTGTATAGCATCTCCCATATAAAGTGTATCTCAGAACTTAACAGTCATGACAAAAAAAAAAAAGTCTGACAATTTCTATCCACTTTTACCTCCTCACCATGGCTTGAAAACAACTGATCCTGTACTTGTTAGAAAGGATTGCCTTCATCCTAGGTAAGCTCTGAAGAAAGGAAATATTTTAAAAGATAAGGATCTAATTCTACAAGTGTCGTAAAAAACAATTAAGCCCCAAGCATATTTGCTTTCCTCAGCACCTTTTCCCAAGGCTCCAGCTTGTCGCTGAGTCAGGTGACAGATGGTCATACGGTGTCATCCAGAGGCAACGCTTCTTGTAAGAGAGAGCTTGCTCAACTGGAGCAGAGATTCAGGCTTGGTTAGCAGAACAGTTTTTGTTTGCATATGCTTTGGTTTGTTTTTCTTTCTCAGGCAAGAGAAGAGAAACAGTTTCAGCTGCCAAAAGCTTTATAAGAATGAAGTATGTTTGGAAAGGAACTACTGAGGAAGGTTAAAAGATCTGTGTTTGAGCTCACACTGGAAGTTTTGTTGATGAAGCAAATGTCAAAGTGGGCATGTAATCTGAACCATGTCAAGCTGTGTACTTACTGGGGA
>VXAL01001194.1:65240-96979 GCA_013399475.1 Chauna torquata | reverse complement strand
CCCACCGCCGGGGCCGCCGAGGAGCCGCGGCCACGCCGGTAACTTTCCCCCCGCGGCTGGGGCAGGGGAGCGCTCGGCCCCGAGGCCTGAGCCGGGCCGCACTTCCCGGCGGCGCTGGAAGGTGCTGGAAGGAAGCGGGGCGGCGGAGCGGGGCCTGGGGCGGCGGCGGGCCCCGGGCCTCTTACCCTGGCCCCGGCGGCACAGGAAGGAGCCGCTCGCCCGCTTCGAGCGCGGAGCCGAGGGCTGGCGGGGGGGCCGCNCGAGGGCTGGCGGGCACCCCGCGTCTGCCGTGCGGGCAGTGGTTCCGCGGGTGCAGTGCTGGAGAGGGCCCCTCCGCTCGAGGGACAGGAGAGTGGGCAGAAACAGCAGGTGGATGCGCCAAGCGGGGCGTTAGGGAGGGGATAGCGGTTAATCGTGGCTGGCGGGCGTCCGGAGAGCACAGGCCTCTGCTGAAGATGCTGTCAGGTGCAGAACAGGGGGGATACGTACTTGTTTTGCAGCAGCTTGTTACCTTTCCTTGTCTGCGCCGCTCAGCGTTTCTCCGTCTCATTCAGCTGTCACATCCTGTCAGCCTAGATTGCGAGCTTTCTGGGACGCAAGCTTGTCTGCACAACTGCCAGTTTGCGTGCTGCTGTAAGAGGGTAACTTTGCTTACATTGGTGATGACTTCTCGCTGTGCCATTTCATTGCTGTGTGTTATGCTAAGGTCCAGAGATCTGTAACAACAGGTATTTCATTACAGGACAGCAAACCTTGGATCGCTGTTGAAACAGAAATACTTTCTCTCATGAATTCCCCCCCCGTTTTTTTTTTTCCCCCTAAAGGCACAGTTGGGCACTGCAAGGCTGCTTTTGAGGGAGTCTCCAACACTGACTCACATTTGTGACTAACCATGGGGATCGCTATGTGTCAGCCAGTTTCTGGCTGTGACTGCGGGTTACGTTTGCAGGGAAGACAGTCCTCGGAGCTCTGCTGCTCACTCTGAGGTACATGGAGTGTTCACTGTTCCCCAGGTGTCAGGGAGGAGGCTGTACTTGAGGACAGACAGAAAAAGGAAATGCTGCTCGCTACTTCCTGTAGTGAGTAGTGGTCTTTTCTAGTTAGGGGAGCAAATCTGCTTTGAAAATTCCAGCCAAGAGTTGCTGAGCTCAGCCTGCCTTCCTTTGGGTTGTAGAAAGAGAGGGTACGGGACACAGTACAGATTGTGCCAGGACCAGATGGAGTTTGGCCTTGCCACACTTCTCCACTACCACACCTGTTGCACGTGCACAGGAATATTCCTACTGCTGCAAGGCCTGTGAGAGCAGACTGTCTGGCTTCCTGGTGTAATCCTTTGTTGAAATCTAGCATTGAGTTTAGTGATATTTCTTTCTTGTGTGCGCTTAAACATGCACATCCTTCTTCAGAGAGGGAGGCCAACTTTTAGAAGACGAAAGTAGGAGTTAAAATTATTAACTCCCCTCCTGACCCCCTTCAAAAAAAAAAAAAAGAAAAGCTGGGAGAACAAACTGAAAGCAGTCCCTGGTAAGGCAGAACATGGGTTGTTGTGAAGCTGCTCAGGAGTTCTGTAGCTGCTCAAGGAATCCTGCAGCTACTTGTATTGTGAAGGGATGCAAGGAGAAATACTGTAGCAGGGACTACATGCATAAATAGCCTAATCAAAAAAAAAAAAAAAAATCAGGAAACTTTATCACTGAATTGTTGTGTCCTGGCTGTGTGCCTTGGGTTACCATTGTTGGTTGTTAGCAGTTACTGCCACCGCTGCTCCCTGCTCCTTGTCAGCACGTTTCCTTTACCAGCTGGCTGTGCAGCGAGGAGGCAAGCGGTGTGCGGGAGAGCCAGCATGCTGCTGTGGAAGTACAGAGGGTGAGCTTCCTGCCTTATCCTGATCTCACACCTGTAGGAAGAGTTGTGTTTCCCGTGCATTAAAGTGCGTTTGATTGCTGTTATCTCTGGTTAGGTATTTTTTCCAGTAAAGGTGCTTTCTCTAGGAGTAGTGTTAGCATAGTTATATGGCTCTTGGAGCGCTCATTCTTTGGTAAAGAGAAGGATGAATTTTTTGCTGTTTTTAAATGTTTGATCCAGCCTTTAGAAGTGGTGATGGTCTCAGACCACAAAAGTTATGTCTTCTGTAATTAGATCTGGTCTGTAAGTGTGGAGCTATCAAGATCGACCTTTTTTTCTAAAATTTTAAGTTTTGAATTTAAGGTCTTCAGCTGTTGCTATTTTTCAGAAGTCATGTTCCCATCTGCCCAAGGAAGAATATAGAATATAATGTGCTTTGTCTTGAACGTGTTGAAGGATGATCCTGCTTTCTGCTCTGGAAGCAGCTGCTGTGAAAGTCTCATTGTCACAGATCTGTGGGTCTTTGCATGTTGAATAGGAAAGCTTACCAGATTTCGTGTCATCCTCCCCTACCCCAAGCAATAAGATTCTCAGATCTGACAATCTTGGAGAAAAATAACTGTTTCAGAATTGAAGTAAAACTCGACATACAAGGATGTTTTGTTTAACTGGGAGAAACTGTCGTGCTGCTCTGCAGCAGTGTGTGTTACCTTGTTTTCCTCACAGCATAATAATTCAGGAAGGCAGAATCGCATCCTGTTTGCTGTGGAAACTGCCTCAATGGGAAGGAACCTCATCTTAGGAGGGAATTCAGAGGAGTGCTTCCCGCAGTCAGGTACAGTTCTGCATCTAGGCTGCAAACAGGTTGAACTTGGTCTGTAGATCATACTTCTGCTAATATGTAAGTACAACATTTGACCTAGCATTTTCGTTGTGGTTACTGCAGCTGGAAGCTGTATTGTAACAAACTTTGGTTTGATAGATGCATATAATATTGTTAAATTAGATGAGACTTTACACGTTCTGGCATTAATTTATCTATTAAATAGATGGTATGATGGGTTACTTTAGCACCTCTGTGTGGTGGTGTTCTGTGACTTCCTGCTTAGGACAAAATACCTTTTTTTTCCATTTTTGGAGCTCGGACAAATTCCTTTCTTGTGTCCTCACTAACAAGGAGACATCCCTGGAGCCAGCGTGGCTTGCAGTTTTAGACCTGGAGATCTCAAAACCAGATTTCCTGTAAGGCAAAATTACTTGCCTTATTGAGTGTCCAAAAGAAAATGTTAAGGCGATATCAGTATCATTTCGTAAAGTGAGTGGAAATATACATTGTCAAGCTTTTAAATGTCTTATTTGGGGAGGGAAAGGCTAATTCAGGTAGTGTACATAGGCTGGCAGAGCAAAAACCTGCTTTTATATTTAAGGGAAGGGAAAAATGCATGTTTATTTAGTGGGAAGTTGCTGGAGAAATGAAGAGAACAATGTTAGAGAATTAGAAATCTAATTCTTGTTTTGAACAGAGCAAAACCATTGTCTGGAGGATTAAGTAGGAGAGGTATGTCAGGGGATGGGAGGATTGAAGGGCTTTCAAAGCCGTGCTGCACAGCCAAGTTGTATTATATACATGTATATAAAACCTCTCTGGGATGTAAATAAAAGATGTTAGGTGATTATTACACTGGTTGCTAAAGCAGATGACTGACAAGAGAGTAGGTGTTCTCTGGCATATTAGGTTTTCTAGTTTATTTTAAGGATTAAAAAAAAATTGGTAAATATGCTTGTAAAATTTCTTGAAACGAACTGGGCATAGAAGTTATATCCGCTGTCTCTCTGGGGAGAGGGGCAGTCTTGGCCCGCTGATCCTAGCCCAACTGTGAAACAAGCAAGGTTGAGTAGTTTAAAGCAAGGTTTCCAACTTGCTGATTTTAAATCGTGATTAAAGTTGGTGATTTACATAATTCACATAAACCTTGGTTTGCATTTGGTGTTTTTCTAAAAGGAAGGTTTGTTCTAATTGGTTAGGCTAATTTATTAATACTTCTTGCTAAGCAGGATGATACGGTGTGTCTATGTACATCCATTTTATGCTATTATATCACAGTAAATGTTTACATTAGAAAATGGTCATTTGAATTTACTGGATGAGTAATATTTTTCCTTATGACTTGTGCAAAACTGCATTTGAATAAAAAGGTCAAATTAAAAATATGCAAAACTAAATTTTTATAATTAGACTATAATCAAGCAGTGGGTACATAAGAGAAAATATGCTTGCTGGAGTGTGTTCTGTTAAAACTGTTTTACTTTAACAAGACAGTGTTATCTGTACTTAGCAAAATGAACTGGTTGTTTTTGGTCATTGTGTCCTTCGAGATCTTAGAATGAGCATAACTCATCCTCCCTTGTGTTGTTTCTATTCATAGATTGGAAGAGAGAAACACCTCCCTCCCCATTTTATGCTTCCCTCCCCCACGTTTCAGTGAACTGAACTAATTTAATAATCAAATTGATGAAACTAATCTTTCTGCCCTTTTTTGATTGGTACTTCAGTGGATTCTGATTCCGTGGCCTTAAGAACTTTCTTAAGTTTAGGAATGTTCTTTAAACATTCCACAGCAGCTCTGTGCTGTTTCTGCTTGGAGAGGGTTTCTGTTTGTTTGTTTAAATGATTGTTTTAGGCTTTATCACAAATTGTCGTCTTAGAAAGTAAATTTAGTGAGTGTAATCTTGGAATAATATATGTAAATTCCTATTTAAATAGAAATGTTTGGAATTTAAGTAGTCTATTTGGGGCCCTTAGGAAATGAGGGCAAAGAGGCAGGCTTCTGAAACAGCTCTGTAGTGTATCTTGGTTGCCAGGGACACGCATGCAGAAATGTGCCAGTCCCCACAGGACTCCACATGCCATGCCAGTGACTTTTCCTGGAAGTTTTTACAGTCAGGCTGTCAGATGTGCACATGTAGTGGCTTCTTGAGCACCCACGTGGAATGTTGGTTGGCCCATGAAGGTGCACTGCAAGAGCCTTGAGACTTGCTGTGATGGCACGTGCCTTGACTTGCATACACGCACAGAGTCCTCGCCAGTGTGCTTCAGCTTGCATGAGTGCTGCCACCAAGGCACGGCAGCTCACCCAGCTGTGCGCTCAGAAAGTTGAAGAAGTTGTCCTCTTGCCTTCAAATACGGACTTTGTGATTCTGATCTTCTGCTGATTGACTGCTTCCCACCCTTGGCCTTCCTCTGTAGGAGAGGAATAATATTCTGGTCTCTGTGGAAGGGCCAGGAAGAAATGTGACAGATGGCTTCTGTGTTTGCAGCTGGTGAGGGACATGTTCTTGGGCATCAGCAGGTGTGGGCAGGAAGCCCTAGGGCTGTGATTCAAGGTCCATATAGCACACAGGCAGGCGAAGTTACAGTGGTGGAAGGTGTCAGACCCCCTTCCTTAGTGAAGAAAGAGGGAACTTCAGTTGTGAGGAGTGTTTTGAAATATAAAATACAGGTGAGCTTAGATCATGTAATGTAGCTCCTGTTATCTAAGCATGTCTGGGAAGAGGAGAATTAACTTTCTGGGTTATGTGGGACTGAAGAAAAATTTTCCCTTGGTCTCCAGAAAGCTGCCAAGTTGCTATGTGTTTTCCTAGAAATAGAACGGGAATGGAGAAAGCAGAAACCTTTTCCTGAAGAAAACATGATTTTTCTATCTATTACCAGCGCTTTGAGGATATTTTCATATCATGCTTCTTTTAGCAGCAGGTTGGGCATGAAGGCAGAGGTAAAAACAAGGAGAGACTGGAGTCTTTGTCCTCCCTCGTTTCAGTATCATCTCTAACTGGTACTCCCTGATACTTGCTCTGGGTGGTGCCTTTTGCAGTGTCCCAGAATCAGTGGCCATCCCCACCCTTCTCCCTTCGTGCAAGGATCAGAATAAGAAATCCAGCCACCTGCTGGCTCAGCCCCATTGCTTGCTCCCACACACTCATACACGTGCTCATGTTTTTCAGCACTGATCTTGGGTCTGCAGCTATTTCTGAGAAGTCGGCTGGTAGGAGCTCCCTGACCAGTATAATGTTTGCTTGCTTGCTTCATACAGCCCCTGCCAGAGCGTTAGTCTGTGCAGAACCGCTAGCTCGTGGTTCTTTCGTGAGTCACATGTGAATTCTGCCATTGGCTTCTTCCTCCTCCTGGCAAGATTGTGCAGGAGCTGGGAATGGAGTGGGCTCCTTGCAGTATGTTGCTTATGACAAAGCCTGCCAATCTTGTAGTTTCATTCTTCTGCTTTTTTCTGTTACAGCTTTTGTGCAGACTTTCAGCCTGTTCTGCGCCATATGAATTTGTACCATGAAAAAGCATTGGTCTGTTAGCAGCTCAGGTCCTTTTGTGCCTTGTTAGGGCTCTTTCTGGAAGGACGACGGTGCAGCCTCCTGGGTGCTTGGAGATCACCTGCAGGAGCGGAGGCTCTGCTTTCCCATCTGGTGGGTGTGCCGCGAGTGCAGCCATTTCACTGGCTGGTGTTTAAGCAGTGGATTCTGTCCAGCTCTGGACTGTTTTCCAGCTGAGTATTTGTGGTGATGTCAGGCAGTGTGAGAAGGGAACATGACTTGGCAGGACAAAGTCTGCAGAAAGTTCAGCTCCACATTTGGCCAAGAGCCTCAGAGGGAATGAGATCTACACACACATTCTGCTGCACAGACTGTCACACGCCCTCTCACATGCTCCCTTCCTGTCACACGGATCCTCTTTCTCTCATTTTCAGACCTTTAACCCTTCCCTCCTAGCTTTCACTGTGTGGGTTTATTTAAAAAGGAAAACTAATAATTCCTCCTCCTTGTCCTGCAATTATTGTACCTTGGAAGTGTTTAGTTGAAGTGACCCCCAAAACAGAAATAGACAGACCACGCAGGCCAGGATCCAGAATAGTGAAGTCAAAAGCAGGGCAAGTTTGCCTTGCAGCACAGCCCTTAATGGTCTTTTCTTCTGACCTGCACCCATTCTACCATGCCAGTCTTTACTGTGTTTCTTGGCAGTTCTTCTGATCTTTCTTTTTGCTTTTCTGCATTCTTCTTGCTGATGTAGGTTTGGATACATAATTCTGCTGTAGGATGGGAACCCTGGCCTCTCTTCTCCCCTTCTTCCAGGAGCAGTGTTAGCAAAACCTGCCAAAATATATCCCAGACAATGGATGAGTGGGGCCAAGATGTGGAACAGTCAAGCTTACTTTGAAGCAATTTAGGCTCAGTTCCAGTATCTATCTGGTGTGTTCTTTATGTGGGTATTTCTGTAGTATTGTCATTTCTTCCTGACCTCTGTGCTACATTTAGGGATTATATTTCTATGAATGGGAATCGCTGCTTTTCCCCTACTGCCCATAAGGGAATCTTAATGAACTTCCTGCCTGTTTTGCAATCCAGTACTGTATTTCTGTTTTGCCTATGAGCAGTAGTATTTGTTTTGATAGATGCTTTTTAGGTGGGATGATGCTTGGATACTAAGTGCTATATAGATATGCTGTAAAAAGGCTGTTTCCCAGAAACAATCATGTTTCAGTTACAGTGATGTGCAGCATGCTGATGAAAGTACTCGGGTTGGGAGGAAAAGGGGAAATCAGAAAAATGAACAAACAGTTGTACTATTAACAGCCCTCTCCTTTATTCTCTTCTTTCCTCTTTTGCCTTGTATTTCATATGTGCTAGAGGATGGAGACCAGTTTGAAAGTCTGGACAGGGGCTGAGGAGTTGAGTGCTCTTAAGTTCTCTTTCAGGCTTTGCTGTGATTCATCTTACAACTTTGGGAACTTGTCCTTTTTCATCTTGTCATGATGGTAAAATGTTGCTGCTGTTTCTTACTGCTGTTACCTGTTTTAATAGTAGTTCAGTGCTGACAGTGGCTTGGGCTGTGTTCCTGCTCAGAGGAGTCAACAGCAGTTTGGGATGCTGATGTTGAAGAGATGGGCTGAGACAACCTGGTGAGCTGAGCGGATTTCCATTTAATGATGCTAGCTGCTAAAGACACTCAGTTAGAATAGGCATGGGTCATGAAATGTTATTCCCTGACCTCACAGAATTTTGTGGAGATTAAATTATTTTTAAGGAAACGATCAGGTAAGTAGTATGTTATGTGATTATATACCATCATTTTCTTCATGCAGAAAAAGGCCTGCAGTGCTGTTTTTCTAGTCATAGTTTCTTTGATTCTCTTCTTGGCCATGGACTGGGTCTAACCCTTTTCCCTGACATCCACTATCAGGTTGTTACTTTGGATAGTCATCCTTGTGGTGCGTGGGTTTTTTTCTTTTTTTTTTTCTTTTTATTTCTTTGTTAGTTCTGATATCTTTCCAGTTTGGAGTTAGTACTGGGATGATGTCTCAAATCCCTCGTGAGTCAGACTTGTGTTCCCTGAAGCACGGGTGTAACATCTGTGGGACTGGGGGTTATAAAGGAGTAACATAAGCTCCAAGGTAGATTTTTCTTTTGTTCTCTGTAATGTGGTGCCAATGTGGTAGTCCACAGTGGTTGAAGAGAGAGGTTTCTTCAACTCTTTTTTCCTTCAGTTCTGTGCAAGCCTCGTTTAAAAAAACAAACAGACTTTCTGAACCTAGCCAGTTATTGCCGTTACCTCTGATCTAGATGACACTGGGTATTTCCTGTCTCTTTTGAACCATGTTCTCTGACAAGACTGAGGAAACTGCATCTTAAAGCTGTTTCTTCAAAGAATGGCTCTCTGTTATGTTTTGGGTAGCTGTGCATAACTGTGTAGAGCAAGGTACTGGTGGCTGAATAAAGCTACAGGAGGAATCCAGAGAGCAGCAGACACTCTGGTTGTGTTTTCTGTGCTGCCATGCAGTGGCATTTATAAGGAAACTAAGCTGAGATCTGTTCTCATTTTCAGCCTTCGAGGAGGATGTGATGAACTGTTGCTGCATGTAGGATGTGTAAGAGCAGGTCAGCAGCAGAAATAATGAGCTGTAAACAACCCAACTTTAATTTTCCAGAGCAGGATCTTGCTGGTTAGCAGATAATTTCACAGGAGGAAGTCTTCTAGATTGCTTGAATACTTTTCACATTTGATTTTATTCTTTTTTTTTTTTTTTGGTCTGGTGATGTGGTTAAAAGTACAAAAGAACTACACCACTAGCCAATGCATGTGTCCTAGGAAGAAAAACAAGCAAAGCAAAACCGCCTTTGCATAGATACATTTAGATGTGCAAGGGAAAAAAGATTTACTGATAGGATAGCTTGATTTGGGGAATTGTGAGTGGTACTGGCAAAAGAACACTGTTGCTGTTATAAAGTGAATTTCCATAGGGAGAGCTTGCCGTTACAGCTGATGCTGACAAACATACTCTATAGACAAGGCTGCAGACTGGATCCGTTCCCTTACCCTTCTTCCCAAGGAGCGGCAGAGAACTACCCTCTCCTCTTTTGATAGGAGGAGGGGGCAGCTGCTCTGCTTTGTGTGTTTCATCCTCCTGGGAGGAGCACAGATGGGATTTTTCCTGTTTGAAGCTTCTGTCAGAGCTTCAGTTCTGTTTCCTGCCATGTGAAGGTCGATGCTGATAGCGGTGTCAAACTGTCATTTGAGAGTTCAAATTGGCTTCGCAGCCAAACTCTGGGGATTACTGCAGTTCAGCTACGAATGGCAAATTCTGCTAGTCTTCTCCCCGACAGGTACTGCAGAAGTCAGCATCGCTCCAGGTGGCTGTGCTCTGTCTGCTCCTCATGTTGGGATGCTGGTCCACGGCTCACCTGGCTGGACAAAAATGGGAAAGGATGATTTGTCATTTTATAAGATGGTTTAGGGGGGATGCTGCTACTGTAACATCTTCCTTGCTGTAATCCAGTGCATGCTCTAGTTTTTGCCATTCTGGGAATGGTTGTACTCTGGGTTAGCCAGAAGCTTGAAAGCTGACGTGGCAATGACAGTAGAAAGCCTGGGAGGGCTAGAAGGGACTGGAGCTTTGTTACCCACATCTGGCTTGTGCTGTTTTACAGAGTTCAAGGAAACTTGTGCCAATGGCCTTTAGAGGAATTTCATGGCAGCAAGGTGGCCACATCGGTCTTGATAGCACTTGTTATTCATTTCCAGTTAATTAACCAGGGGAGAGTCTATCCTTTCTTACCATCATCTATTCTCTCTCTCCTTTTCTGCCTCTTCCTCTCTTCCTTCGTCAGAGGGACCGATACCTCCATGCAAACAGGAAAAGAGGCATGCAGTGCGAATGAACTGCAGTAACCTCGTCTCCTTTCTCCTCATCTCAGTTGCATGATCAAGGGCATCTGGCGGTTGGGAGGGAGGGAGGAAGCAGAAAAGCACAGCCCACTTCAGGATCTTACCCACTCTGAAAGCAGTCATTGTATAACTCGTTTTCCCTTGCTCCTTGTGTTGGTATGGCACCCTTTGATCAGGCAGAAATCAAGAGGTGAAGACAAGGACAAACCCAAAACCTCAGCCTTTGACAGGCAAGGAATAATGAGAGAGACAGGTGAGAGGGAGCATCTCATGCTGGATGAGACATGAACAGGAGAGCTGACTTCTTGCAAAACAATTGGTGTTGGGGTGAGGAGCTCTTCTGCAGAACTTGTAGGTTCTTGGGCACGACTGGAGTTGGCACGTTCTGTCTTCATCTCAGGGACAGTTTGGGAAGCCCTGTTCCCAAATTGCCCTGTGTAGGAAAGAAACAAATCCTGTGCTGTGAAGACACAGACCAGGAGTGAGTTTGGTTTTTGATGCGAAACAAAACAGAAGTGCTTGGGGCTGATTCTGCCCCAAATTACGGTATTTTGTTTGGTAGTACAGTTGTTTTAAGACCCTAATTCTCTTTTCTAACCAAGTTGCAAATGTTCGATGGAGAGAGATTTCTCATTTTCTTCAATCCTGTATTCCTTTTTATCTGAAGTTGGGTGGAACTGGCTTGAAATTTCTGTTGCTGCCATTGCTTGCTTATAATAGCGTATTCTGTGTGTCAGGAGCATCTAAGTCATTATTGGATACAGACTGATAAATGTCTGCAGAAATATTTGCATTGTTGTAATAAAAGGTCTAATTTTGGAAGGAGAATTATAGAGACTGCCCTCCAGTCTCCTAGAGCTAAAAACACCTTTAGGATGTTTTTCTGTAATAGCCTGACTGTCCCTTCCTCATCAAACCTAAGAGGAATAGGCAGAATCCATCTTTCAGAATAATACCTTCTGTCCTGCTGTACACCATCATTACGCCTTCCTGCTTCTCTTCCCTGTACTCTTTCAACCAAGTGACACACGTTGGTTTATTTTAGTCTGTCTGGTTGTTAGTCACTTTTGCTGCTGTTCTCTGAATGCTGCCATGGCATCCATACCTGAGCAGGGTAGGAGACATCACGCTGTGTGTTGAGACCAGAATAAAGCCAAGGGTGGAGACATAGCCTGAAGGAAGTCTTCACCATGAGAGTTGGGTGCTGCAGTGAGAACTCGAGCAAACTCAGGGATGCACCAGTTCAAAGAAAGAGACAAACGCATTAGCAAAGGTCGTGCCAGAAATCAGCAAAGTTGTGGATAATAAGGAAGTTGATCAGCAGCAGGAGTAAGAGCCAAGGGAAGAGGATGGAGACTCTAAAACTCAGAGTCATAGAAGCAGACATGGGAGTAGGAACCTATACTTGGGGACAGGAGACCCGAATGCGGCTGCCCATCCTGGTGGAGCAGGCTGCACAGTCAGGGGTGACTGGTAGGACTGTTTTGCATATTTGGCAGAGGTGGCAGCAGCTTACAAGGCTTGCAGGCAAGTGCCGTGTGCTTGGGCGACTTGTAGTGGTCAGCTGAAGCCTAGCTTGATAGCGAATGAAAGCAATCATGGGGCTTTAACTTTCTTATCAGTATCACTGAGACTGATGGTGGCTTGCAAACTCCTTCCAGTTCGTGGATGTCTTCATGCTTCTGAGACATCAAAATGGATAATGCAATTTCAAAGAGGGTCGCTGCAGTTCTCTGTAGAGAGGGATTTGCAGCTGGGGCACAGAGCTAGTTTCTGTTCCCTCAGAGTAATCGAGCAGTTCTTTCCCTTATTTGTAAACATGATGTTCAAAAGTACTCTTTATGCTATCTTGTTGCACTGCTTTGCACACCTTGCATTTTTATGTTTTGTCCCTACCGTTGACAATCTGAAGTTGATGTTTTCTTCTTGAGTTTTAATAGTTTTCACACAGAGTCTTGCTTTATTTTCAACGTGACAGATTTGCATAGGATGCTTTTTTCTGCCCTGAAAGGTACAAGTGGCTCTTTCCACTTTTTCCGAAGTGAAACCTGTTATAGATGTACTTTTGACCCTCTTACAGACCTCTTAGTTGCTCCAGCATTTCTTGAGAAATGTGATGACACAGAGGAATGAGCTAGCATGAGCTGGGAATAACTTTGTTTCTCTGAAGCAGCTACAAGGTACTGCCACGTTTATTGGGGAATTTTTTGAAAATACTCTGACTGTTACACTAGAGAAGGTATAGGAAGAGCATTAAGTTGCAAAAGACCAGTTGTTCCTCACGAAAGAATTGAAACAGCAGTGTCTCCGAAGGGGCTTTGTTCTGTGCCAGTGCTGTAGGGTCTGTGAAATGTCAGTCCAGCAGTGTGGTTTGTTTTTTTTTCCCCTCAGCTGTTTAGATCTGCAACCAGCTTTCGCTACCCAAGGTAGCGTCACCAGTGTACACATTGTGCATTTAGATTTCAGTGGAGACCCTTAAGCACTGTTTTGACCCAGCTTTCAGAGACAGATTCATATCGGGTGCTGGCACTCATATTGCATGTTACAATGCATTTAGAAGCCAAAATACCAAATTATATCCCTGCTTTAAGTATCTTTGAAAGATAGCCCTTCCTATCAGATGCCTTGGTGCACCCCAAGCCCCTTTTTTAGGCCCATACACAAAGGCGCAGTCCTGTTGACATGCAGGTATGTGACGTATGAGCACAGTCATGTTAACACGTATACAAATGTAAGGTGTCTTCTGCTGATGCTGGTGTGCTGCAGAGTGCACGCTTGCAATTCATTACAGAACTGAAACATAACCATTTATTTGCTCTTGGCAGAAGGCTGTAGGATTTTGTAACTTACCAGGACTCTGACCAGTAACTCCTCTTTTGAAAGATCCCAGAGACTTGTGCAAAGTTCCTAAAAAGCCACCATTTCATCTGAGCATCCAGTGCTTGGAGGTAAAAGGCTTGTTGTGCTATTCCTCTCGTTATTCCTGTGCTCCACAGTACAGTTTCTCTAGAGATGCTGTTGCATCTGGTCCGGTTCCTGGCCCTTAAACTTCTCCCTGAAAGCACCAGACAAGGAATACTGTGGAGAGGACAGACCTTTTCAGCAGAAGTGTCACAGTAACTGCATCTGGCTCGTTTGGTTTCTTTATCTATGTGCTGTGCTGCCCAAAGCCATATCTTTTACTTACCTTCTATGAGTATGGGACAGAAATTAGGCATATTCTGTAGTGGCTGTTAATGACGGGTCAGGTCAAAGGCTTCCAGAAGAATGCATAAATGCTTCAGCTGGGTTTGGAAGAGGACTTTTAGCTGAGGGTATGGGATGAGACAAGGCTGTTGCTAGAGGAAGTAACAAAGGTTTCTGGCAGTTAGCATGAAGTGCAAGAGCCAGGGCTGCCACCTGTAGTCTCTGTTACAGTGCTTTTTGTTGCAGCAGCACTGATCTTGAGACCATTGGTCTCAGAGTTGTTCAGTTGTCTCAGAAAAGGAAGAGAGAGGGAAGAAGTAGAGTAGGGAGAACCTGGTGGCAACACATTCCAGAGGTGTGTAGTGTCTCATTTGAGACATGAATGACAAGGGCTGGCAGAGCATTGTTTCCATCAGCCTTTCGTCTATATGCGCTTCCTCACTGGAGTCTGTCTGCTCACCAGGTTCCTCTGTTCTAGACGCTATGTTAGAGAGAAGTGATTGCCCCATCTTTTGTCACTTGGCCAGTCCTAGTTTCTAAAACCGACAGAGTTGAGACAGATAGTGGGAGGCAGCATGGTGGATGATGCCAAGAAGACTGTTCCCTTTTGCAGTTATGGCTTGCATCACCCTTCTTTATCTTGAGTTGAAGTGGTGGTGCAAATTGGAAGATGCGAATCTCTAATAACATGATTATTAGTACAGAACTCAAGAAGATTTTTAGTCATTTGAAAACAATTCACGTATATTTCTGTGAAAACTGACTCCCTGGCATAATCATACAGCCTCTCATATGTGTGCCTGTGGGGAAAATGCTAGTTTAGTTTTCTTTACCTAGCACTACCAGAATGCTGCTGTTTGTAGTTAGGTCAGTTTTCCACAGCCTGAAAAAATTACTGGATCTACAAAACTAAAAAAAAATACTGTGTCTTAGGAGAGGCTTCTCATCTTCCCTGCTCCTGTCTAGCCTGTTCTGTTGTGGGAGGGCTGGAGGCTGGAGCATGAGGTAGGAACGTGTGGGCTGGTTTCACAGCACGAAGATAGTGGCTGATATGCGTTACCCCTTGCTGTGTCCTGGGTGTGCACACAGATTTGTACTCCCCTCCCTGGTGGTAAGTGCAGGCTATTCAGACATTGCCAGGAAGTCTGCAGGTTTGTGGTTTTTTTTTTTTAGAAACTCCCCTTTGGGCTTCAGATGTCCTGACAATAAGTTTCAGTCTTGCAAGGTCAGTTGTGGTTGTGTGGATAATACAGTTTCGAAATCCCATCAGGATGTGCGCTCCTCCTCTTTTACTTTCCGGAATACGTTGCAGCTTGTGGCTGGGATGCAGCAGGACTGGGTCTCTGACCTGAAAGCAGCAGGGCCTGAGCACTGTCACTCAGATCCTCAACTGGAGGACCAAACTTTTCCTTCGAAAAAATACTGCAGTACTGCTGGTAGTGATTCATTCTTCACAATAATTAATGTTTGAATGAATCTTTCACAGGAATGTGGAGATGCACTCAGGCAGTACACTTAACTTTCTGTTTCGTGCCCAAACATGTCCAGAGATGAGGTAATCTGCATCAACGAGGAGTGTATGTGGGCCTAGGAATACAAGGCAGGTTTGGGTTTGTTTCATTGAAGTTCCTGTCTCCAACTGGCTCTCTGTGGCTCTCCGCAAGGTTTTCAATTGCTGCAGTATTTACTGTGGAGATTTTTTAAAAGTTGGTTGTGATAGCCATGCTGTTGCTTTGAGAACTGTGTCTCTTTGAATTGTTTGCAAATCAGATCTGTTATGTTGCAGTCTTCCACATCAGGATTTCTACTTTTTCTATGGTTTTGAGTTTCATATTTGCTGCCACTGTATTTATCCTAGATAGTCTGATCCTGAAGTGATTCAGTGGCTGTGTGCACCAAAGGGAAGGGAGCTTTGAATTCCTTATATGGTCTGAATCTGTGTTTAAAAAGGTCACGTAAATTAGTGTCCTGTGGTTTTTTAGACCTGCATCTGTTATCTGCCACAGTGTAATGGGACATGGCAGGAGCCCAGCAAGCTTGACAGTACGACTGGATTTATACTTGATGATTGTCGCTCTCAGAGTTCTGGGAGGGGGTGGTTCATAGGACTGTTGCTTTTGTCTTTGCCTTTGGCATTTTAAGAGAAGTTGCATGGTCTGGTCCAAATGTACAGGAGGGAAGAAAGGACTTGGGACAGCAGTCCTCTGCCTCCTCTCAGTCAGCAGTGCAGTGTGGGAGGCATGCCCCTGGTTACCTGATGCATTCATATTTGGGCTGCTGCACAGCCTTCTGTCACCTCCTCTCTTTTAGAGACTGGCAAGCTCCCAGTCCTGAACTCAGTAAAGTTAAACTGGTACAGGCCTTTAACGCAGTTGCTTTTTAAATCAGTTAATCCATTAGTTTGCATTAGTAAATCACTGAATTAAGATCAAGTGATCTAAATGCGTGTTTGATCAGATTGGGCATGTTTATACTAGCAGCTTACATCAGTTTCACTAAGTCTGTGCAGTCAAACTGGTAAGGCTTTTTTCTGTGCGAGTGTAGTGCTTTGTGGAAAAAAGTGATTCAATTCACTTTCCAGGTTCAGGTTCTGTAGTTGTAGAGTTAGTGCTGTATAAAAAAGATACTTTTTAGTATGATTTCCAGGTTCCAGAAAAGGGCATCCTCAGAAAGTTGGTGGTGAATCTATTTCCTGAGGGTGACATAATGGTAGTTTCCCTTAGGTATGATGCTGGCTTTATGTTTCTTTTTAGGTCAGGGGAGGATTCGCAATCCTCATCTTGGATGCATCATTGATCTTTGGCACAGCCTTCAGCTATTGCTAGTAATAGGGAAATTAGTCTTTGCTAAATCGTTGTATAAAAATTGTCTTTTACAATTTTCTATGTGCTCTGCAGTGCATGCCACAAAATCCAGCACAACTGGCAGCGATGAGTAATTTGTTACTGGAAGCTTCAGCAAAGGCCACCAGTTATAAAGTCTGGAATTTCCCTCTCTCACACTTGGAGAGGTCAGAGCTGAAGTCCTCTGGTGGTGGTAGCAATAATGGAGATTTGTCCTGCTTTGATAAATATTCTGGCAGTGAACAGACAATTTTATGTCTGAGTGTGCTAATCTTGTACCTTTACCACACTTCGTTAAAGTATTGTGTTCCAAGGGAATAAATGCTGATAAAACAAAGTTAATTGTCCCTTTTTTAATAAATAAGGAAACAAAGTGAAATTTGCTTGTGATGCAGCTTGTAATAGATTTTGGGAGTTAACAGCCTCAGTAGTTGAACTCTTTCTTTTTTTTTTCATCTGTTTTTCTCCACAGGTACTTCCTTTCTCACTTTCAGTAGCAGAGAGAAACTAAAGACCTTGAAGAAAGACACCTGCTGCCCCTTGCCCTGCAGGAACAGTGCTGCAGCAATGAGATTATAGCGAGCCCTTCCTGTGTGGCCTCCATGGGTCCCACTCAACTCAGCACACAGGATCATGGGAAGAGGGTGGCAAGTGTATTTGAGATGGAGGAGGAAGGGCTTTCACTCTTCTCTGGCTCAGAGAACCCCCCTGAGCATGCAGGTATGGAAAAATTCTTATTAAATCCACACAAGCTAAATGCATTCCATTCTTTAAGTTGTAAATAAAATTGATACTTAACAAAATTTTGAGTACTGCTACGCTTGAGGCATCCAGTGTCTAAGACTAGAATCCGTTACTGGTAGTTAAAGATGATTGGGTTTATCCAGCTGATAAATGTGTTGAATATTTTTCTTATTTGACCTTCTAGAGGCAAGGTCCATGGCAGTAAAATGGATTTCTTTTTGTTAGCCTTATGAAAAGCTGCTGAACAGCAAAGCTTTACTGCAGGTGACAGTCCAACAAGGGTTAGTGATACAATGAAATACTAATATACAAATCTTGCATATTCATATAACAGAAGGAGAGTAGAGTTATACTCTACACATTTTTTTTCTCCGGAATGTATATATCCACAGTAATGAGACATACTAGGCCATGATGTTCTGAAAATATGTGGCATAAAAAAGACAGACACCAGAATTAAACGGAGTAATCTGCCACAAAGAACTGAAGTTAAAAGAGTATCAGGAAAGAGAATTGAAGTTTTGCAGTTATAATTGCCACTGACACACAGAATCCTGTAACTTCAAACTTTAAGATGACGTACTAGAACATCACTGGACAGGTAACAGGAAGGAAAACAAAGCACCAGGGAGGTTTCCAGTGTCGTATCAGCAATGTAATGAAAGTAGGACAAATAAATGCAGTCAGTTGTTAAACAGTGAGACAATGGCCAGTCCCTGATACAAAAAGAAGATGTGGTCTGAATGTTGAACTAGGACTCATCAGTGAAGTAGAAACAAAGAGAATAGTTGAAAGGGGAAGAGATGCTGGTTTGGACAAACTCCCAATAAAAAATCCTTAAAACGGATTTGAAGATGGAAAAGATAAAATTTGATAAATGCCTTATAAAAGATGCAAGAAGAAAAGTCACAAAATATGGGGGAAAAATAGTTAAATAGTGGATCTACTGAAGAAGGACCATAATGAGAGCCAAAGTTACTAAGATGGCGTTTAAGCTTGATACATCTCAATCTGACTATGCAAAATAACAATAATAAGCTGTATGACTAAAATGGCTAGTGTTCAAAATGGAAAATAGTTTCCTTAGATGAAAGAATAAGCCTATTTGTCTCAATAAAACAGTCATGAGGATGGTTACCAGACCTTTATGTAACTCCTTAAAAACAGTCAAGAAATGCAGCATGCACTGGACAGATCCATCTTATGGAAGTCGTTGGTTTACTTTGCTGTCCAACAGAAACGTGAACATGATTCAAGGCTTCCGCAAAGTTTTTACACCAGTTAATATATATGTAATGGGAGACTAAGTAATTTGAAATAAGTTTAGGCATTGCATAATTTCTTTGTAATAGATTGTGTGAAGTACAGTAAATCAA
Source organism: Chauna torquata (assembly GCA_013399475.1). Lineage (NCBI taxonomy): Eukaryota > Metazoa > Chordata > Aves > Anseriformes > Anhimidae > Chauna > Chauna torquata. Next base: position 78,758 of record VXAL01001194.1, on the reverse strand, counting down.
GAGAGGGGAATATCAGAGGCTTAACCTTTCTGCTGACATTTTCCTGCTGTCCAGTGTGCAATTAGATGTGCAGGCCAAAATGCATGACCTCCAGACCTTTGTAAAGTCAATGGGATTGAAAATCAACACCAAGATACTTAAGACTGAAAACCAATATGGAGTGAAGAACAGTCGTAATAATTTCTGAGACTGATCTAAAACTTTCTGTTTACTATTTGGGATACTTGAGCAGAATAGTAACCAAAGCTGAGAGTAAAGATAGAAGTATTAAACCCGTAAGTATGAAAATGAGACATGCCGCTGTAAGCCTGGTGCTGATCAGGAAATGCAGCAGCCTTGTCCTGCAAACCAAACCTTATAAATTGACTCCAGTATAAAGGCTTTCCGGCCATATCTGAACATAATCTGGAGACTTATCAAGACCATGCTGTTTATAATCTTCATGAACAGCTGCCAGGGAAGGATCTATAACGTCTAACAGACAGAAAAATACAGGAGGACATGCCAGATGTCAATGTGGCTAGAATTCATGGAGTGAAAACAGAGCTGGCTAATAGGGAGAGAATACACAAATAACCTCATCAAGCATTTGAGTGGAATGCTTAAGGTGAGACATGCTGGAGAAGACTGAAGATGTTTTCAGTATGTACAGCTGATGACAGGACTAAGATCCATAAGAATGATGTAGGAAGAACTGGGAGCTGCTGCACAAGACCATCTAAAATGCAAGACAGTAGTGAAGACCCTGTGTTTCAAATGGAGTAACAAGGCTTAGTAAATGACCTGTCAAAGTAAGAATGCTTTAGTTTTAGGAGCGGGGAGCAGTTGTATTGAAAAGAAATGATGACTTTGGGGTTCCAGAGGTTCCCAGAGCTTGTGTCTCCTTGTCTGCTCCTTGCCCCTAACTCCACAAAGTTGTTGTGTTCTATCTTGAAGGTTTCCCTAAGTGTTCTAGTTATAGGGATTGCCTACTCAGTCTGCTTTTTGTGGTGTCACAGTTTCAGTGCTGGTTTTCTGTGACTGTTTGACTGCCGAACCATTTTTCTTTACCCTTGTGTACAAGTATGGCAGAGAATAGAGGTAAGAGCACTGGAGGTGAATTTTGAAAAAAATTCATTTCTATGCAGTCTTGGATTTCAGCTCAGTTTTTTTGCTGCTATTTCTTACATGGCTAACTGTCATTCCAGCTGATGAGAAGTGCAGAACATCTGGCCTGAACAGGTTTTCTCTTTTTGACCCTATATTGGAGCAGAACAAGTGTGAAGCTATATCTGCTTATATATTTAGCATTAAATCCTTTGGATTATGTCAATATTTGGTTTGTTGCAGAAGATATGCTTGCCCAGAAGGAGAGTCTGTGAAATGAGAGACTTCATCTTTTCATCCATGTGTTTGGGAGATAGTGAGTTTGAATGAGGGTATCGGTCATTGTAAGGAATGGGGCAGTCAGTTGCAAACACCATACTTCTCTCATGCATGTGATTTTTTTTGTTTGTTTGTTTTTTGTTGATATTGTTCTTCTTGGTAGAAACCCCCCCGTTGAAGCGGAAGAAGGGCCCAGCCCCAAAGATGCTGGGAAATGAAGTGTGCAGCGTGTGTGGTGACAAGGCCTCAGGCTTCCACTACAACGTGCTGAGTTGTGAAGGCTGCAAGGGCTTCTTCCGCCGCAGTGTCATCAAGGGTGCCCAATACGTCTGCAAGAATGGCGGCAAGTGTGAGATGGACATGTATATGCGCCGCAAATGTCAAGAGTGCCGGCTGCGCAAGTGCCAGGAGGCAGGCATGCGGGAGCAGTGTGAGTGCAGGAAGGGGTGCTGGTGGGCACACCATGGTGCTGGGATGGGTGCATGAGGGGGTGGGCTGGGGGCTGATGGATGTAAGGGGACAGTGTGAGTGCTGGGGGGTCGCCACGCATGCTGCATGCTGGATTGTATGTGGGAGGTCACTGAGAGCTTAGCGGGTATTAAGTAGAGAGATAAGGCTGTTGGCAAAACAACACCGATGTGCCAAGATCCCCAGCCCCACTTTATTCCTTGAACACGCTGTTTTGTAAGAACTCATGGAGTATGACATCAGAGGAGAGACTCTCAACTAAGGTTTACGCATTCTTCAGTATGCTGTCAACTGCAACAGTAAACTCAGGCTTCTGTCTGTCTTGTGGTCTGGACTATGAGGTTTGTCACCAAGCTCTTTGAATGCCAGAAGACACTTTCTGTATTTGCCTTGCGACAGAGGTCAAGGGCAGCACCACAGTACTGCAGCTGTGTTTGTGCAGACCCAATCTTGTCGCTCCCTTTAGTGAACTCAGTTATTTTTCTAATAGGAACCATAAGGCTGCAGTTTCTGCATGTTTAACAATGCTCCTGCTCACATATCGGGAAGAGCAGTCCTCTGCCACGGCACCCAGGCTTCATCCCTCTGCTGGACAAGAACTGACCAAATAGATGCTTAGTCAGTGTTAATTCTGTGTGAAGTCTCCTTTTCTGACATCCGGTACCCAGAGCAGTGAGGAACACAAAGTATTTCAGAAACATCTTAAAAATATACTTCTGCAAAAGGAGTAAGCCCCACTCATCTGCAGCAAGGAAATGTGCTTTTCGTTTTTTTCCAAGTTGAAACACAGCACACCTAACGTTTGTAATCTATATCCTTGCCTTGCTGGTTTGGATCAGCTTTACATATCCTGTCTTTGCAGAGTTTCCCCCTGCTCCTGAGAACTACAAAACAGATGTACTTGAAAAGCTACGTAGCCAGGCAGCCTTTCCACTGTGTTACCTCTTCTGTTGCAGGTAGATACTAGAGAGGCTTTGTGTGTTTTGGTGCTAACTCATTGTCTGGTGATGAAGACAGAGGATATACTTCGGCTCAGGAAAGTTACGCCAAGAGGAATCTTTGGGTCGTTATTATCAACTGCTTGGCAATTCTGGTTGACACAAATCCCCACTGTAAATTTGCCTTGTTAATCTTGACAAAAAACTGTTGTTTTTTTTTCCCCAGCTGTTTCACTTGGAAGGTAATTTCAGAACTTCTCTCTACTAATTCTTGGGAACATTCTTCTAATTCCCAGACTGAAGTTATTCATGGACAATTTATCTTTCTTAAACTAGTTTGTACCATGAGGTTAAATAACTCCTTCATAGAAAACTGAGTAACTCAGATTACTTTGAATTTAGCATGGTGCTAAATTCAGAGCTTGCACATAGGCAATTTTCAAGATTCTCTGATACTTGGTAACTTGTTACTCAGATGTAAATTCTTCATGCATCTGAGACCTAAGATGAGGGACTGTAATTTCCTGAATCAGTTACCTCCCTTCTTAAACTTATACTGTGACTGTCATTCTTCAGTCCTACAGGTCCCCTTTAATGTGGTAATTATATTGAATGCCTTTTCTGTTAGAATTCTGATTTGTGTGTGCGTGCGCATGCATGTGCACCCTCACTGTTGGAAGTCTGTGATAAAGGTTCATCTCACCTTGAATGTAGTACGTTCTTTGGCTTTCCCTCCAATCCTATGTATTGTGCACCTCAGAATACACTTTCATAGTAACTGTCTAGTTCTTACCTTCTTGTTTAACACAATTGTTCTGAGAAGTGCAAGCATATACTTGTTCAGTTTTGGGGCCTGCCTTCCTGTGTAGCACTCATGTTTCCTTTTTACCTCTGCATAAAAAATGGCCAAAGGCTTTTTCGGCACCTTTTAAATATTTTTTGCAAGGTCAAACTTTTTTTTGTTTTGTTTTTTTATCTTTGTTTTTGAAGTTACAGTTTCATTTCCAGTCTGTTTTCTGCTTTTTGTTTATTCATCAGTAGCTCACAGGGTGATTTTTCTTGAAGATAATCCTTGAATCCCAGTATGTCTGATAGTCTCCTTTTGTTTGGATGCAGCTTGCAGATAATTTATGCAGCTTTGACTTAAAGAAACAACAAACGTCATCTGCATTCAAATCACTGAATTCTTCTGTTAACTTAGTTATAGGCCTCTAACAGGTTTTTGTATTTTAAATTAACTAATGATCAATTGGCTCAATAAGACTTTTCACAACACATGCCTCTGGCTTCTATTATTCCCTACAACGTTAAATCTAAATAGCGTCACTCTGACTTCGTGACTGAAGAAGACTTCCAGCCCTGCTCCAGAAGGACTTGCGTTCCTCCTCAGTAGGCTTTATAAAGCTATTCTTTCATTATTCATCTTGCTGTATGTTACTGCTCTATGGTCTGCTGTAGATGGGCTATGTAGAGAATTGTCCTTTTATGGTGGAACTCCATCCGTATTAACTCCAACCTCTTAAGAGGAAGATGAAATCACACAAACTCTTAATTTAGCAATGTCAGAAAAAGAGAAAACAACAGGATAATATAAAAATGTAATGGACACATCATGACGTGGAGAGAGCACCTCTTGGAATATGTTATCATATGATATTTTGGGGAATTGCTCAATGGGAAAAGCCACTGTTGTCTTTCTGACATCTGCAGGGCAGCATGAAGGGAGCTTCATGTGTTCACTGTCCTTTGTGAACATTTTGCAGGACAGTACGATTAAAAGAAAGGCAATGGAACAACTTAAAGTGGAGAAAAGAGGGAGAAACAAATGATAAGTATCACTGTCTGCTGTCTATATCATGTACACTCTTGATAAGCCAGATGCAGGCAGCTGTAATCTCTGCCTCTCCATCCACAGCATGCTACCCTGTGTTTAGTGTGGTTTCCACTGTGCCCCTATGTCATGATTGATCTCTAGCTATTCCTATTTCAGATGTTCTGTCTGAAGAGCAGATTCGGCTGAAAAAGCTGAAGAAGCAAGAGGACGATCAGGCTCGGACAGTCGTGGTGCGTCCAAACCCTCCACATCCACCAAGCCCTTCCCACAAAATGACGCCTGAACAGTTGAGCATGATTGAAAAGCTTGTGGCCGCTCAGCAGCAGTGCAACCAGCGCTCATTCACAGACAGGCTCAAAGTGACGGTAAAAACTCTTACCAGTGGACCCATAATAAGAAAAAGTGGAAGTGTGGGGAGTCAGGGTTGTGGGTGAAACATTCTGGGGGAATGGACATGCTTGGAGCATTGCGTCTGTGGGCTAACATGCTGTAAAGAACAGCAAAGGCTAATATTCTAGTGTCTCATATTCTTTCTTTGTCCATCTTCTCATCCTTCTGCTCTCTCTCCATCTTTCACATATATACACTGTCTCTTTCCATCCCCACAGCCATGGCCCCAAGTTCCTGACCCTAATAACCGTGAAGCGAGGCAGCAGCGTTTTGCTCACTTTACAGAACTTGCAATTATCTCTGTGCAAGAGATTGTGGACTTTGCCAAGCAGCTACCTGGCTTCCTGGAGCTCACCAGGGAAGATCAGATTGCTTTATTGAAGACATCTACCATAGAGGTGAGAGTTTGGCTCCACCACAATACATAGTAACAGAGAAGAGTTTGGAGTATGCACCTGCAGAACTGGTTTTACACCCCTTTTTCTGGGATGGCAGGCTGAAAGACCTCAGCTATGGGACTGTTACTGCAGTGCCAGGCTATCCTGGCAGAGGGTCATGGAGGAGAGTGAGGCAAGAGCCTTGGTAGTGGAAAGCAGGTATTCCTCCTTCCCAGAAGGAGACACTGCAAAGGATGCAGCAGAGTTTACACTAGAATTTTGAAGCACTCTTGAGAGAAACATACTTGGTGTTTTTTTCTTTTTTTTCTTCAGTGATGCTCTAACCATCAACAAATTATCAGTGTTGCAATGTTCTTTCATGTATTCAAGTCAAGTATATCTATCCCTGGTCTTTGGTTTCAGGTGATGTTGTTGGAGACATCTCGACGCTACAATCCAGAGATAGAGAGCATCACCTTTCTTAAGGACCTGAGCTATAATCGGGATGACTTCGCCAAAGCAGGTGGTGCATTAGACAGGTGTTTCTTCCTTCCCTGACTCATGTTGTTTCATCTTTTCCTTTTTAATGTGGGCTGCTGGAAGTACTATGTGGGGCCTTGAAGTTAGGTGAGGGGTTTAGAACTGGAGCAGACCAATGGCCCTGCAAATGTTCTGTGCTTTTAACATGTGATATTGGTTCAGTTCATGTCTTTTTTTTAAGGTGTGAACTTGCTTTGGAAAACTTGGACTCTTACAGGATGACAGTCTTGTTGTGTGGATATCTGCAGTCCTGCAGCATGCACTTGAGCTTAGCCCTGGTTGCTGGGGGAACCAAGGTTGAATTGGCTTTCTGGGGTGCCCCACTTCTGGTGTGGATGCTTGTGTTAGCTCACTATGCTAGAGTGGTGTGCACCTAGGGCTAGCAGCTGGTGTGAACTTCCTTGCTGGTGAAGATCTGACATGGACGTGTTCTTAGAGCTCTATCAGATCACAGCAAATCAAACCCCAGTCTTTTCCCCTTTGCACTGTATCACTTGGTAATGTAGATGCATGCTTTGAGTGATTATGTTGGTGCAAATACATTTCAACTGATACAAAGTCTATACTGTGTGCTGAAGATCCCTGCAGAATGCTATGGACGTGTCATTGGCTAAGTATATGATGATTGGTAGCGACATGATTTCTGAATTGTGTTTTTTCCAGGAGGAATGAGTATCTGTAATTTCAGATAAAATGAAAGCAAGTGTCTTCAGCGTTTATGAAGAGGAGACTTTGGCTGTTCTTCATGTGATTTTTGGGTTCCTTGTGGAGCTATTTAACCATTTGTACTTGTGATGTCCTTTATTGCTTCCCATCCTTGTAAAGCCACACATGCCTGATAGTGGCCCTTCTCAGCATTTTCCTCTGGCCCGGTGATGTGCCTCTTGCTTGCTTGTTGGGTTTTGCCAAGCCTTACCATGCGCCTGGTTCGCTGAGACACCATATGAAATAGGGGAGCAGTGGCTGGTTGTCCGAGTTCTCTTGCAGTGTCAGTATATGTAAGGACTAGACTAGAAGAATTAGGTCTCCGCCCTGTAAGTCTTACTGTAATGGTTTCTACTTAGGACTGTCTTTGGTCTTGCCCACTGGTAATAGAATTGGAGGGCTTCTTCTAAGCTACGTGCTATTCTTCCTTTTCTTCTCCGTTTTTGTCTTCTTCCCCTAGCAGGTGATGCTTCCATTGCGTGACTCAAAGGCTTATTGCAAACCCTGAGAATAAGTAAGAGCCATAGAAAGAGACTGGGAACAGGGGAGGAAACATTTGGGTATCAGGATAAGTAGAAGAGAGTGGTAAGAGTCATGTTGCTTAGGGACAAAGTAGCTATGGGAGGGAGGATGCAAAATCAGTCCATTCTCATAACAAAAAGCTGTGATAGTCCATAAGACTCACAAGCTCAGCTGCTGTGATTCTTTGTATCTGCCACAGACAAGTTCGGGGTGTTCCAGCCCTCCAGTCTGCTCATGGCCTTCTAGGAGCTTACTGCCTCAGCACGCCACCTAACTGCACTTTGAAACTTCTCATGACAGGGGTTCAGAACTCTAGGGAATTGAACTTGCTTTCTTTTTCCAGGTTTTGATAAACACTTGTGCTCCTTGATGCTCTCCCTGGTAGCCTTTTCTTCAGATTATTAGGAAGGCAAAAAGAAGGCAGCCAGAGAGGTTCCCTCCATCTTGCTCTTCCTTCTCTAATGTAGTTATACTGCAGGAAATGAGAAAATCAGATGCTGTTTTGGGGGACAGGCTTGAAGTTTTCAGCATGTTTGTATAGCACATAGCACAAGGACACCAGATGTGACAGTGTCCCCTGTGTTATGACAATAAATATCATTGCACTTCTGCCAGACTGCATTTATCAAAGAATCATAGAATGGGTTGAAAGGGACCTTAAAGATCATCTAGTTCCAACCCCCCTGCCATGGGCAGGGACGCCTCCCACTCAACCACATTGCTCAAAGCCACATCCAACCTGGCCTTGAGCACTTCCAGGGATGGGGCAAGGTGATTGGAAGCCTAGGTCAGGCTCTTCCTCAGCTCCCTCAGCTTTTTGAGCTAAGTGAATTGGAATAGTTCATACCTCTTGGAACTGTATTTTTTTAGGCTCAAACAGACTACAGATGAATTGACAGTATGGAATTAAAGCTTTCTTTGAAAACAGGAGGGCTGCCGGATTTGAAGGAGATGGTGGTGTGAGGGTGGAAAGTGTAGATTTTGTACTTCTGAGCTTCTGACTTTGTGACGGACTTATCTGAGAATTGGTGACGTGTGTTCCTTTAGATGTTGCCTATTAATGTGCTGTGGGACACTTAAGGCTCCAGGAAAACCCAGAAGTAGCATCACATTATGGTTAGGTCCTGACTCCTCACCTGCTGTTGTTGGTGCTTACCACTGATGGTATGATGTGAAGGGAGGTTTTAGCCACACTTGGGACATAATATAAGGGTATTTGCCTGCCTGGCTGTCTCCCTACTCCCTGGCATACTGAGTGTGTTTCTGACAGCTTATTATGTGAGAGGGAGAGAAAGAGAGGAGACAATTGCCATTGCTGACCCTTACCCTCTTCTCTTTGTTGTAGGTCTGCAGTTTGAGTTCATTAACCCCATTTTTGAGTTCTCAAAGGGAATGAATGAGCTACAACTCAACGATGCTGAATATGCACTTTTAATCGCCATCAACATTTTCTCTGCAGGTAAAAAGGCAGGGAGATATGAAAAGCTGTAGCACTGAGTTGCAGGGTAAAGAGAATAGAATTAAGGTCATGATCAGCAGAAGAGTAATAGAGGATGTAAGGTCTTGTGATAAAGGAGCATGTTACTTTTGCTTAGGGTATTCATTGTACTCTGAATCTTCCAGTGCTACCTCCAGAGAAAATCAAATTCCCGGCTGATGAAAAAAGTGTATAGCAAAATCAGCAAATACTAATCTTCCTCGTTTAGAAATTGCTATTTTACTGTTCCCTTAACGTGCTTGGCATGTCTCTGTCTTGAGGCAGGTCGCACAGCATGAGTGACATCTAGTGGTCAAGTAAAGATACTCTGGCTGAGAGACCAGTATCGCTCTGGGTCAGGAAAGGGCTTTGCCAAGAAACTGCATCTGCTCTTTGCTTCTGTTTTCTCTGTCTTGTAACCTGTAAGATGAAAATTATTTCTTTGTTGCTGTTATCGGACCATCTTAGCTGCTGGAGAAACTTCTCCATTCCCTCCTGAATAACTGCAGCTTCTCATCTTCACTGGGACAGGAATGTGAGACCAAACACATCCATATGGTGCTGTTTGGTCTCTGTAACCTTCCAACTCTATAGGAGTCAGATCTGACTCCCCATATATATTAGACATGATTGAGAAAGAACAGTAACAGAATACTGACATAACTGCTGCAGTCATGGATGACTGTCCCAGCTGTGCCGGGTGAATGCTAGATGAGGTTTTGGGGAGGGACCCTACTGCAGTTAGACAGGGTCAGGTCCAGTGATGCTGCCTGTAGCAACCTGCTTACTTCTAACCTGCTTTTTGGCAGACCGACCAAATGTGCAGGACCAGTCCCTGGTGGAGAGACTGCAGCACACCTACGTGGAAGCCCTTCATTCTTACATTTGCATCAACAGACCAAATGTAAGTGCCTAACCAGACCATCCCCGGTGGTGATGCAAACTGATTTTGTGTTTATGCAGGCACATTTCCTGCAGTAGTGTCTGTAACAGGTCTCCTGCTGCCTGTACTGTCATGCTGTTCCCTTCTGTAGCTGTGTGGTAGCAGCTGTAAATGGAGGATTTGTGAGCTGTCACAGCCTGGTGTCCTGTATCATGTTCCATAGTTAGCTAGCATGTTTTGGGACATGGTGTAGTATTCATGTTCCTCCACACCGCAGCCTCCTGGAGAATGCTGGTTTTAGAGAAAATTGGGATTGTGTTTACAATGCATCATCCAGTGTGTGGTTTCTTGTTGTTTTTTTAAACAAAGTTTTAGTGTGGGTTTACTAACAGCTGTCAATTTGTTTGACCCTGCAGGACCACCTGATGTTTCCACGGATGTTAATGAAGCTGGTCAGTCTTCGGACACTAAGTAATGTCCACTCTGAACAGGTGTTTGCCCTTCGGCTGCAGGACAAGAAACTCCCTCCCCTGCTCTCAGAAATCTGGGACGTGCATGAGTGACTGCATGCTCCCAAGGCACTGATGTGCCGACATAACGCCATGTCCCAGCCTTTGCTAACGAGAAGCCAGCCTCCCCTCTCCAAAGCACTGAACTCTGGGCTAGGCAGTGCAGGGAGTGATGAGCTTGGGGTTTCAATGTTGTCATGAGACTATGCAGGAGGCAGCTGGGGTAGATCAGATGAGGGGGTTGGTTTCGATGTCGTGCCCACGCCTCAAACGAATAGCATGAAACATCTGAAAACGGTAGAAATGAAGACCCTCCCCATGCACATACACCTCTTTCTTCAGAATCTGTTTCTCTTTTCTAAGCATGTCCTGGGGATTTGCCCATTGATCCTTTTCTCTCTTGTTGATTATGAAAATGAATTTGCAGGAACTTGCCAAACCCTCTCTTTTGAGAGTAACCCAGCTCAAAAGGCTTCTGCAGGGTCCCCAGTGTACCTGGATCTGAGGAGCTCAGGGAAGTCAATGTGGATGTTCTAGGGGTTTCACTGGGTTTCCTATTAAAAAAAAAAAAAAAAAATCTATTGTACGTACTACCCTTTACAAAGATTCCAAGAGAAGTAGCTGTTACTTCTTTATGATGAGACTTCATCTCTAGAGTTGCCCTTTCATTCTGGCCCTTCTTTGGAAAGAGGATTTCTATAACATGTAGTGCCCTTTGTCTAACAGGGAGGTCCTCTGTGTAGGGAACATTTGTACATCAGGAAGATGTCAGGCATAAACTAGAGCATTTTTTTAAATGTAATATATCAGAATTGTGTCTCATGATGGTTCTCAGCCAGTTCACTTTACCTTTGATTTGCTAACAGCTGGAAAACTTTAGTTCAAAACAAATCAGGGCATAGATTTTTATCTTTAGGGGTGGAAGAGAAGAGAGGAAGGTGGGAAAGACTCGTACCTAGGCGAGGTAGGTGTGGTGAAAGGATCTCAAAAACTTTCAAGAATTTGGAGCATGTGGCATGTGTTCCAAGGTGAGTGTGAAGATGTATCAGCCAAGGAGAGAGGACACACTGCATTTAGTGAAATATGTGGGCATTGCATAAGCTATGGGCTGCACAACTCTCAGATCGTGGGCTGCAGGAACATCGAGTGTAACCAGATCTGCTTGCGTCTTCTTCCTTATGCCAAAGTCTTTCCAAGGTACTTGCTCAAGGTTCTAGTGATTTGTCATGGGATATGGAGGTTCCTGTTGTGTTGGGAGTGCCAACTGCTTTAGAAGGACACCTGGGTCTTGTATCTTTTTTCGCTTTGGGCACAGTGAGATCCACACCTGGATTTATGCCCTGTGTTCTTAAGTATCCACGTCCATAAGTATTCTAGGATTTACAGCAATATTTTGTCTGACAGAAGAGAAATCCACTGTTCCAAAAAATGTTCCTTATTTTCCAAGAAACAACATCTTATGGCTAATCTCAGAGATGTAACCTGAAGTATCCTGGTAGCTTGGTCTCATGAGTCTTCTCTGTCGTAGGGGTCTATGTTTGCTTGCCCGGTGAGCATCCCGAGAGCCTAGGTTCACATGGCTCATGTTTTTTTGTTTTTTGTTTTGGCTGTGTATCTGAGCGCTATGCCCGTGGTGAGGGTATCGTGTCCATTTTGCACTTGAGGTTGGTCCCCTGCCACTGGCCTTCACTCTGCACCTTTGTAAAGCACTTGTAACAATCTGTAAAATAATCTTGTTGTTTTTTATAACTCATTGCAATTGCAAAAATTCTTGTTTAAATCTGTATTTTTAACTAATCTGTTTGAGAAATGTTAATGTTTATATAAAAGAATAAAGCCTAATACAGGATTTTGACATTCTCTGATGTACCTTCATTAGACTGGAGGAAGGTGGAATAATTTCTTGATGTAACAAACCCCAGGCTAATAAGAAAGTGAGAAGATAGGTTGGGGAGAAACAGGAAGTAGTGAAACAGAAATAACAGTGTAACCCCAAGCAGTTTCTTTTAACCTCCATCTCGCTTGGATTTGTGAGGTACATTCAGAATTTAGTCCTTTTATTCCATGTGCTCCACTCTACTTCCCATATAGGCTGACTCAACAAAATTGAAATACGGGTCCAAACTGGTAACCAGTCACAGGAGACTCAGCAGGTCGTGACAGGGGGAGTAATGAGCAGAGGTCAAGCCAGCCCTGGATGGATTAGAGGACAGCTGGGCCCTTCTGCAAGGATTTGCTGATGAATAAGGCAGTCAACAGCCAGAAGAGGCAATGGCAATGAAGTTGCTGCCTAGTACTAGGCACTGGCTTTGAAGCTGCAGCTTCAGTAGCTGCCATCTCATTTTTTTTCATTAATTTGAAGATAAATGCTGCATGTAAACATGAGGGATTTTCAAGTTACAACCAATAATGTTGCTGTTGAGAGCAGTGGTGAAAAACAGTGACTTTCCCTGGTTCTGGCTTCTCCATCCCTTTTCATTATACTGTAAGCAAAGATAAGTCCTTTGTTTACATTCTTTAGGTGCAAATGAGTACAGAATTAGTTTGTAGTGTTATAGCCACTTCCCTGGTTAGCCCAAGGAGTCATGTAAGTGGGCGTGAGGGGAGAGCTTGCCTTCAGATCAGTGGTGCTTTAATATTTGCCAAATGCTACCTACTGCTCTGTCTCCCACCTGTTTCAAATTAATTTTGTTAATTTGGCTGTTGGAGGTGCCACCTGCGTGTGGCAGTGGGTGGGGAGGGAGGCATCCCCCGTGGGTGCACCCTTGTGCAGCAGCCTGTTCGAATAGATGCGGGCAGGAGGAAAAGATGGGTGTATTTCTGAAATCACAGTTCCTCTACGAGGGGAAGAGCACAAGCTTGGAACATTGCACCCATTTTTTGTTTATATTAAAATCGTTTTACACTTTATTGTATTTTTTTTTAAACCACGGGGATGCCAGTGGTAGTTTTGGTTTCATTTTGGATTTATTTTAGTAATTTTGGTTTTCACTAATAAATGGATTTGGTTGTGCGGTGTATGACAGCTTGGAAGACGTTCAAAAAGCCAAATCTCGAGCTCGTAACAGTCCAGTTCTCTTGGGGCCCCATGGGCCAGCGGGTAGGGAGCCCAGCACCTACACCCTGAAGTTCTCAGCGCGGCCTCTCCTTGCTCGGGCGTTTCCTGAGCCCTGCCGCTCCCACTGGCCTTGCTTGCCCGGACCCAGGCTGTGCTCTGAGGCCTCACCTCCGGGCCGCCACTGTTGGCGGCGAGAGCAGACACCTGGCGCTCCGTTCGGCGGGACCGCTCAGGGCTCGTCCCCGCGGAGCCCGTGAGGGAGCTCCTCAGCCCGCTTCCCGCGCGGCGCCGCGTGAGGGCGGCACCTGTCTCCCCCCCGCCCTCGGTGTGATGGTTCGCTCCGCCCCTCCCTCCCTGCGGCTGCCGGTGGCGCGTTCCGCTCCCGGCGCTCGATGCGGAACTGGCCGGGCAGCTCAGAGCGGCCGCGGGGCGGCGGCGGCGGCGGGGCAGGT
>VXAL01001194.1:9075-64759 GCA_013399475.1 Chauna torquata | reverse complement strand
GGCCGGGCGCCGGCGGGCAGGGCCGCGCTGGGCCCGCCCGGGCCTCCGGCGGCGGCGGCTTTTCCTCTTTCCCGGGCAGGACGGTTAGGGCAGGTAGGAGGGAGGCGCAGAGCGGGCCGGCCGCCTCTGCGAGTCGAGGTGGGCGCGTTTAGGAAGAAATTGCTGCAGTAACGTGGCTGGAAAGGCGCTTTTACTCGTTGGCTTGTAAACCACAGATCCTGATATTTCCCAAGGCAGCAGAATAGGAAATCCACTTTATGTTAGGTAATTTCCTATGAGATAACGTATAAATCAAGAGCATTTTCCGCTTAGAAATGGCCGTCACCAATTTACTTTGTTGCTCGCCTTGTCAGACATAGAAAAGGAAAATAGCTTGGTCTACGTTACTGTTTATGTGGAGTCACGATAACGAAGTGCTTAGAGAAATGATAAGCGTTGGAGGAAACTGATTCGTTCTCTTTCTTCTCTCCTTTTTTTCCCCTGAACTCACCCGTATACCACACTGTTTTCAGGCACACACAGAGCAGCGTATGTTATAAATTCACATCCCCCGGGAGATGGGATAGAGCCGTGAATCTGTCGATACGTTATGCCTCCCCTAGGCAAGCCAGCCATTTTCTCTACACTCAGAGCAACCCAGGGTCAGTGTTTCTGTTCATGTGCTCTTGAGTGTCCTTGCTGTGTTCCTTGCAGCATCGCTTATCTGCTATAAGGTTGTTACTGGTGGACAGAAGCAAGGGGAGGGAAAATGTGTTGTGGTGTCCTGCGGGTCATGTAACCAAACCAATATCATCCAAATACAGATTATTTGGGAAGTGTCTCCATTTTTGGCCTTTATGCTGCTTGAACCTTGGGAACTATTTTGGGCGGGCACAAGAAGTACTTGCTGTTTTCAGCACTAATGAGAATCTGCAGTCCTGGCACATCAGAGAGACCATCCAAGACAACCAGCATAGCGAAAATGCAGTTTTTGCAAGATCTGATCTTGCCATCATCTGACAGCATGTTATGTAATTCTGGAACTGATCGATCATTCCAGCTATAAAATTGTCCTTTTGCTTTACTGTTGTATTGTTAGTAGATTTATAGCTTTTGGACCCAATTTAATATACCCTGCAGTTAATTGTACGTTCCTTATGCATCTTACTGTGCGTTTAATAAAATACAGAATCATCGGCGAGTCTCTAGCATGCTTTTGTTTGGAAAATAATATAGTCTTGTCTGCACGAAGAGATCTGGTACATACCTCTCCAGCGGTGCTGCAGTTGGATTGAAAGTCTACAATTTTGTGATTTTATCCAATTAACAGCTTACTTTTTAAAGCTGTATGTTTGCTTTGGTTTCCGCACCATTACTACTTTTAAAACAGTTCTAGTTTTACTGGATGGACAAAAAGGAAAAGGGAAATCATGTCCCCACTGAAAGAAGGTTGTCTGTACAAAATGCGTAACATGGCCAAGATATGTTTTGATGATGCATGTGTTGTGTGGTAAAATTATGAATGGCGGTGAACTAAAGGCTGCTTAGGAAGTGGCAGAAAAATAGGCCTAGTTTAAAGTTTTTATAGAAAAAAACATAAATATTCTACTGGGCAAACCTCTTCTTCAACGTTGGTACCATTCTGTAATCCTTTGAAAGCAGATAGGGTGTATCTGTGATGAAGTCCAACTTCAGTCTGCTTCAGAAGGATGCTGGAGATGAGAAATAAAAGCTTCAGAGACTTTTAACAGTAAGCCTTGCCCACCTAGCCAAAGTAGCTTTTTGCATTATACAATATAGGGATTGATGGCTCTGTAGAAATGACAGAAGCATCAGTACATCTCAAATTTTACTTAAAACACTTGTTCTTATCGTCATCCTAAATTAAAGTTGGCTTTGATTTGATCTGGCTTGGGGAGAGGGGCACAGAGGCTTCTAATTTATAGCTCTTTCACCTTATCAAATGATCGAGTTATGTATAGATGGGATGTGTTAGAAAGTACCTCTGCAAAGATTGTCGGTCTGGTCTATTTAATATCTTTTGCAGTGAGTCAGTTGAAAAACCAAATATTTATGAAAATTTCTGGTGTTAAATTGGCAAGTCACTAGTACAGCTGAATTCAGAAAAATCTCTTCACAGTTTTTAATGTACAGCACTTGAGCTAATATATCTGGGGAGAAGTATCAGGAAAAAAATGTTTGTTAGAGAAATTACTTTCTTTTTTGGGGGGAAAATACTGTTAGAGATTTAGTGCATGAGAATGGGTAGCAAACGATGTAAAATGTAGTCACTTGGCATTGCACTTGACATTACATTTAGTCACATTATCATTACATGCTGTAGTGTTTTAACTAGGTGGGTAGTGCCATCGTGTCCACAAGATGGAAACTGACACTTTTCCGTCACGACTAGGTACAGAGCTGAGTGTTACTTTCCATTATGCATATGTTATAGCCTGGATCAGTTCCTGCAGATGTTCTTTGGCCTTATTGTGGTGACATTTAAGGTATACTGCATTACATTTCCGAGCAGCCCCTTAGCAGAAAGGCTTTGACATTGTTATTCAACACAAAGGTAGAAAATACAGAACGCAGCTACTGAGTAGGGTTTTGCAGGAGTGGGGAAAGGGTTTAGAAGCAAGAATGAAATCTTAATGTGTAAGAAAGCATTTAGAAACAGGAATGAGATCTTAATATGTAAGATTAATATCACTTCCACAGTTTAAATAATCTCCATGTATCTCGAGGTATAAATTCTCATGAAGCATTGTCAGTGACCTAACAAGACAAGAAGTGAAATAAAAATAAGCAGCATGAGGCATCAGTTAGAAGAGAACATTTTTTGACGGGATAATCTGCTAATCTGTGGAATAATTGTGGTATTAGATTGATCTTGGAAAGGTTTGCGGCTTTTCCTTCTGTGCCTTAACAGCTATGAAAAACTGTTAAGATGACCTGCTGTTCGCTTTCTGTAACTGAGCCTGTGTAATTCAGCTGGTCTTTGCTCTGTTGTCTGAGATAGAAAATAATTTTAGAGAGATAAGGTTTCCCGTCACTGGAGGCCTTTAAATCTGTCATGACCACATGAAAATTACAATTGCTAATCAAGAAACATGCTCCGGATTTGTTTCTTGGAACTGGAATAACTACCTAAAACTGCAAACCCAGCAGAAGTGAAGAAATGACCCGCATACTGGCAGGAGCTCTAAGATTTCCTTGTAGCTGACGACTCCCAGATGGGGTGCCTGTGCCTTTTGGAGCCCACAAACCACTGGATTGTGAGATGTGTTTAATCGCTGCTACTTTTCCTTTCTTCATCTGCTAGCAGGACCCTTGTAGTGATTTAAAAGTAAGTGCCACTTGCACGCACCCAGATTTGCTATTCTGAGGCAGTTGTCTTACTGCGTTCGCAGGAACTGCAGTCAAATGAGAGACCGGTGCTTTTCCAGGTCAGTGTGAGAAATAATGCATCAGTGTAGCAGCAAGGAACAAAGTTTAATGGTTTGTCATTTCTTCCACAGCCTTTGACATTCACAGCTGGGGCAGTCCCCAGAAAAGAGCTTGTCATCACCTTGCCTTGGATCTATCCTATGATGTTTGTCATGAGCTCTCTTTTCTGTTCTGTTTATAACTTCATTTCTGAACGCTCTCTCAGTGGTATTTGCGAGAGTCAGAAAATCAACCTTGTATTTTTACACATGGGACAAAGATATCTGGGTTGACAGTATCTTACCTGGTGACCCCCAGGAGCTGTGTTGTAAGCAGAGCAGCCTCTTTCTGAGTCTTTGCATTTTCTTTATCATGTCTGAGTTCAGCAACAGTGTTGCATCCTGCTTCCCTTTTTATTCTAACTGAATTTCCCACTGCGAGTATCAAATGGTTGTTCTTTGCCTTACGCGTAGCTTTGACACCAGCTTCCCCACATCTCTGCTTGCTAGGGTACGTGTTACTCGCTCTGGAAAGGCTCCTGTGGCGTGGGGTGGGAAGTTCTCCCTCCTTTGCCTCTTTGCATCTCATCAGATAACAGGAGGAGAGGAGGGCTTTTGGTGGTAAAGATACTCACTGGTATTCATCAGAATTACTTCACACAGGAGCACTGAGCTGCTTGGCTGCAGTGTCTGTATCTGTTTCTGCTTGGTAGTGGTTAAACCATGCCCTGCTGGAGCTGGTGCTTGGGGCACATGTGTCCTTTCTTCCAGACCATCTCGTTTCTTCCTTCTGTCTCTTGTTAGTCTTCAAACATATCCAGCAGCTGTTGTGGTTCCCCTGCCTCCTCTGTTGTGGCGACTCGCTGTCTCGAAGGTCCTCTCAGACCCCGTCTTCTGTCACTCGCTGGCCAAGAGGGTTGTTTGAGGTTTTTCGTGTCCCTTGTTGGCTCTGAGCTTGCTTCACCCAGTGTTTACGTGTGGGTGAGTCTGTTGAACACGAGCGTCCCACCTGCCATAGCTCTGGTAGGGAAGGAGTAGGCTTTTCTCTTTGCTTTCCTTGCAGTTTTGGCCAGCTGGTACTATGACTTGTCACAAAAATTAATAGTAGGATCAGTCTGAGAGTAGGAATTTCAGATCTTCCCCAGTGTTTATGAGAAGAAGGGGAAGGCACGTAGACGGAAGGAGTAATTAGGGTAGGTGGCACATGGAGGAGACAGGCTGTGTCTGAGATAAGACAGAAGAGATAGGAGGTTCTGGGTACCAGTGCTGTGGCTCTAAGAACAGCTAAATAACTAAATTATTTCAAATACTTCTGTTTATTTTCCAGTTCTCATTATCCTGAGCAACATTTCAGTGTTTCTATGCTGGTTGTGAGTTTTCACTTTTTCTGCCTCATAAACAGCTTGGATTTATTGTCAGGATCCCAGGGTGCCTGTCATTTGTGCTGGTATGGCCCATGTCCAGGAAAGGGAACTGAATTTCTGTGTCTGCTGGTGGTGGTGTCATCCCTGATGACACCTCTTCTATGAATAGTTGCACAGCTCAAAACCTGCGTGCGGGGGGAAGCCACTCGTTGCAGGTGCGCTCCTCGCTGCTTCCTGCCTTGGGTCTCCTCTGCCTCTTGCAGAAGGCTCTTCTCTGAGCTCCCAGCTCCGGGCTGAGCGCCGCTTCCCGTGCCTGGGGGACGCCCTAGGACAAGAGCGAGGACTCTGAATAATTCAGCAGCTGCATCCAGCAGTTTTCTCAATTCAAATGTCATGTGCTTTGTTTTCTTCTTAATTTTTTTTATAGCTGTGCATTTGCAGTGTTGGGCTTTTGGAAAAAACCTACTGGTGGCCATGTTAGGGGAACTCTGGCTGACTTGTCGCATGCTGAGCTGGATGCAGGGGCGAGGGCGGGGGTCTGGACCACTCTCCAATGCACTGCGGGGGTTTCTCAGCTCAAAATTCAAGCTGGAAGTGGTTCCATTTTGGAAAAGAGTGGAATCTCATAGTGGCTTCAGAAGGTGAAACCCATTTAGTTCAGGGGCATTCTGTGGATTTTCGTTGTTTTTTTTTTTTTTTCCCCCTCCTCGCAAAGCATATGAGCGAATGCTAGTGGAGACTTGAGGATCAATGAAAGGCTGATGAGGTAAAAATAAATGAGGCGGCTCTTGAATTTTGCGATGGTGATGTTGTGCAAGGAGGGGGAAAAATGAACAGATTTGGAAAAAGTAAAAGGCAGCGAGCCAAGGCTCTTATGTTGCATTTCTCTAATACAAATCTCTGGAGATAATTTTTAAATAAAGATGAATTTAAATCTGAATGGTGTGGTGCAGGAGGACTGGCTGGGTTAACAGAGGGGTTTTATACCAGAATTATTTTCTGCATGCAGATGGTTAGTCGTGATCTGCAGGGGGAATTATGAGAGAGTTGTTTCAGGCAATAAGGAAGGAGAGGAAAATAAGGCCTGTAACCCAAAGTGCAGTGCTTAAAATGAAGGCAGGGCTGAGGCTAAAATCTTCCACCTCCTTTCTTTTAGCAACTGGAGTAATGTAAAAGTATACGCTTCTCCCGTGTTAGCTTATTGTTGATGGTTTTCCCCAAGAGTAGAATAAAATGGTAACAGTATTCGAATACCATTCTTCCTCACCTTCTTGTCTCTCATGGTTATTTCAAGGCCTCGGTCTTGGTTTTTCTTTTCTTTTTGTTGGAAATAATTAGCAGTTGAACATCTGAGCCACATGGTTTGCAAATATCTGCTGCTGGATCCAGCTGTGCCTCTGGGACAAGGACTGCTGGGACGGCTCCTTTGTGTTTTCTGCCGCCTGCAAGCTCCCATTAGGAGTGCACGTTTGTGCTAGCACGCCTTGCACATCCTTTTTGCACGAGAATAAGGAACCGGCAGCGGCGGATGTCTGCGGAAGCATCGCCTGCGTACCTAGACAAGAGGATTTCATCAGCTGCAGTAGGTCCGCACGTTTGGTGAGCAGTAATGACTTCTGATATTTGTAGTGTTCATGCACACAGAAAACCTGACCGCCTGGGAGGCTTTTAACGTGTTGCAGACGCGATGCTGCCATCCGGCTCTGGGGCCTGCAAGCTGCCGGGGGGGTAACATCCGAGTGCACCCCCAGGCGGTTCTTGTGCCGGGGCGAGGCTCGGCGGTGGTGCGGGCAGCGCCGGGAGCCGCGGTGGTGGAGCGCAGGGGGTGGAACACGGCAGCTGCTCTATAAATAGAGGCAACAGACCAAGATCTGGGGACTAAAGATTGGGTTGCTATGGAGATTGATCTGAATCAGATTACCTGTGGCTTTGTTTTTACAGCTTGTGCATGTGTGGCGGCTGCGTGGTCTCGCATGTATGTACAGCAGGCTGCTTTACCCGGGCATTTGGCCAGAGTGGGGGAAGCGAGGAGGGAAGCAGCTGAAGGACAGCATATGACCAGGACACCAAATCTGTTCCTATGGCAACCGAGAACCTGAACCAGTCTAGCTTCAGTCTTGTGATGCTGTAAAAAGGCTCCTGTCTGTGCTGCGTGATACTTCTGTTTGTGAACCAATTCTGGTCATGTTACATCTATTTGTCTAAGCAAGTTACCTCCATTTTGCTGGAAAACTGATGCGGAGGCTTAAGGCGTTTGGCTGTGTCAGTACTGTGTCAGGCATGTTTTCAGAATGCAAAGAGGTAATATTGTGTAGTAGGAAAGCAAGAAATCTTTGGATTATTCACATTCCTCAGAAGGGCTTCTAAGGATGTCTTTTTTTGTTAGAAAAAACTGTTTTCACACTTCATTCTCTAATTTTCTTGAATCTGGTTTAGCACGTCCTTTTCTTCAACCTTTTACGGATGTGTGGAAAGTAGAAACAGTTGGGATGGTCTGCTGTTTTATCTGTAAAAAACTCTTAGTGATTCGAGTGATGCTTGTGCTCCAAGGAGGATGCTTTTAGAATCTGCCTGCAGTCCTGTTCTCTGCTGGGCTATTTCTTATGCTTGGAACTACTGCTAGGTGTTTCACAGAGCCACACCACTATTGTAGACTACCCATGCTAGATAAATATGCTGTTGTCTGTTTTAGGTATGTCTGCAGTGCTTTGAAAATGCCTCTTCCCCCTCGTCCCCCCCCCAAGTTGTGCCAAAGTGCTAGTATCTGCTTAGGAGTCGCAGCATTGGCATGAACTGCTGTCTTGGCAAGGTGGATGGTAACACACGAACAAAGCAGCTGCACCAGTATAGCAAGTCCATCCAGGTCTGACTTCAGAAATTGTTCCATCTTCTGTCAAGCTATTCCATCAAGCTCTGGAGGAGGGGGTGTTCTCAACCCATGTGCACTGTTGTCTGTGTTTGTTGTGCTCGTAGAACCACTGTAGTGTCTGGATAGGGGGAGAAACGGCACAATGGGCTTCCTAGGGATGTTGCATATTTTTAAGTATAAAACCACTAGCAGTGTTAAATATAGCTGTTAAGCAGTGAAGGTGTAAAATGGCTCATATGAAATGGGGACTGCTTGTCTGCTTCTTTAAAAGCTTAATACAAGCAAAAATAGTATGTGCTAAAACAGAGGTAATGGCTGGAAGTGCACAGAATCACTTGAAACAGACTGGGAAGAAGAAGTAACCAAAACTTCAATGGTAAAGATTCTTTTAAGATCATTAAAATGTCTCAAGACAGGTCAAAGCTATCACGAATAGTTCATATTGTTCTTCAGACTGTGTTGATTCTACCTCTACAGTGAGTTAAGTGGAGTTCCGGGCCACACAGGTGAGGTTGGCTGGTCCTGAGGTACATGCACCTATTTCTAATAGCCAAGCAGATAGCTCTCACAGTGCACTCAAGGTGTGTAATCTGAGAAACGGAAACATGAGTCAACCAAAAAGCGGGCATTGGAACTCCTGGCCATACTTGTGTTTGCTTTAGCTTTCAGTTTAGTTCGATTGGTATGAAGTATCTTGATTTCACACTAAACAACACGCTAAGGTTGGCTCTAGATCTGAACTGAGTACAAACTGTCTTAGCTAAGTATAAATAGAAATTCAGGATGTTCCAATGACGTTTTAGAACTGAAAATTTTGCTTCTTCTGGACATGGTTGGAAATTTGGACTTCTGCAACATGAGGTTTCAGTGAACCAGAATTCATATGGCTTCTGCCCTGTAGGTCTTGCTGTCTCCTTCACAAACTTACTCTTTTTTTCTCTTAGAGCATAAAGTGGGACATTAATTTCTTTACTTATGCAGTTAGTAAATTGAATTGTCTGACCCTGATTTATATTCTAAGAGCCCTACACTGATGAATTGTGCAGTACGTTCCTTGTATCAGATAAAAGCGAGAGATAATGGAAGGACAGATCTCATTCTGGTGCCATCCTAAACTGGGGAGGAAGCACCAGGAAGGCAGGGCTTAGCATCTGCCTGTTGGAAAATAATCTCCTGCTGTCTTCATATCATTCTTTCGAGCAAATGAGTCATTTAAATACATGCTGACTATCATACAGGTGAGTGTAAGACTGGTCTGTCAAAGCTGGAGTTCAAGTTATTTTTTAACTAAATGACTTTGTTCCTCTAGCTTTGCATCTAGAAAGAAAAGACACTTTTAAAAAGACTGGAGACTCCAAGGTGTAGATGAGACAGTGACGCTGCACTATTCGTGTCTCTCAGGGGACTAATGCTGGGATATTGGTCTGATACAGATGACTTAAAACGGATAGAAAGTCTTCTGCAGTTTTGTCATGTTACTATCCATCCTGTGGTGTGGTGTTTTTCCTGTTGTGCTTATATAGATTTTTATTTCTGGGAGGACTTTAACTTGCAGAATACCACACAGCTCCTCCTGTAAGAAGTTCTGCTAGAACCTAAAACATGGGTGTTTTGGGAACTTTGAAAAGTAGCGTAGCACTGATAATAGAAGTGTTGTTTTGAACGCTTTTTGTCTCCATTTACTGGAAGACCATGGGTTAGTGCTGACTCTGGCATCTATCTGGGCTGTGTCGCTTTGTACCAGTTCATGAGTGTTGCTGATGGGTGCTACAGTATATGAGCAGCGCTCCTTCTCACCAACCTGTTCGCCATCCTTGTGAGTGCTTAGTGAAACACTGTTGACCTCTGAAACATGATGTGTTTGTGCAGTATGCTTCTATGGTAGCCTTCACTTTTTCTCCCTCCCTTGAGCTGCAGTTATAGGAAGCTTCTTCTCAAGCGCTGCTTGACAATTCAGCCTTCAAAGGGCTGGATCCAAGATGCTTGGACAGAGAGAGCACGCTACAGAAGATGTTTTTAGAAAAAGCAACCTAGAGTTAAAGGAGCTTGAGAGAGAGAACAGGCCATCAGTGTCAAAGCCTGTGCCATCTCAGAGTCAAGATATTCTCAGTTCAGGTCCCAGTGGTAACATGAAAGAGGAGAAGTGGGAGAAACAAGCAAGAGATCTTCCTCAGTCTTTGATTAATTCTGATGTAATGTACTTAGTTTGTAAAATCTAGAGGAAGGATGATAGCAAGTCTCAGAGGATGAAACTACTTCACTCATCATTGCCTGTAGAGAAGTAAGCTCTCATCTGTAGTTCTGTGATCATATTCCCTTAAGTGCTCGCTCCTACCTTTTCTTCATGCCTGCACAAGCACTTGTGTGGTCACTTGATGAATCAAGACAGAGAAATAACCTAGTGAAAACAAAAGTGATGTGAGCAAGGGAGAAGAAAGAAGGGTGTTAGTTTTAATTTGTATCAGTTCCCCGTTCTGGTCCATCATGTCACTGCATGAGCACTTGTACCAGCACAGAGCAAGGAATGATGCTGGCCTGAAAGCAAGCTTTTGTCAAATGCGGGGAGAGGCAGGACTTTAGTGCCTGTTCGTACTGGTTTATACAAGTGAGCTGTGGTGTCCGATTGCAACCAGGAGTAGGAAGGTGAGTTCCAGCAAATACTGATCTAATGCTCTTTAATTGTTGTTATCACCTTTCTAAATACTACATCTCTGAAGAAGTAAGGGATTGAATAGAAGAAGGCAAAAAAAGTAAACTTTGTTCTAATTCTTCTAGCTCTTACTCCAGTTCAACGAAGCTTCATCTTCCAAAAGAGAGCCTTTGTCCTCTTGCATCTCATTTTAACTATGGCCTTGTTAAGAATGAGTAACCAAGTAAAGGAAACTCTAGAAACCCCTGCAGGGTATCTGCTTCAGTCTGGTTTTGCCATATTGGAATATAAATCAGGGATGCTTGTAGGATAGCTCTCAGGTATTTTGTAAGAAACTGGCAGAAAATTTTCTGATGTATGGCATCACTAGGATGCAGCTCCTGCCATTCCAGAGCCATTAGAAGCCCTGTATATGTTCCTAGTACCTGTTCTGCTTGGATTCTCTTGGAAAATTTTATGTTTTAGGTGGAGGTCTTCATATTGCATACCTCTCTCGCTCCTTTAAAGGACAGTGGGAAAGATACGTAATGAATTATAGCCATAAAAAATGTTTTCCAGGCTACAGAATAGAAGAAAAAGCACAGGGTATGGACAGGTTACTGAGGGTTAAGCTAAGGTGGCGGTCTTGTAGCATCTCAGTTACTCTGTAGTCGTTGCATATGTTTTTACTCCATGGTAAATGCAGTTTACTTATTCCGCCTTTGCTGGGGGGTAGGATAGTCTCTGTGGCAGAGGAGGAATGTACATTTGGTTACCACTGAGTAGCAGAAGATTCTCAAAGTCATACTTCTAGGTTATCTTACTGTAACTTGTTCCCATGCTCGCGTCTGTAACTGAACAGCGAGTTCCTGGGTAAAACTACTTGAATAACTACTTTATCTGTTTTCTTTCCAAACTGAAGGCAAAATAACTGTACGATCACCCTAATTTCACCTTGTTCCTCTCAAGTTCATGTACACCATGATACTTGCAGTATATGTTGGAGCAAGAGCTGTTGCAGGACAAATTCTGCAACACTTTCAGTGATACCATTAAAATGAAGAAACAGGAGGTTTGCTTCCCATGTCTGTATTTTCTCTGTTTTCCAGACAAGATAATTTATAAAAAAAAAAAAATTGCTGCTGAGAGAAGGTAACTTACATTGCCATCACTTATGGACCCTACCCCAACTGTAATTAAGATCTACTGAAACTGTGCCATGAAGTCTTACAAAATTTTGTTTGTTTGGGGGTGGAGGGGATGTGTAAGATTTCTTTTCATTTTTTTTTCAAAAATTCCATAATTAATACTTTCTAGTATGCATTTCATTTGCAGTAAATCTTATACATCTGGAATTTTTTTGTGTTCTTCTTAATGCTATTTGGAGGGATAATGAATGAACTTCCCCAACTGTGCCTGGAATATGAGGGGCTGGGAAAAAAGCAAATGTGTTGCTAGGCTTTGAACAAGGTTGTGAGATACTGATGGTTACAGTGCCTTTAACTAGCTTTTGCTTGTGAAGGAATGAGAGAAACATTAAGAAAATTACCTCATTTTGCTCAGATTTGCAGCTTGTTAGTAAATTTGTTATACTTTTATGTTAAATAAAATCTAAGAGTTATGTTGCAGAACTGAAAGTTCTTAGTTTTTAGTACAGTAATAATTCTCTATATTCTGTGGTAGCCTTAGGAGGTAAAGATAAATTTAAATGGAAACCTTATTATCAATGTGCACCAAAAGGCAATCTGTTCAATGTTTTTTTAATATAAAATAACTTTATTAATGTTTTTAGTGGGCTGTTCAGTTAACTTGTAGTACAGTTTGAATATTTCTGGTTTCAGAGTCTCAGATTTGTTTAAGAAAAAAACTAGTTTTGGATTGTTTTCAAATGTAGGTAGGCAAAATTGTAATATATAACCTAATTAGTTTTTAAGATTTTTTTCCTGTGTTTCCTGAGTTTGATGAAGTATCAGCTGTGGGATTGGAAAGAACAACTGTACATTGCTTACTGAATTCTTGTTGTCTATTAAGCATAGTTATTGACCAATAGTAATGCTGCAATAAAATACTAATTATGCCAAGAAGATTTTGCTATGATAAAATGGGCAGACAAAGTAGCTGTTGTAGGAGGCGTGGGTATCGAGTAAAAGGTGAAGCAGGAGAAGATATATAAGATAGAGGAAATGGAATAAAGTTGCTGAAAGAACCTTTAGCATGATTTATAAGAAGCATTTCTGCTCTTGCAAGCTGCAGCATGCAGCTGTGTATCTTCACAGGAAAAAGTGTTGGAGATGGCAGTCATTTGGGGCTGTGGAGATCATTCTTGCTGTAAGCTGCAGCCAGGCTTGGGAAGGTTTCGATGCATTACATTGAATTGGGCTTCTCTTGGTATTACATCTTCTTCAGTTACTCTGTTTACCAGACAGCTAAAGTTCAGGTTGCAGCTTTTTCTTCAATTATGTTTAGCTGCCAGTTTAAGGCTGCTTTCTCAAGCGCTGTGGGAATCCCAGGGATTTGCCTAGACAACACTTTTGCCTCAAACCATTTCATGAATAGCTCTTTGCCCGTGATAGGCTTCTTTGCTTGTCTGTGGTCATTCTTGTGATCCTCTTGTACTTACTGTGTGTTTTTCTTCTCACTCTGCTTTCGTGGGTATGTGCAAACAGTTCCCTTAATAATAATAATAACAGAACAACAAAACCACCCTGAGTTCCTTATTATTTTTTGCATTCCATCACACCTGAGAGGAAATGCCTCATTGTCAGCTCCTACTGAATTTCTGCATATGATGTGTGCTCTGAATTCTGCCTTTTCTTCATCGTCATCTTGCTCTAAATATAGTCTCACTTTTTGTTGCCTGTATGTCCTCTGGAAAGCAGCTCCTACTTCCACCTTAAGCAAAGTATCAGCTGGCACTGAGAATAACCCTGTTATTGTTACTGTTTATTTTCTGTTTTTCCATTAGCTTCCCGTACTCATACTGTAATTCACCTTGCCTCCATAAACTGCATTTTGTTGCTATATTGAGAGCCAGGCCTTGGTAGATATGTTCTCCCAGCACATTAACGAGAGATGCTCGTTCTGATGTCTGTGCAGGTTAAGAGAGGATGCACCAATTTGGAGTTAGGACTTTCTGAGCATGTGTGTTATTAATATGAGCAATTCAAAAAAGGTAAAGTGGAAATAAATACCAGATTGTGTATTTGTACTCACGAAGAGAGGGAGGTCTGTGGATAGCCATGACTGCCTAGAACATAGGCTTTTGGGGAATGTAATTAATACATATATGTATTTGGTATTCCTGATTATGCCTTTGACACTCTTGCTTTTCTTGATCATAGGTTGAACTTGCCGAACATTTCCAAGCAAATTGCTCCCCAGGGCAGTTGGTCACGTCTGACTGGATAACTGTCTGCTGGATTGATGAACAGGAATTCACTGAGATGACATAGGGAAGGGGGTCAAGGACAATGGTGCAGAAAAAGAAAAGCTGCCCTCGGTTACTCGACTACTTTGTTATCGTTGGAGCCAGGTAATGTAGAAGATTCTCAGCTGTGCGTTTGCGTAGGCGGTAAAGCTGGAGGGGAGGAACACAAATAGCCTGGTATCCACTGATGAGGCCATGGTTTGTGCTGAGGAAGTGTTGTCTGGAATGTTTGCAGAGTAGGGGCCTGGGACACTTTCTGAAAGATACTACTGCAGTCAGAGGTTTTTAATTTGTGGTCTTCAGACTCCTTTTCAAGGGTCTGCAAAGGGTGACTAAGAATAGCCAACTTATATGTGACTGGTAGCCTCTGTGTCTGAACTTCTTTGCTTCTACTGACATCAGGACAGGATGATTCACAAACTGAAAATACTGAAAGCCACAAGTAAGTAAAATGGGGTTACTTTTCTAGCTTTTGAAGTGTAGTCTGTAAACTCAGTTAAAAAAAAAAGTCTGAAACTTGCCTTACTTGGCTGATTCTCCTTCTAATACTCATTTGTCCTCACAGGAACTACATGAATAATTTTATTTATTTATTTAAGTGTTATTAGCCGTCAATAAATCAAATGTTATGCTTATCTACTTAAAGAGTATATGAAATGTGGAGTTGATGTGTGTGCTGTTCGTCTAATGCACAGATGCTCAGTGAATGTTATTTTTCTCTATTCAAAGTTTATGCCTTAACTTTCTGCCAGTCTGTTTAATGGGTGTGTTCTGAAATGTATTGTACTTTCATTTCTAAATATCAGTAGTTTACGTGCATCAGTGTGTTACTTTACCCCCTACTTTCTTTTCAAAATACTTTGAGTGCAATATTGAAATAGGCTAAGTGGAGGAAATGACATAAGTAATTTCCTGAGTAGTAACTGTTTTATTATTGTGTTTTCTGGACAGAATAATTCAATAGTTTAATTACTTCTTATTGTCTGTGGCAAAATAACCAAGATTTCTGTATGTGAGTCGAAAAGTGACTAGGAAAGGAAGAGGGAAGAAATGTTAACTGCTTCGTCAGTGATGTTCACAGTGTCTGATGTTCTCACGTAAGGATTTGCTAGCATCAATTCTGGACTCCCGCGCTACTCTTGTTTTTTGCTGGGCAGCAGTAGCTAGATTGCTACTGCTTACAGGCATGTTGTCTTATTAGGCACTTCAACAAATGCCTATGATAAGAGATGCAGTTGACTGAAGTAGCTTCCACTGCACATTCCTTAGGAGCTCCATGTGGCTTTTGCATTACATCTTGTTATCCACAGCACACAAGTAGCAATATCTTTTGGAAATATTCTCTTTTATTAGATATAATTCTTCTAAATGTCTGAGAAGAGTCTGTCTTTCTGTCTGTAGCTCCTATTACTGCAAAGACATGAACTTAAGATATATTCACTAGTACTTTGTTGATGGTTTTTTTTTTTACTGTTTACTGCCAGGTAGACTCTTTAAACAGTACCAATATTATTTGACATTTCTTCTTCAGCAGATGATTAGTTGTGTCCACTAATGCATAAAAGATTTTAGGGCTCTTATTTTCTTTTCTTACAATATTTCAGTACTTAACGGTTCAGGCAGTATAAATTTTGCTACAAATCTATGTCTTACTACTAAAGCATGTTTACTTTTTGTTTAATAAAGTTTTTGTTTGGGAGGACTACAGTCAGCAGAGCTATTTATGCCAGTGATTTTCTTTTGTAAATTAAAAACATTCTATTACTATTTGTATTTTGAAGTGGGCAAATGTAGAGTATTGAGATGAGAAGATGTCTTGTATGAGGTCCCTTAGGAGAGTGATGGTAGAGCCAGGGCTTCTGCATCCCATTTAGCATTTTGCTTACTAAATCATAGCAAAGGGGTCAGACCAGAGATTGTTCTGGGAACATTTTTCTTCCTTTGCTTTCTGGATCCCATACTATTATTCCTCTGGCAGTTATTTGGGTAACTTTCATGCAAAAGTAATGGTAGGAAAATATTTAATGCCTTGAAAGAATCTGTTCTTTTGGTGGAAAATTAGGAATAAGCAGTGTTGCCTTTCTGTCTTTGTGTTCCATTAGTGATTCGTTGTACAAAGGTTAGTGAGCCACAGTATTAATTAGGCCTGCTTATTACTACCTGGCTTTTGTAGTAGCTTACCCTTCAAATCCAACTTAAAAATCAAACACACACACACACATATTTGCTAAAACTTTTTAATGAAAATTTTACAGGATGAGGTTTTGGGTCCACAGAACTCGTTAGGAACTCCATTTCTAATATGATGGAAGCCAGTGTCATTTAGGGTTACTAAAATCAAAAAGAGGTTGTAATGTGCTTCACCAAATAAACAAAAGTCTTTTTTTTTTGTATGCTAGGATACAAAAAAAACTTGGTCAGCTTGGTAAGTTGACTCTATCTGGCTGAGGGCAGCTTTATTTTTGCAATTTTTCTTTGTGTTTGCGTTCGTCCTCTTCCCCTGTTCTTACTGGAAAAGCATTACCATTCTTGTTTCTTCCTGTACTTTTCAGCTTGTGGTTACAATGCATTTCTGCTGGAATTGTTAAAGCTTATTATATGTTATACATCATTTAAGAGTATTGCGTTAGGTGTATTACACTTCTGTCACAGCTGCTTCCTTTTGTGTAGCCTGGCAAAATTGTGGTGTAGCTTCCATGACGGACATGAAGTTTTACCCTACATCAGGGCCCCCCTTTGTTTGCCTTGGCAGGATATTATTATAAATTATTTTCTTAGAAACCTCTCAAGAAACAGTCCAAATGTCATCAGTATGTTTTCCTTATAGGTCAACATTAATTCCAGGGATGTGGGATAGGTGGAACAAGGGGACACAGGTTTGCATGTTATTGGTACTGTATAGTGCTTCTTATCATAAGAGCATTCAAACAGTGTTCTGCAGGGCTATGGTAAGGTCTAGAATGTTACCTGCCATTCCACTGTAATACCATAGCATATCACTCCATTGTTTATTTGAGTGCTTTTGTAAATTCTTGGTTTTCCCAGTTAGGAACTGGAGTCGGATTTTCTCTCTCTCTCTCTCTCTTTTTTTTTTTTTTTTTTTCCCCCATCTTGTTCATCCATTGAATTTTCATCTGACTGTGTATTTGGAGGGGGACGGTGTCTTTCCTACCCAAGTATTCCCCAGAGACCTGTGCAGTTAAACTCATTTTGGAAATCAAAGTCAGGGAAACATGACAATACGATATTCCACAGGGAACAACATACTTCTGAAACTTTTTCTGAGTCAAATTTGAACAGAGTGGCTCCTTGCTGGGCCTTGATAATGATGGTGTAGACTTTTTTATTTAACCTTTCTGCAGTTGTTGGGCTTATGCAGGTGACTGAGAACTGTGGTTAGTGATTGAGATGCTGCACTTTCCTTGGATATTAAGGTTGAGAAGCACCAAAGATGAAGCTGAGCTTGCAGGCCTCTGACATGTTAATAGGGAGATACCAAAGATTTTTATTGGCATTAATTAACTTTGTATGGCTTTTTTTGTTTGTTTTTGTAGGCAGCCAAGTAGTGATAGTGTTGCTCAGACTCCTGAGCTCCTACGACGTTATCCGCTAGAAGACCACGTGGACTTTCCTCTACCGCCTGATGTTGTGTTCTTTTGCCAGCCAGAAGGATGTCTGAGTGTGCGGCAGAAACGCATGAGCTTCCGTGATGACACTTCTTTTGTCTTCACACTCACAGACAAGGATACAGGTGTCATTCGCTATGGAATCTGTGTCAACTTCTACCGCTCCTTCCAGAAGCGAGTACCTAAGGAGAAGGGAGAAGGCACAGGAGGACATCGAGCTCGGGAGGGACAGAAAATCACCAAGTCTGGGGACGTGCCTGCACCCCAAGAGGATGTGGGCACTGAGGGTTTGGAGAGTGGTTCTTCGCTGCAGGTTCCAAGTACAGAGTCTACCCCAGATGTGAATCGATCACCACGCAGTAAGCGTCTGGCCAAAAGCAGCCATCGCTCTCGGAACAGCACCCTGACTTCTCTGTGCATCCTTAGTCATTATCCCTTCTTTTCCACTTTCCGTGAGTGTCTATACACCCTCAAGAGACTTGTGGACTGCTGTAGTGAGAGACTTTTGGGCAAGAAGTTGGGGATTCCTCGTGGGGTGCAGAGGTATGTTGAGGAGGAAGAAAGAACTTTTTCCTCCAACTGTTTGTTTCTAAGGCTGTAATTGTCAAATTTGTCATGGCAAATTGTCGCAGTAGATGTGGTTGCAGAAATTGGTGGTTGACCTTTTTGCTGTTTTAACCCAGAATCACAGTAGGAAAGGGAAATTTTTGTGACTATTTGTGTAAAACTTCTCTATCTGGTTCTGTCACCTAATATGATTTAAGTTTTTGAAATGCCTATGGAGACACTATCCTGCTAACAGCTGACTGAACATGATCCTTCCGAAACTGAGCACTGATGCTGCAATTGTTGCTTTGGCATATAAGCTCCATGACAGTGCACGTCTTGGAACTAGTGATTCTCCGGCAGATTAGAAACAGTCAAGAAATAACAGGGAGAATTTCAACTTGGGGCCAGAGGAAAATGATGGAAGTATGTTTAATGAGCTTATGAAAAATAATCTGAACTTCAGCGTGGGAGAGAGAAGACTAGAGAAGTAGGAATGGCTGAAAGAGTTCGAAGTACAAGATTTGAAAAGGAGAGAGAGGAGAGGCTGAAAACAAAGGAGTTGTCTATGAAGCGTATGGGAACGGAGTTTTGCAATAGCAAATTAAATAGGATCTTGGTGTATTTTTTACATAATGTAGTAATCTTACATATCTACTATTATGACACTGGGCAAGTAACAAAAGCTGCTGCACTGTAGGGTACAGAAGGAACAAGGTCTTTATGTATATCAGTTATGGATGTATGTTTTTTTATATTATTGTGCCTGACACGTATGTTCTGGGAAGATATTTTTCCTTTCCTTTCCGACACATGAACTAAAAAGAGCAAATATAAAATGAATCTCTGGAGAAGGAGGGAATTATCGTACTATTAAGAGGAACGGAGCTGTGAGATAGTTCTGTATCTTGGTATGCTCCAGCTTAAACTTGTCAAAAGCAAAAAAATGACAGGACATCTGACACCTGCATCTTTATAGGCTCCTTACCTCTTGCATGAAAGAGGAAGTCTGCCCCTGTTGATAGAGTGGTAACCTACTTGTTGTGTTACTGCCTTAGAACAGTTCTAGGAGAGTGTCCTGGGCTTGTGACTGATACCTGCATTAACTGGTTTATCACCTGAATCCACTGTTATGTATTAAGGGAGCTTATTTCATCACTTGGTTTAGTCTGATAATTTCTGAGGCAGAAAAGAGCTAAATTTCATGATTTTCCTCAACTCTGTAAACTCATTTGAATTTTGAAAGCAGTGCTGACATATTCCAGTGTTTGAATGGCATGTGGTATTTTAAAAATTTGCTGTTGTTGGACGTAATTCTCAGTGTTGAGAGGAGAAGAACTGAGTGACAAATGAGGAAGGCAAGAGGAGGAAGCAAAGTGTCCATCAGTGGGAAGAGTAGAGCTGCTGGTTTGAATTACTGTGTGGTTTACAAGCTGTGACCTGGAAAAGTAGAGTGGTTTTGAAGTGGTGGCAGAAATTGAATCCTGACAGCCTGCAAAAGGTTGAGTGTGCCAGTTAACAACTTAATGTCCTGTGTGTTACAAGTGGCTGAGGGAGGAGTAGAGGATGAGGAGCATCAAAGTTCCTGAGAGGTATATCAGTCGGCATAATCTCAAATTGCTCTTGTTTTGACCCCTCCAAATTTCTGTAATTTTTTGGCCTTTATAAAGCCTCCAGTGTCGTCCTTTTTTTCTTCTTTTTCTTTTTCCTTAGGGTGTGAACCATAAGGTAGAACCTCTAATTTGACCCATACCATTCTAATGGATCTATTACAGTAACCAAAAGCTGAAATTTTTGCAGAGTGGCTATAACAGGTTCACAGCCATTGTGCATACTGTGTACTACAGCGTTAAGGTCTCAAATGGACTATCCACTTTGCTTCTCTTGTCAGACCCAGTTTCAAGTTTTGAAGCTCTTAAGGCCCTGAGCAATGCTGTGCATGCCTTTCGGCCAGCCTGTGAGCTAGAAGTTTGCAGATTGCTAGTTTAGGGCATGGAAAAATGTCTGCTTCTTTTGCTAAGGTAATCTGTGTGCTTCCCAGACAACTTTAAGAAATTTATATTCTCAGCTGAAATGCAGCCACTTCTGCCATGGGTTATTCAGCTCATCAGAATGATACGATGCAATTTAAGACAGGATGTTAAAGTATTTAATGATGCGGAAACATCAGGGAGATCTCAGTGTGGCATATTTTTATTATCTCAGGTTATTAGTTCCTATTCTTGAAAAACTTTGTAGGACTGCTGGAAGCAATCCTACAATCAATCAGGCTGCAGCAGTTCTGGACAAGATACGAGAGTATCCTAGTTGCATGCTGAATTTCAAGCACCAGGGCAATGCGGGATGTGTCGTAAGAGATCTGGACCTTACTGGACTATTTAAATGAATGCATGAACTCTCAGACGAATGTGACATACTTGTGTTAACTTCTGCCTCAGAAAGATCTATACTTCCCCACAGCTGTTGTTTCAGCAAGTTTAAATCCCTACCTTTCCTTCCCTTGAATGGCCAAACATGTTAGCTGCATCTTTTAATTCTTGGTAACTCTGCCCTTTCCCTCGGAGAGCCATG
Organism: Chauna torquata; assembly: GCA_013399475.1. Taxonomy (NCBI): domain Eukaryota; kingdom Metazoa; phylum Chordata; class Aves; order Anseriformes; family Anhimidae; genus Chauna; species Chauna torquata. The sequence continues at coordinate 44,320 of VXAL01001194.1, read as the reverse complement.
CAGCCATGAAGAGGCATGACTGTCAAATGAAGCTATTGCAGTATTAATCTTTTTGTTCTCCTTCTGCAGGGATACAATGTGGCGGATTTTCACTGGCTCACTCCTTGTGGAAGAGAAGTCTAGTGCATTGCTACACGACTTGCGTGAGATTGAGGCCTGGATATACAGGCTGCTGCGTTCACCAATGCCCGTTGCTGGTCAGAAGCGGGTAGATGTGGAAGTCTTGCCACATGAGTTGCAGCCAGCTTTGACCTTTGCTCTTCCTGATCCATCCCGTTTCACCTTGGTGGATTTTCCATTGCATCTGCCTTTAGAGTTGCTGGGAGTAGATGCCTGTCTGCAGGTGTTAACGTGCATCCTTCTGGAGCACAAGGTAGGAAGGGAAGAGTTGGTCTTTGATAGGTAGGAAGGAAGCTCTGCCCTCTCCAAAACCAGGGTAGGCTGGATGTGTAGAACAGCTCTCTACTGCAGTCTTTGGGATCAATTTGTCTGGAAGGGGGGAAGGAGAAGCTCCTTCTGAGGTTCCTGTTTTGAAAAGCTTTGATCTTCCTGTAAAAAGCACCTGAAGTTTGTTTTCAGACAGATTAATGGAGGGTCATCCAGTTCACAGCTGTCAAAACAGAGTCCTGCAGGCTGCGATATTTGTATGCCCCTGAGGGGAGTATCAGAAATGAATGGTTGCTGCAGGACTGATGTGAGTTTCTGTGGTTGCAGGTTGTACTGCAGTCCCGAGATTATAATGCTCTCTCAATGTCTGTGATGGCCTTTGTGGCTATGATCTACCCATTAGAGTATATGTTTCCAGTGATCCCTCTGCTTCCTACTTGCATGGCCTCTGCAGAACAGGTACACACTTTTCCTTCATTGATCTTTTGCAAAGGATGTTTCAGTGATGTCTGAAACATATAGAAGTAGTCCTTGTTTCCTTCCCCAGACTTTCTCAGGGACTGTAGCAAACACTGCCTTGCAAAGAATATTCTTTGAGGACCACTGACTATTTAAATTGTAGGTAACACCTTTTATGTAGAATATCCTCAAAGCCTGCTTAGTGAATAGTGTGATTCAAGGCAGTAGCTTACAAGTGATGGACTGAAGGGCCATAGATCTACAATATTACAACAAGAATTTGCTCTCCCCTCCTTGCCCTCCGAACTGAGTATTAAGGTTTGTTGGGAAGGGTCCATAGTAGTTAAGGAATCTTGAGGGCTCTTGATTCAGAGTTTAGACACTACAGTCTGCAGTTTATTTTCCTCAGAAGTATGAAGTGTCAAGTTACTTTAGCTTGGAGCCTGGGTTTTGCCAATAGTCAGCTCTGCAGGAGCTCATTATTTTGCTTGGAAAGATAGAATACAGGCCATCTTATTACTTCAGTGCTATCCTGCAACTAATGGTGCAGGTTTGTTCTGCCCCTTGCAGGTAACCAGGTGTTCTAAATTTAAAGGATAAATTAGCCTCCCAAGCAGCTGGTCTCAAGCTGCTATATGGCTTATTGATTTAAACCTTTTCTCTCTGCTGATCCCCTTGTCAGAAGCAACAAGAATTTCCCCTTAGATGCTTTTTTTTGTTTTATTTTACTTTTACACAAATGTATGTGGAAAAACCTATTTCTTCTGCTTCCTAGAGATGTTATTGTTTTGCATCCAAATTACCATTACAAGAGTAGGGATAAGGGTAAAGCCCTTGTAAGGGTAATGCCATGTTTACAACAGCACAGACTCAGTTTGAGCTGAGGGTGTATTCATTTGCAATTTACTGCTTCTCAAGCTAGGCTGTTACTCTGAACATGTTTTTTCTTGGTCCATGGCATGGCAAGCTGTTAGTTTAGCTAAGTTTTTTCCTTAGTGCCATGCAGCCATATAAAGTACATCCCTGAAAAAAAATACTGATTTTCTTCTAGGTGAGAATTGAAGCTCTTGGAACAGGAGAGTTTTTTTGAAATGTTTCTGTTGTATGGAGTCAGTGACTTTTTTTTATCAATGCCTTGTGTGTTTTCTCCTATGCTGTAAACATATTGTAGTGTAAAAATAAAAAAAAAAAAGTCAGGAACAATATGGTGATATCAAATGCAGATCTTGTCCTTTTTAATGCGTGTCTCTCATCTCAGTTGCTTCTAGCCCCTACACCTTACATCATTGGTGTTCCAGCGAGTTTCTTCCTTTACAAACTGGATTTTAAAATGCCTGACGATGTATGGCTTATTGACCTAGATACCAATAAGGTAAGTGATGCCCATACGGGCTTGTGGCTTTGTTTCCAGGGAACTGTGCTCTTTCATCAACGTACACACTGAGAATTTAAGAATGTCTGTGCTTATAGGCTGGCCTCAGTCTGCCTCTGCCACTCCTGTCCTAAATTTTAGGATTCTGTTCCTTGTTGTGTCTCAAGGTCCCCATTTCTTTTGTTCATAAGGCATTATTTCTCAGTTAATTCATCTGGCTATTTCATAGGAAGATGGCAGTGCTAGATTAAAGGTTGGACTGGATGATCTTGGAGGTCTTTTCTGGCCTAAATGATTCTATGATTCTATGATAAATCCTCAATAAATAACAAAGCTGTCTCGTTGGGTAACTGTGACCCTGTCTGCTATAACCCTAGATAAGAATCTAGATCTGATAAGAGCCTTCCAGCAGCATTGGTTGTCACAATTCAAATGGGACCACATATCTCACTTCCTATTGTGGCATGAGTGAGGCTATTTCAAGGGAAACGTGTATAACGTCTTACACTTAATGGAAATTCTGAAGGATGAGTATAGATTCATTCAAATTTTCTCTTTTTTGTGGTAAATGGCAGAGCAATCCTCCATTGTTTGTGACATTGTAAGTAATACTAAACAGTCATAAAGAAGTGAAAATCAAAGTATTGATGCTGGTGCTTTTTTTATTTGTTTTCACGTTTTTGTTTTTTACTTTTATATTATGGCTTTTATTCCTCAGTCTCAGGAGCAGTGGAGATGTAGGAGATTCTGTTTTGAAATGGCTATGGCTGGGGAATTTTTAGTTTGTTGCTTGTGCTTAATTCCAGGTGATTGTTCCCACAAATGCAGAATCTTTGCCAGCACTGCCAGAACCAGAAGCTTCAGAGCTGAAAAAGCATCTGAAACAGGTAATAAGCATTTTGGGGAAAGGACTCAGATTCAGTAGAACTTAACAGAAGTAATCTTGCAGAGCTCTTCTGCTGTACTGGACAGGAATGCAAGTCAGCAAATGTAAAGCAAAAGGTGTTAAAAGCAGGTGTGTGCTACTAGAATACACTTGTTCAAGAAGGTTCCCCTCAGCCAGTCATGGAGAGGTCTGCTCTGAATGTGGAGGTGGGCTTATCAATGGGATGGCTGATTAAAAGAAGTTATAGGGATGTCTTTTGAGCCCTCAAGCTCTTCTGTGATTTTCTAACATTGCCTTCTTCTGATAAATTTAAATCTGAGACTTTCATCTTGTTTCAGATCTCTGTAGTTTCTCCAAGGAATTTCATGGTCATTTTTGTTACCTGTTTATCTTTTGCTGTCTCTGCTGCTTCCACTTTTGTAGGGAAGCACAGGACTAGATATTTTCTGTCAATGTATTTAAGATGCATCTTTCATGTGGATGTCCAGATAGAACATTCCCCGTATTAGAATAGAGCAGCATTTTAAGCTTGAAAAGTGGTATCAGTTGATACAGTTGTTAAGTGTTAGGTGTCCAGCTACTGGCTTTTCTCTGTTAATGCAGAGAGCTAATTTGGAAAAGCGAGTGATCACTGAGGCCTGTGACTGCAATTAATTTTTTAGACAGGTGAAAGATAATTTGAAATGCTTTTGGATGCAGTAGATGGTTTCTGTTTCTTACTGTTGTTTGGGGCTGAATTGTTTCCAGTTGGTGTAGAAAGTTCCCAATTTCTCCTTTACGTTTGCCATGTAGGCTTAAACTCTGACTCAGTCCATCTAGCTGTGATCATCTTTGTTTCCCCTCCATTCACAGATGTGTGTGTGAGGTCTCAGTCTCTTCTCTCAGGTCCTGCTAAGCCATTAATCAGCTTGGGTCATCCTTGCTGATCGTGTCAAGCAGGTTTTATCTCTTTATTTCTGTTTTCCTTATGCACGCTGCATGCAGTATCTAAAGGTAAAATTTGTTACTGACCTGATGAGGTCTGCTCTCTCTCTCCTTGTAGACCAGGAGAGCAAAGTGTGTGACCTCTGATACCCCAATACCTGTTGTCAGCAGAGATGGAAACAATGTGTTGCTTGAGATTTTGTTAGATCTGCCTTCCCTCTGCTTCTGCCTCACCCCCTTGCAATTCCAGGCACCATTGAGCAAAACTCTGTCACTACAGCAAAGTTGAATATCAGAAGAATGAACTGCAATTTACTTGAATACCTCCTATTTAAAATTGTCAGAGTGTTCACCCACACTCAGTCTACATCCCTATATATTCCTATATCCATTGTCATGAAGAGTTGACCATTGGCAAAGGAGAAGGAGGGCTACTGCTTGCTATACAAAGGATAGAAGACTAAATTGCGGCCCAAGTCACTAAGGTTAACACCCTTGTGTACCTTAGGGTCTTAGTGTCAATTAATAAAATTCAAAATACCCGATTTTAAACTGCATTGGAAGGTTCTTAGCTGCATCAATAAAAATAGAAGCCTTTCCACTTTCCAAAAGAGCTGTAGTCAAATGTGGATGTTTAGGGGTGGGGCAGTCAGACCTCTCTCTGTGTTCCTGTTCTGTGGTCCTTTTTATTTCCTCTCATTTGTGGTATTTGGTAGTAATAGATTTTTTTTTTCCCCCTCCATCTGTTTCTCTGTGGTCATGTGTTCGTCTTGGCTCTGATGGGCTGCTGGTGTTATCATATGATCTTCCATCATGCCTCCAGTGTCTGGTTAGCATGACTGCAATCACTCAACAACAGCTGCTCACTCCTGACAACAAGGTTCTTTATTTTATTCTTTTCCCCTCAAACTTCCATTTTACCCTTTTCCTTTAGTGTTTTGTTTTTACTTTGTTTTGTATGTTTATTTTTGAAATAAACCAATGAAGGCTCAGTAGGAAAATGGGAGAAATTAGGGAGATTTAAATTGGATCTGGGTGTTAAGGACTGATGTACCGGTTGTGCTGCTCCAGTGCATTTTACTGAAGATGTTAGGAAGGTTGAAGAGGATGGTAGCTTTGTGGAGAGATGAAGACCTCATGCAGATGGGAAGTGTAGATTTACAGAGGCAGATGCCTTTGTAAAAGGTGTCTGCATGCTGTCGTGTAATATCAAACTCACTGGGTGAACTGCCAAGCTGCAATGCAAGTTTCAGGGCCTATAGGTCCCAATGTGTATTCGAATTACACATGGGGGTAACTATCCAATATGTTGTACAGAGTGCCATACAACTAGTGGTCAGATTGGGATTATCTGTTTTCACATCATGAATGATCTAGCAAAGCAGACTTCCATGCCAACCCTTGGGTAGCTCCAGGACTGTTTCATCATTGAGGAGATCATTTGGACAGTCCACATAAAGGAGGGCCTGGAGATATTTCTTGACTCAGTGTAGAAGAGAGAGTTTAAGACAAACTAGTGGAGCATGCATAATTGTTGTGATTGCCTAGAGGGCAACGTAGCTCTGATCTCACTCTTGTTCTTTGAATAAGTTATCGCTGAATGTGTGCATAATGTTGTCCTCTGTTAGGCACTGGCCAGCATGAGTCTGAATACTCAGCCCATTCTTAATCTAGAGAAGTTCCACGAAGGGCAGGAGGTGCCACTGCTGCTGGGAAGACCACAGAATGATTTGCAGTCTACTCCCTCCACAGAATTCAACCCTCTGATCTACGGAAATGATGTGGACTCTGTCGATGTGGCTACCAGGTGAGGTTGAACAGGAAGGTAGTATTGAGTCTTCTTAAAGTTTCCAGTTGAAGACAGCACAGACATTTCTGTGGGTCCTGTGATGGAAGCAGGGTCTTCCAGGTTCTACTTTATATCATGGGAAAAAAAGAGAGGGAATTACAGCGTTTGTATCAGATCCATTAAGTGCGTGAATGTAACTATGTATCTTGAGAGGATATTTTGTTTCCTGCGTTCTCCTCTAGATCATCCCCTTTACCAGGACTGGTCAATCTGATATTGTATCCTCAACTTAAATCACAAGTCTTGAACTACAAAAAAAGCTGGAAACTTAGTTGTCACCTGAGCTAGCGGATCTGAGAATGATCTCTCTCCTTGGGTGGGTGTTGGTGTTTAGGAGGTGAATTAAAACCAAGTGATTTCTTGTGCTTTTTTTTTTTTTAATGACATTTTCTAAGAAGACTTAGCTTTTTGCACTAGATTACTGTTCTTGAAAGGTTTGAAACATTGCCTAATGCACACCTTTTTAAAGGCTGTCTTCTGTTATATTCTGTGTTTTTATCTATGTACTCTGCTTCTTTTTAGGGTTGCTATGGTGAGATTCTTCAACTCACCAAATGTTTTGCAAGGTTTCCAGATGCATACTCGCACTCTTCGTCTTTTTCCACGACCAGTGGTGGCCTTCCAGGCAAATTCCTTTCTTGCCTCTAGGCCAAAGCAAACACCTTTTGCAGATAAGCTTTCCAGGACGCAGGCAGTAGAATATTTTGGAGAATGGTCACTCAACCCTACTAACTATGCTTTTCAAAGAATTCATAACAGTAAGTTTTGGTCTTATCTTTCCTGCACTTTTGATGTCTTGCAGAAACTTCAAATGCAGAGAGATTCTAGGGGCGAACTTAGCTTAACACCATGTTATTCGTAGAATCATAGAATATCCTGAGTTGGAAGGGATCCACAAGGATCAAGTCCAACTCCTAGCTTCAAACAGGACTGTATCAAACCATATGTTTGAGAGTATTGTCCAAATGCTTTTTGAACTCTTGCAGGCTTGATACCCTGACCACTTCCCTGGGGGGCCTCTTCTAATGCGGCATTACTGCTGGGTAGAGAAATCCAGTTCAAGGAATGTTTTTCTATTTTTATATATATCCTGATGTGTTTCTACAAAGTTAGGCCTGCTCTTAGCCATTCATTTCTTCAGTTAATTTTACCTCTTGTCTTGTTTGCTTACAGAGAAGTCATCTTGTAGACTTCTTAGAGCAGACTGTCCCTTCCTTTGTGCAAGACTTAGTAGGGGATAGCCTCGCTGTGAACAAAGCTTTCAACACAAATAAATGAGTTTAATTAACTCTCTCCTTGTTTTTTTTTGTGCAGACATGTTTGACCCAGCACTGATTGGTGACAAACCTAAGTGGTATGCTCACCAGCTGCAGCCCATCCACTATCGTGTCTACGACAGTAATTCACAACTGGCAGAAGCACTGAATGTCCCAGTAGAGAAAGAAACAGACTCAGACCCCACTGATGACAGGTTAGTGGAGAACATAACTCTAGCCACATGATAGTTACTTCAGATTATTCTAGGCCTTTCCTCCAACTTCTCATTTGCAGCCTTTTCCTCTAGCCTTCCATGCTGCTGTTTCATTTCTTCTGTCTGGTCAGAACACTGACACGGAAGTAAACTGTCTCACTGCTCTGTCACCATCAGAGCAGCTTCTTATCCCTTTGCTAGTGTCTTCTCAAGCTTTTATTTAACATGATTCTCTATTTGTACTTGCCTATTTTCTTTTGCTACCTGTATACCACTTATCATTCAGTATTTCTTTCCACCCTAATACTTTTTTCTTCCATGCTGTTCTTTCTCTGGTTATTTCTGTTGCAGTACTACAAGTATTTCCACCCATCCTACCACTCTTTTTAATTTTCAATTCAAATCTCTGATCAGCACATGGTTATGCAAAGCTTGCTAGTACTACCCACTGCCTAAGACCTTCTTGTATGTTCAGTAAAGTGAGAATTTTTTTTTGTTAATGCGTTTTTGACCATATTTCCCACAGTTTTCTATCTAGTTTTATTATCATTCATTCTGTTTTAGCCTATGAGGCCTTTCAGGCTTGGACTTGTTTGTCTTTATGTTCTACATGGCACCAGTGGTCCTCACAGTGGGATTTATCATTAGTATTAAAAGGGAGTGCTTTTCTTTTTGATTTCTAGTTCTCTGGAAGCTTCCTCGCCCTCTGACACACACTGAGAATTCATATACTACTCCCTGTCCACCTATGCTTGACCTCATTAACTTTGCTGAGAGCCTTTAAATGTCTTCCCATATTACCTCCTTATCTATCTCAAAGTTATTTCATTTGCTCTGACTTTTCATGAAGCTAGCCCCTTACTCTTGCCAGGATTTTTTTTTAGGTAGGAATTGTAATATTGTGAGATTTTTAAGATGCCCATGAAAACAGTGCCTGCTGATTCACATCTTTGAAATATTGGTCTCTGCTGTTCTGCTACCACTCATCTCTCTTTCTCACCTGTTGTGACAGTGGCAGTGACAGCGTCGACTATGATGACTCAAGTTCCTCCTATTCCTCCCTTGGTGACTTTGTCAGTGAGATGATGAAATGTGACATTAATGGCGATACTCCAAGTGAGTAACTTTGAGCAGCATGTTCGTGAGGTCCACACAGGTTCCTCTTCCCCATTCATCTGCACGGGGTAGGGTGGTGGAAATGCCTCCCCTAAGTCTCTTAGTCAGAGCAAAGTATTGTTCCGTTGTAGTTTTGCTCTGAGGTAAGAGTCTTTACGGTCCTACAATTTCCAGTGGTAGGCTGAAGAAAGACATTGCTTCTGCTTATGTACAGTGCCCTCCAAAGGACACTGCGAGGAGGAAGAACAGAAATAGGTACTGCTGAACAAAACTGGCTCACCGGATATGGAAACAACCTGCCAGTAGATCAGGTGCAATATGGGCACTAGATTATGAGCTTTTTTCTGCCCCTGCTTTTTGGTCCTCAGTGCTGAGTTTAATGAGCCGCTCCATTCTAGTGGGGACAGGAAAATTCATTCTCTGTGGTTTATGTGGAGGCTGTAGCAACAACGTCTTTTTCAAGAGTGGGAAATTATTACTTTCTTCAATAAACCAAATACAGGAATGCCAATGCATTTCCTATAGCCCAAGGAAAAGAGGTAACAATCCTAAGTTGCAACAAGGGAAATTCTGCCCAGACATAAGGTGAAGTTCTCCATGGTGAGCATAGTTAAACAGTTTCCGAGGGTCAAAGTGGAGTTTCAAGCCTTTGAGACTTTCAGAACTCAGTGGGACAAGGCCCTGAGCAATCTGCTTTAACTTTGAAGTTAGCGCTGCTTTGAGTAGGGAGTTGGAATAGATGACCTCTGAAAGCCATTTACAACTTAACTTTTTATGCAATTCTATATTTTACTGAGCAGTCCTCATCTGCCAGTGATCCTTAGTTAGATGGGCAAAAGGCTGAGGAAGGCAGTGTTCTTTAATGCAAAATGATGTATTTGCAGATGTTGACCCCCTGACTCACGCAGCACTTGGTGATGCTAGTGAAGTGGAATTTGATGATTTTCAAGAATATTCAGGGGATCTGGATGAACAGGCCATGGACAGTGAGAACTCCCAAGAGAACAACCAGCCTCGTTCAAGTTCCAGTACTACAGCCAGTAGCAGCCCCAGCACTGTCATCCATGGAGTGAATCATGTGTGTACTGAGACAAATTCAGCCCCAAGATCACAGTATTAGGATATAAAGAATGGGAGAGTTCACGTAGTTGTTTCTGAGCAGCACAAAAGCTAATGGGACTGTGAAACCACGCACAGATTAAATTGCATGCTCTTTCTGGACTTTGAGCAATGTGGAGTTTACTGGAAGCCTCTTATACTGGGACAGAGCATTCCTGTGCATAAAAGCTCCCATGCATTGAAAACCGCATTGTTAACAGGGGACGGTGATCTCGAGTGTGACTGCAGGAATGTTTTTTACACAGTATGGGAAGATGTAATGCATTGGAGGAACAGGAGTGGGGTGGGGAAACTCATGAATCTGTGGTCATTTGGGAAGTATGGGAGTTGATTCCATAACCACAAAGCAGGACAGCAGAGAGCTGTTATCATGAGCTAACACTTAACAAACAATGCACAAATACTGCTGTTTCTAAAATCCTAGGTTAGAGTGACTGATAGTGGGATTTGGGGGAGGGGGGGGCAGGAACTGCAAGTACCCTACAGACTTCTCAGTTTGAAATAGTTGCTCTTGTCCTGCCTTTCAGTTGTAAGTAATACAAATTAGCAAACAGATCAATGATTTGACTGGTCCACAGGAGTCTGCAGATTCAGCAGAGATGGAAGAGAAGCTGGTTGCTGGATTTTCAAACCATCTTCCTTCCTTGCCACTGCAACCAAGTTTCCCCAAGATGAGCTTGGATCGTCGTGAGAGTGACAGCCCAGCTGTCAGCATGAGCTCCTCAGAAGGGGTGGTGAGGAAACGAGAATATGACAATCCATACTTTGAACCACAGTATGGTTTTCCTACAGAGGATGAAGATGATGAGCAGGAAGAGAGCTACACCCCGAGATTTAACCAGAATCTCAATGGAAGCAGGTGAGTCCTCCCTATCTCCTGCCCTTCTGTACAGCTCTGTTGGGGTTTCCATCTGTTTCATGTAGTTTAACATTCATTCATTCAAATGTCTTTTGCAGCTGAAATGTAGCATTGGTCACCTGTATGTAATGTTAAAACTCTGCAAACCATTCTGATTTGAGTAAAAGCACTTGCTCGGTTCCCTCAGTTCTTTGCTTTTATTTAAGTAGTAGGAGCTAACAGAATTATCAGTTCTTCCTAGAAATGTTCTAGAGTATCACCTACTGACTTCTGGAAGCCTTTGAGGGATTTTAGTTGTGAAGCTTTGTATTTTGAGGGTGAGATGTGAGGGTCGTTAATAATAGTGTTTGGTGACATTGGGTTTTGTTGTTGTTGCTCCCAAAGCAAAACCTTTTCACCCCCAAATCCACCAATCCAGTTTTGCAGACAAATTTTCAACATGTCTTGAAAGGTAATAAAAGCTTGAATGCAAAGATGCTTCCCCTGCTTTTTTTTCTTTTTCTTTCCCCCAAGAGTAGTTTGGTGAAAACAGACAAGGAACGAGACCAGCATCAACCTCCCACAATCCTGCAATGTTTTGGCTGGGGAAAAAGAAGCTAATAACAGTTGTACTTATTTCTTCAAAGGTCTCAGAAGTTGCTCCGTCCGAACAGTTTAAAACTGGCCAATGATTCTGATGCCGATTCAGACTCCAGGGCCAGCTCCCCAAACTCTACTGTCTCCAACAACAGCAGTGAAGGTTTTGGGGGCATCATGTCATTTGCAAGTATGTACTAATGCATTCATTAAACTGGTTTTATTTATTAGGGTTTACGGAGAGATGAAATAGAGGGATGGCTAGTCAAGAGGATAACTGGGTTATAAAATTACCAGGTCTCCAGAAGTCATGCTGGGAGTCACAGGACCATCTTTACTTACACTGCTGATAACAACTGCTTTATGTGTTTTTCAGTAAGGGCTTCAGTTATGTCTTTAGGCTGTCGAGTTATATGGCGCTTTGGGGCACAAATCAGAAATTCTGTCAGTTTCATTTAGACAAAAAAATGTGCAATTTTATGAAATTGATACAGAAGTCTTATGCTTTCCATGCTATCATGTCGTGTTTAGGTGCTAAATTCAATTTCTTGACTGTGCTCACCTACTTTCAATTGTATTTTAATAATAAAATCCACAGGTATGAAAAACTAATCTAGAGTATTTTAATGTGTGAAAGAAGACAGAACCAATTGAATCTTCAGCTGTTGTGGGGAGCAGGGCAAGAAGTTTGTAACAGTGGGCAAAGTATATTGGATGTTTCTGCTAAAAAGATTGTTACTAAAATAAGGCTAGGGGAAACAACAACAACAAAAAAAGCGCAAATTGAAATAGTACACTAACATTATAAATGAACAATATGAGGATCGCTGTATGAGGATCTCTATGTGAGTACCTTTAGGAATGTCTACAGGCTTAAACAGATGACAGTGCATTATTATCTTAATGCTGTTAAAAATCTGTTGGTGCTATGAAAAACTCTTGTTTTCTCCTCATACATGGAAAGCTTCTATTTTAATGTGACCTTTTGTGGCAGACTTAAAAAATTTCACAAGGCTCTGTGCACAATTTTCACTTCAGGATTACATATTTTAGAGATCTTTCATCATCCTGTTTTCTCATGTGACCCCTGCAATTTATTTGCTCCTAAAAGGAGTATCAAACTAGAAGACACAGTTGATGTGAAGTTACCTGTGTAAGCGCAGAAAGACAAGTGGATATTGCTGGTACATTTAAGACTCAAAGACACAATGGCAGTGATTGTAACATGACAGCTAAGAATTATGTTTTATATAATTCAGAATAATCTGATTACAGATGCTGTTGCATTGTAAATGAGATGATGTGATGTTTGTAAGATTTTTGGATAAAAAAAAGTACTTCATCATTAGAGATCTTGAATAGGAAGTTGAATTACAGGAAGTCTGGATGTGTGCAATGAGCTTTAGGCATTTAATTGTCATCTTTTTTCCTCTTTTGTCATAGGCAGCCTGTACAGAAACCACAGCACAAGTTTCAGTCTGTCCAACTTAGCCCTACCAACCAAAGTTGGGAGAGACAAGAATACTCCGTTTCCCAGCCTGAAAGGTAACCATTTTTTGCTTTGTCTTACAGCCTTTGCTATTCTTGTGTCTGGGCAGTCAGAGGTCTTAACCCTAAAAAAAATTTTGGTGGTGAAGCATTTTGGTAGTTTGGGTTAGTACCTGTCTTAGTTATCAAGACAGTAATTTGTCTTGATCTTTCTCAGACTTCTTCCCAACAACTGGTCTGTGTTGGGATGGGAGAGTAGCTAGTCTACCTTGTGTTAATGGATACGCTGTGAATGTTGGTTTTGGTTTGTATTTTGTTTTGTTTTATTTTTAAGTCCTTAATGTAAAGAGTGGGAACAAAGAGGTAGGTTCTACTTTTGTACTGCCACTGTCTTCACGATTAGCCTAAGGTAACTTGTTAGAGCAGTGAAGCTCCATTTGTAAGTGGGAATAATGCCTACCTCCAGTGGAGACTGCTGTTTGCATAGCTTTCAAAAGTGTTTATGCTCCTTTCAATTCACTATATGGAAATTTTCCAATCAAACTCAAATTATAAACCTGCTTCAGCATATTCGGAGTAAAGATCCATCCCTTACTTAGGTGCACAGTCTTCTAATTGGAACATCTCTTGTTTGTCTGCAGTGTTATTAGATAACATGACTGAACAGGGACTAGGGAAATGACCCTCTTACTCCAGGGTATTAGACAGTCTGGTCATCCTTGCGCTGGATGTGAGGATAGTTGCTAAAGCAGGAAAGGTTTTATTTTACCTTTTGAGTTACTCTATCTGATTAGAACTTGCTGCTTTTGTTTTAATATGTTGATTATTTTTATTTATTTTTTTCCTCCTCATCATTTTCATCGGTAAAGATTACTTTAATCTGGAAGTGGGAAGGGATGTGGATGAAGGTTGGTATGATGTTTTGCTGACCTTTGACCTTGTAGAAACAAAGGCCAGAAGCTGTTTTTTGTGTTTCTGCTTTGGACTTTGTTTTTGAGAAAAGTAATCATTCCCTGTGTGTGAAATGAGGAGGAACAGGACTGGTATGGTGAAAACACTAGCAGAGATTCTGCACAGCTGTTTTTGACAACCTTTTACCAGTTGGTTACATTTTCATGTTCAATTGTACAGGATAAGAAACATGCTTCATATCAGGGTTATTTCCATGGGTAAACTTAATGATTGATTCCATGCATTGGAAGAAAACAGTGATGGGGTTTGCCATTCCATGTTTGTGCTTTGCGCCTCATCTTCTGCACTTTGGTGTTCTTTTCTTGATGATTGTAGTTGTGCAGGGCCTTTAATGTTACTGTGCACATATGAGGATTGGATATCCATGGAGTAGCTCAGTCTGTTTCGTGCATGTGCAAGCGTGTGTGCGTGTTCGTGTTCATTTACGTGTGCATGCTGGCTCATTGAGATTTCCACTGGGCACTTCTCTGGTTTTTAAATGTTTTTGTCTCTGTTGTGCAGGTATAAAATTGCTGTGTTAACCCATTCTTACCAAGTGTGTGTGGTACTCTGTGTTTGTAACTGTAATGGGAAATGATGCTGGGACTCCATCTCATTGCTGCTGTTTGATCACTTTCCATCCTCCTTTTTAGTTTTTATTTCATGCACATCCATTGACTTTGTTTTTCCTCAGTGATGCAGATGTTTTTGATAGTGCCCTTGAAATTCGATATGTGCAATATCCATGAAGATGCAGTACAGTGGTTCCACGATGCCAAATTTCAAGTCAAGCACTATCTGTTAGATTAATTATACCGGCCCTTGTCTTGGGCTTTCAAGCTTCCTGCTCTAGTGTCATTTGGGTTTTGTTTTGAGGGAGGGCTGGGAAGAAGCTGGTAGTTGGATTTTTTTTTTTTTTTTTTTGATGCTGATGGTGGGGAACATAGATATTGTAGTACACTACTAATTGTATATTTTGTGTCCCAGTATTTGGGTTAAATACTATAATGGAGATTATTACTGAAGCTGGCCCAGTAAGCAATGAAGGTGGGTTCCCTACAGCATGAGCTGTGCATGATGTAACAATTTCCAGCATTCCCTATGCCTGACTTTGGGCTACCTTTCTCATTGGGTAACCAGTATCACATGATCTATACTAGTCACCCCCAATGCATTATGCTTTTACATACAGTGACTAATTTGAAGATGGTTCTTGTTATCTTAACTGCATGCAGAGCAGCCAAACTTTTCCTGCCTTTCACCTTCTGCTCCCATTACCATCTTCTCTTTTTCTCTCCGCATTACTCCCATTACTGTTTTCTGCCGATGTGTGATGCTAGAATATGATATATGCTGCTGCTTTTTTGGAGTTTCCATTTTGTTTGAAGTTTGTTACCTGTAATCTGAATAGGTGTATTAGCCAACCGTAGCATTGCTTGTTACTGTCCTGGGAGCAGACTGTTTTCCTCCCACCCCCTTGTTCTCATCCTGCTTCCTCTCCTGTTTAGGAAACAGACGAGCCCTGGTGGATCAAAAGTCTTCAGTCATTAAGCACAGCCCAACAGTGAAGAGAGAATCTCCATCACCTCAGGGACGAAGCAGCAATTCCAGGTAATATTTTTAATAGCTTTTTGAGCAGAAAGTGATTTTAGAGTGGTGTCATACTTGGCCAATATTTCCTCAGAAGTCTAGCTGTTGAAAACAACATAGTACTTCTCTATGGCCCTAAGCTTGCACACATTTAGAAGATTTGGTACAGATGACCTTCCAGTTAATAGCACATATGCGTGTTTTTCTGTCCTTCAAAACATATTCTCTTTCTGCCTGATCCAAAAAATTCCGGGTCATGAAAGACCCTGCTTTAACTCAGTGTTTATTCTTTGTAATTGAGTCTCATCTCAACAGGTTAGTCTAGTCAGCAGAAGTTTAGTGCACCATGCAGGGGAGCAGCTGAGTCATGTGGATTGGTTTGATTACGTGAGTTCATGAGAAATCCTTTTTTCAGCCTTGGAAAGGGAACTTGGAATCGTGAAGTAAACATTACCTGACCTGTGCCTTTGCTTTCTCCTCCTTTCTTCCATAGCAGCCATATGTAGAGTGAAATTTACTTTGAGCTAATGGGGATGGGAGACGAGTAAGGACAAAAACTGTGGTTCAGACTGGGGATGCAGCAGGCTGCATAGGAGTTCCCTTCTTTTTACCATTCTCTTCCCTCTGGCAAAATGAGCTGAAGCAGTATGCACACCAAGGCTGCAGCACTAGTGCTCTGGGTACAAGGAAAGTCTACAGGTAGGACAAGGCAGCCATGGGAGAATGTTGCAGCATAGAGGCTTCCTATGGATTCTGAGGAGTGCTACGAAGGTGGGTAGTAAAGTGGTAGCTAGAGAGACTAGAAAAAAAGCTGATTACAGCTTATTACAGGAAATAAGGGACAAACGAAAATGTTTCATGATATATCTATAGAACAGAGCTTGGGCTGTGAGCAGTTGTTAGCAGCAAATCTAGCAAGACTTAAGGTTTTTTTCTTGTAAACTTAGCTTTGGTAGGAAATGCATTCGTGTGCGTGTCCTGGCCAGATCCATCTTCCCATACAAGCCAAGATAAGCAGAGGGCTAACTCTTGCCCCTTGTTTCCTTTCTAAATCCATCAGTGAGAACCAGCAATTCCTGAAGGAGGTGGTACACAATGTTCTCGATGGGCAAGGCGTTGGCTGGCTGAACATGAAAAGAGTCCGTCGTCTGCTGGAGAGTGAGCAGCTCCGTGTCTTTGTACTAAGCAAGCTAAATCGCACGATCCAGTCAGAAGAAGATGCTCGGCAGGATGTCATACAAGATGTGGTCAGTGCTGAACTCGGCAGGGTCCTCATACCTAGTGTATGCTTAGGTTCAATTCATAGGAGATTTTTGTTAAATTACATCCTACAGGTTGATATTACAGCAGTTTTGGAATTTATTATGTTTGCAAATGACTTTCTTACTTCTGAAATATTGACACTAATGGGATTTTCATTGCAGGAGATCAGCCGCAAGGTTTATAAAGGCATGCTGGACTTGCTGAAGTGTACTGTGTTGAGCCTAGAGCAGTCATATGCAAATGCTGGCCTGGGAGGCATGGCCAGTGTTTTTGGCCTTCTAGAGATAGCGCATACTCACTATTACAACAAAGGTAAGAAAAATGTTTACTGCATTGCACAGTGATTCTTATATCACTAGATGCTCTTGGAAAGTAAAGTCTGTTTGGGGTAAAGCCTTGTTGTTTTTTCACTTTTTCTTAAAATCTGATTCTTAACGCAAAATAAGAAAATGCATGCATAAGGGAAAAGAACAAAAGATGACAAAATGCGACCTCTCTGCTTTATATTTGACTCAACTTTTCAGTGTGAAATTACAGCTATTTATTTCATTGTAGCTGTAGCAGAGGAGTAACTCTACTTAACAATATAGTGTGTTCTGGATGGCTTGCATCAGGGATTTTGTGGGTTGGCTTAGATGCCCTGTGGGCTCCAGGTGTTGACTGCCAATCGCTGTTAGGATGCTGAGGAATGTAAGGAAGACTGAGCTGGTGTAACAGTCCCAAATGCGTGGAATGGGAGGATCTTGGTAATTATAAGCCTTTTAGTCTGACACCAATCCGAAGCAAAATTCTGGAACTGTTAATGCAAAACTCAGTGGTTTTAGTGTGAAGTCATGCTAATATAATGCCAGACAACGTAGTTTGGTGGTAAGTAGAGTTTATCCATTGAATTAGTTGTGGTCACAAATGACAAAATTTATTAATATAAACTTATAAAGCCTTGATAGATCTTTAAAGGACTTATCTCATTATTGTATCACATCTTGATTTATAGCCAAATTTTAACTGTTTAGTATTTCCTGTCTGATTTCAATGATTTAATCTAGATGTATTGCTAGAAATATCTGTGGAGATGAGGGCTCGTCTTAATGTCATTTAATGTATAGTGGTAATTTAGTAATTCTAAAATTGTTCGGTTTGCATGTGATGCAGATCGTTGGAACAGGATGTGATGGATATAGGTTATTTATCTAGAGGAATCTGAATCTTATTAAAGCATAGTTGTGATTAATTTATTTTAATACGGTCAAACCAAGGACTTGTGTTTAGGAACAAGAAAAACTGGCAATAACAGCAGGACAGGGAACTATGTTTTAGGGAGCAGTCTCTAAAAACGGCAGTTAAGTGAACTTCCCAGTGTTTACTGTGTCTGTGAAAACTTGGAGGAGCAAGGAGGCCAGGGTTGGGGTGGGGGAGGGATGTAAACCTGGGAATATAGATTTGGAGTGCAGAGAGATGTCGCTAACAAGACCTACAGCTGGTGTGGTGCTTCCAGTTCTGATCATCACGCTTTGAAAAATTGAGGAGGTTTCTGAAAACACCTACAAGGAATTGGGGAAATGCCTTTTCTCTGAAAGACGGAGGTGTTCAGTCTGTTGAATGTTAGGTGTTGATCTTTTTCTATAATTATCTATATGGAAAGGTGTTGCTGATAGAATCTTTGATCAACTGGACAAAGGTATCACGTCAGTGGTATCACAACTTTAGACGTTTGGATATGAAATTTTCACTGCAAGCCTAATCAGCGATTGGAATAGTTTGTGCAGGATTGCAGAAGGTATTTTACTGGGAACCTAATTTTAATTTAAGTATTCTCTTCTAAAAGTTTTACTGTAATTCAAATCGTGCAGTTTGATACAGAGAAATAATCCAAACTGCCTTTGGGGACATATGATTATACGAAGTCTCAGAGAATGATAGAAGAGGCCTGCTCTCATTTCCTTTTTCCTTACGCTTTTTTTTTTTTTGGCAACACTTTGTTCTTTCTCTTTAAAGAACCAGAAAAGAGAAAACGAAGTCCAACAGATGGATCTGTAACTCCAGTTGGCAAGGATTCCTCATCATCTCCGAGAGTAGAGCCGAAACCTGCGATGCAGCTGCCAGTACCTCAGCTGATGCCAAAGGCACTGAGCCCTGCAGGGAAAGGGCCAAGGGAGTTTGACACAAAGAGTCTAAAAGAAGAAAATTTTATTGCTTCCATTGGTGTGTATTGAGGTGCATGTGAAGTGCAGGAGTGGCTTCTGTTTTGGCATTAGGTTCTATTTGCATTGTCTCCATTTTAACACAATACATTTGCTGCTGTAACATGCCTCATTTACACCTTGGATCCTAAGGAGCAATCATAAGTGTTTTCGCTTGCTCTTGGTTAAACTGTCCAGGGCTGTTTTCTCCCAGAAGCTTTCTAATCTTAATTGTTTCTGAATATCATTACACTTCAGACAACTTTCATTTTTGCTGTGATCGATGTTTTCAAGTAACAGGAAATGGCAAAAGGGAAACAGGGCCAGCAGGACTTTGGAAAGGGCAACCGTGGAAGGGACTCCATGAAACAAAAGTTTTTTAATCATTATTGACTACATCTGGATTGTCTAGATTGCATCTTAATAGAAGTGGGTCCTAGGATCTGCTAACTGTTAATAATAAAAACTGCCGAAAGGTTCAAGTTGTAGTGTTACAGTTTCAGTGAGCAGGACTGATGGATCTTCCTTCAGTGCAACAGCAAATAGAGTGCACGTCCTTCTAAACAGCATCTGCTAGGCTGGTCTGTAGAAATTTTGCCACTCTTATTCCATAGGTGGAACGGTTTTTGCCCATGTCTAGGAAAAAGATGTAAACTTTAGATTGTTTTACCTAAAAAGGGCTTTATAGATTAAAAATAAAAAAGAAGAAAAAAATTTAGGTTAGATCCAGCCTGCTGTGGTTTGTAAGCAAGATGGACATACCATCAGCATGAGGAAAATTCTTCATCAGCTCCAAAAATATGCCATGTTAAATTTCATCCACTGCTTCTTATAGCCTGTTTAAAAGAACTTTTTAATGAAATCATTGCATGAAAGATTAGTCTTCTGAAAGCAGTGTGCTACTGTGAGGCTGTATCTCCAGTACATGGCATGAAACAAGGAATGTGTGTATTGGGAAGTTATGTGGCAGAAAGGGTGCAGACATTTTCTTATACTCACATAACTGCTGCAAGCTGAGTGGTGTTAAGTCCTTCTGAACTGATACTGATCACCTCTGATTTGTTTTGCTTTCTTGTTTCAAGAGGTAATCTATGGAGGCAAATGCTCAGAAACTAGTCTTACACTCTGTTTGGAAATCTACCAGGGAGCTAGAAGAGATTCAGATTTTCAGCATTTCAGTTCAGTTTGTTTTGGGGTACTTATTTGGTGTTCTTTTCTGTAGAAGAGAAGAAAGGAGGTTTGCTTCTGACAGAACTAAGAGTAAAACAGACTCTAGGCCAGCATTCTTTTCAAGAATGAAGAGAGATTTTGGATTGGATTTCTCAGACTGCTCCTTTCCCTCAGATGAAATTAAAATCCCATAGAAATGGATATCATGTGGACCAGACAGTCCATGTTTGTGAAGCATCATAAGAAGTGCTTTGCAAAAAAAAAAAAAAAGTATGTTCTGTTAACTACTGTAGCTAGAATATTAACCTTAAGCAATTCAGTTTTCAAGAACAGGCAACAGGTTAATTCTTTATGGTGGTTCTGATGCTCTAATGATTTCCACTTGTCTTCTGTGGAACTAAGTTACGAGAAAGATATGATTTCACCAAACCTTGTCAAAGTTCAGAAGACTAAGTTTTTTTCTGAAGCCTTCTTATCTAACTGGTTTTGTCTGTCACCAAGAACTGTGAGGTGGTATGCAAGTCAATCTTTAAGAAATTATTATAAAAACAAAGCAGATGTTCATCTGACTCTTGGGATCTGGAAGTAAATGGAATTCCTCTTGTGTTGAAGGAAGATCATTTAAAGCTGCTTGGCTATTACATTTCCTTTTTGTTTGTTTATGGAAGCTTCCGTATGAGGTAATACTTTGGATATTCAGGACTCTAGTTAGTCATGGCTAGACTGAATTCCTTCTGGAATGAAATGCAGGCTTTTCTCAGTCAAACTAACTTCTTTAGGGAAGAAGCATTTGTTAAGCATTTACATGTTGCTGAAAGAGCATCATATTTGTAAGTAATTCAATGTGAACATGAAAAAAAATGTTTTTTTTTTTTTTTAAGTGAAGCTGAACCAACATTGGAATGGGTTGTCCAGAAAGGCTGTGGATATTCCATCTGTGTAGGTATTCAAAACCTGACTGGGACATGGTCCTGAGCAGCCTGCTCTCGTGGAACCTGCTTTTAGTGGATAGGTTCAACTAGATGATCTCCAGAGGTCCCTTCCAACCTCAGCAATTCCTTGATTCAATGAAGTTTGGAAGGTACTTTTAGCCTCAGGTTACAAATATATAAATAAAACTCTCAATGAATCTGTTGGTGTTATATAGACAAAATACGAATTGGGCTGCTATCCTTTTGACCTAATCTGAAAGAGGAAGTAACAGAATGAAAAGTAAGTAATCAGCTTGATGGAGTAAAATCATGTACAAAACTGGCTGCAATGGCCATGCATGTGGTATGTGTTAATGTGGCAATTAAACTGGATGTCTGGGATGTAGATGTACAGTAGCTGAATGTGTGTGGTTTTCTTGTTCTGCAGGAACCATGGTCAGGAGGCTCACTGAGTTTTCAGACGTTCAAGGTGGATGTGTTCATGCTTGAACCCCTTTTCTTGTTCATTTTTCAGAAAGTTGCTGGCCACTTGTATACATCTGAAGTATATAATATGCTCCCTTATAACAGGGAAGGCTGTTGGTATTCAGTATTCTTATTTCTGAGGTGAACCATGACAGATTTTTTTTATCAGTTGAGGATTGATCTTTGCTTTGGTTCAATGCCAAATTTCTTAGCTAGGAAATTTGTTGTGAAGGTGATGCTTCTGATCCTTTCTTTCCAAAAAGATCATCAGTTATTTGTTTGCTTCCAGGGTCCTTGGTCATCACTGTAGTGTTGACCTTCTATTTGGACACTGGTGGCTTTAAGGTTGATAGCCAATACTTACACCCTTTATGTCAGTGGTTGGTTTCATTATACTGTGTACTTCTAGTAAGCGTTGATGAAAATTTCTGTATTTACTGAAGTCTCCATTACTACTTTTTTGATAATTGCTTAATGCTTGCAGATCACTTTATATGGACAGCTTTTTGAAACAGAAAAGATTGTGCTACCTACGTTGTTGTCTGCATCAAGTCCTTTCTGGACCTGCTGTCCAGTTCAGGCTCATTTAACAGGCATAAGCATAGTACTTTATGCCCCATAGGTTTATATGAGGTTGTCCTTTTCCTCTTTTACGGAATAGATGAGAGTAAAATCTAGGCTGTTTTTAATGTGCTAGGATATACTATAGATTCTCAGATGTTCCTATGGCATAGACTAAATTTTGAAACAGAGTAACTCTAATGATAAATGAACAGGCAAATCAGCTAAAAGTCATTTAATGGCAGGTATCGTAGCTTTCAGCCTGGTGGGTTTTAGTGTAAAACCATATAGACTGAGAATTCAAGAGGCCAGATGTTTTCAAAGCCTTTTTACAAACAGATTTGGTACATCTTCTAAATAGATTGTTATATGTCAATGTGTGTTCCATCTAGATAGGCCTATAGGATGCTGTTTGGATCCATAAGCAATTTTATCTTATTCATCTCTGTGCTTATGAAAGTTGAAGGAATATCCATCAATCATGAAGCATATTGAGAAATCAGTTGGTTAACAGCCATCTTTCTAGTTCTTCTCCCTTGCTAAACTTATCTTGCTCCTGAGATATTTAATGACAATAGTTTGTAGCCTTCGTCTACAGCTGTAAAACTATCCATTTTTTGTTATTTTTTAGTAGACATTTTGCTAAATAGAATTATTTTAGAGCCTGTCTCGCCTTAATTTCTGCCATCTTCAAGGTGGGATGGATTCCTGACACACTTCAAGTGGCCTTCTAGTTCCTCAGCAAGTTTCCTTGAAGAGCAGTAGAAGAACGTCGTGCTGCTTTTTCCTTCCCTTTGCCACTTTTCTAAGAGTATCTGCCTCTGTAGCATACCCAGCTTTAACTATGCTAGTGAGAGAGGACAGTGCCCTGCATTCACTTAGTTCAGCATGAAGGCTTGTAATGTTTCCTTTCACCAATGGGCCAGCACCTGGAATGATCTAGTGTTTCTGAGTAGAAGAGATGAGTGCATTTCAGAGGGTTGAGAAGTGAGAGCGCTAGAAAAGTGCAAGTGCCTCATCACTAATTCTTCTCAGGGTGAAGCTTCAAATGAAGAAAGTGCGTGGAGACTAATTTTTTTTTTCCTTTTTCTCTGCATTGTATCTTCGTATGGAATCCCTTAACTTGGAGTGCCATGACCTAAGTAGAATTTTGGAATTGGCATTAAGTATAATTAATATCGTGCTCGTTTTTCTTCTCCGTTTTCCCTTTTTCATACCCTGATAGGAACAAATGGATGAAGAGAAGTTGAGCTTTTTGTGTGTAGGACTGGTTGATAGGCAGTCAAGCATTTATTGAGAATACTGTCAGGTCAAAAATAACTTGTACTTCTAAACTTTGTGATAATTTTCAAAATATTATTTTGGTCAAATGTTGTGTTAACCTACAGTTTAGGTTATCTTGGAACTGCTGCTGCTGTTTTTGTGCTGTTTCCTTTCAATGATACAAACTAGAAACATGAAAACATTTCTGTTAATTAGAGCTATTGCGATGCCTACATTTTGGAGGATGAAATATCTGACAGTCTTAAAGGCCTTTCTCAGGAAAGGTGATAAATTGCATTGTATGTGTTTGTAATAGCTGTTTTTGCTTAGTCGGTTCACTGTATGAAGTCATCTCTAAAATTTGAATTCTATAAATGGGAGATGATACAGTGCTCAAATCCTAACATTGATTTCTTTTCAAGTGGTGTTAACTAATCCTTTACTCAGTAGTTGTCATAAATTTCTGATTTTTTTTATATGAAGGGGGTGGGATTTTTCTTTCATTTTTTTTTCCCCATTTTCACCTGTCTCACTAGTCGCTGACTCTTTCTCTTTCTCTCCTGCTTTCAATGCATCTTGGGTAGAATTGTGGAACAAGCACCAGGAAGTGAAAAAGCAAAAATCTTTGGAAAAAACGAGTAAGGAAATGATATAAAACAGAAAACTGATTCCCCCAGCCTCCCCATAACTGCCAACTCCCCAGGTGCAGAGTGAGCTTGCATCTATGGCACCTAGTTTCTATGCCCACAAGAGCAAAGGTTTATCAGGAAATCCTGCTTTATAGAGGAGTCCAAACAGATCAGTTTGCCCTGGGGAAATTGTGTTCAAATGTCTCTTGTCTTTGTTTTATTTATTTATTTATTTTTCCTTCCCCGAATGTTGCCTTCTACAAAGAAGGAGAAGCAGATACTCTGCATCCTCACTATATCAGATATATGTGTATTTATAAGGATTTTAAGGCATTCCATTTCCTTTCTTAAAAGTTAAAAACCAGTTTTGCTTAACAAGTCTTTGACATGAATATATAGTCAGATTGAACGTTACTGGAATGAAATGAAAAATTCTGTTGTTTCAAGTCTTGGGATGGCAAGTGTTGTTACCTGGTATCAACCATGAACGGTTTCTGACCACAGTCAGTCTGCAACAAGAAGTACTTTAGAGGGGGAGAGAGAGAAGGTGTATGTGAAGAATTGTATTCAGTGAAGGCTGTTAGAGAATAGTCTCCTAATAAAATCTGGTTGATTCCTTATTATATCCTATATTAAAGAAGGAGTGAAATGATCTGAGGCTCTTTACAGAGTCTAAATAGTAGTTTAAATCTACACAAATCTTAATATCTATTGAAATACGCATATATATTATCTGCAGTTGTAGTACCAGGTTTTGCTCTTTTGGTTATCACTTTTTTAAATGGAGATGTGTGACATAAGGAAATAGGTAGTTTATAATAACCATGATGTGGTAGGTGTTTCCTAACCATAAGTGTAATTTCTACTTTGCAGAGCTAATGTGCCTTTTACAGACTGAAGTGTGGGGAGGATTAACAGCTAAGATGAACGGGTGAAAATTCCTGACATTCTGGCTAGGCCTGGATTTGCTACATTACTTTCAGGCTCCAAAGCTAAATACTTCAGTTAAGTGCATGGAGCATCTGGAATTTGTTCAGAGAGAACGGGGCAAGTGGGGGTACCTCTACAGTACAGCATACTACATTTAAGATCTGAATCTTTCTCAGCTTTCTGCTGTGGTAGGAGTGTGTGACAGACACAAAGCGCATGCACGCACCTACTCTCCCAAATTGGGCCCTTCAGTTAGGTGCCTACATTGAAGGAGATTGCTTGTTCTTCTTTTTTCTTTGTTTTTATGTGTAATGGATATACAATTCTATGAACAAGGGGAGGGGAGGTTCCTGAGTGCCTGTAAAATGACAGTGACAACAATGTGATTGTGGTTATTATACTTCTTAAACTCAGTTACCATTATTGCTCTCACAGTTGTCAAACAGCTGAACTGCATCAATCAGCTTCACTTGCTTTAAAAATCAAACTGCCAGAAATATATCTGAATTATGTGTTGGGACAGGGAACTCTTTTAATTGCTTAAAGCATGCAACCAAAGTTTATTGTTCTTGCTGTACTAATGAGGTACAAAGCTTTTGCTGCAGCATTATTCAGGACTAGAAACAGTGGCTGTCTGAATGATTGCAAATAGACATCTAGAAGTGAGCAGTGTGTTTTTCAGGGGAAAATAAGATTCCAAATTTTATGAATGATGTTTTTATTTTTCATAACTCTGTTTATAGTTTGACATTAGTCTTTGACAATTTGATTTACAGTAACTAGGGCATATGGTTTTATAGGCAGACTACTATAATAAATGAAGAACACTTTCTGTGAAACATTTCACATGGACAATTTGTGGTTGAGTTCCTACTCAACTAGTATGGTCTGCCCAGCCTGCTTATGGCTTTCCTATTCATGAGTTTACATACCATCTCAAGCTCACTCCCACAAATCTTTGTATATTATCCTTCTCTCTCTCTCTCTCTCTCTTCCCCCCTCAAACCCTTCCTTCCCTTTTTCTCTCCTTTTCGCTGTCTTGCCCTCTCTAATATTACATATAATATAAACATGTTCATAATTCCCAGGTTGTTGTGATTAGTGGTTATAAGAGATTGTGGCATTGTTTGCTTAGAGATACTGGATATAGTCATGGGTATATAATACAACTATTCCAGCTGCGGATCATGTCTTCCTGTTACTGAATAGTTGGCAGATATGGATACGGCAGAAGTGTTGCATTCAGTCTCTTCCCCCTTCTGAGAGTAGCGATAATCTGTGTACAGTCTATAACACATTCTTTTCCTGCCTCATTAATTACTTCATGCAGTGCTTATCCAAATTTCTTTTCAGGCTCTACCTGTCCATCATTTTCTTTTCCTTCTGCCATCCCATCAGAGGACAATAGATGATATGATTCTAAACCTGCATGGGAAATTGAACATAAAGTTCTCTCTCTTTTTTTGCTTGTTTCTTTTCTTTTTTCTTTTTCTTTTTTTTTTCAGTTGGGCAGGTTAATAAATGCATGACTTAAGGCTTGATGTTTCCTTCTCTCACTACTGAACTATGCAATTGCCAACTCTGGAGAGCCATTTGTTATATAATTGGCAAATGTTATGAAGTACAGCATCATACAGGCTTCTTCCTTGATATTCTTACTAGTATATCACCAATTATCGCTATTTATCTTCTTGTCAATTGTTGCCTCGTTATTGCCTAGGTAGTTGCTGTGGGCAACCTCAGTCCAACAAACTCGGTCCAACAATTGAGCAAATCAGCTGTTCTAAAAAGGATACTGACTTCAAGCAACTAGGTATCCTTTATTTTTACCAAGAATAAAGGAAGTGGCTTCCTAGAGTTGAATGGCAACCGCTCTGCATGCGTTACTGTAACTGGAAGCTACTTGACCTTTGTCTGTCCTCTTTTCTCTCTTGAATGGCTAACAAAGGTGTTGTTTAGTGATAGTCACTGTTGGACTATGCCTTTGGAATATTTGAAATTCAAACTAACATTTGAAGAATGGCAGATGTGTCCTGCTGGCCTTGTTGTTCGCAGTACCAAGGGATAAACAAGGAACAAGAAAGCAAATTTGCTTTCTTGGTACTGTTCCTGCTTTCAGTCTGTCATCTACCTACTGCTGTACTGTTTTTTCTTGATACAATAATGATTTCTTTTTTCCTTTGCTCAGGGCCAGAAGGTGTGAAACATTTTGATTTGGGAGAAACAGATGAGAAAAAATCCCAAATCAGTGCAGATAGTGGCCTCAGTTTGGCCTCCGGTTCTCAGGTCAGTGGCTCCTATGCTTGCTTTATTTATGTGGTGACACAGAAGATTCTTCTATTTGCTGCTTTACTGTGGGAAAACTTCTAGAGTTTGAGAGTGTTCGAAAGGCTCATCTAGTAAAATTTCTTCCCCCCTTCCTTTAGGGTATTGGTCTTTGCTAACTCCTCAATTGTAGGACCCCATGGCCTTTTTGACTTGCAGGCAGTAGTTCATATTTGGCTGGCTTCATGCACCAAGGAAACATAAGGCGTGTGATTTAAGATCTAAAGGGAATGGGAAGTGATGTTCTTTCGTGATGATAAAAACTAAACTGATGTGACTTTGCTTCATGTCCTCTATATGTTTGATTGCAGAAAAGTGATTTCGACCCTATTCCCAGTGGAGGACCAGCAGTTATGGTCCGAAGTACCAGCCAGGATTCCGAAGTTAGCACAGTGGTAGGATATGCCCAAAGTGAAATCTTGATGTGATTCATTTCCTGGTAAAGTGGGGGAGGGCATTTCAGGCCTACATTTTGTGTATAGTATGACTGCATATTATCACACATACATAATAGTGTGTCTATGATGCGTTCTCTCTCCAGAGCCTCTGAGTGGGTGGCAAGGATGCATGTCTGACAGAATATACATACCATTTTATTAGCAGATTGCATCTGTCATATATGATGCTTGTTGCTGTTGCATGGTCCTACATATTGGTGTATATATGGAACTGGTGGATTGAAATCCTTTTATCAGTATGGCTTAGTTGTGTATAAACCATCTATAAAGGAATGTAAACTAAGAGCAAAAGGTGTGGATGATTTGGTGCCTTAAAAGCAAGAAAAAACTCTGATGTATTACTTTAAAGTGTTTGAACCATATGAAAATATCTGCTTGCTTCCGATCAGCTGCAGGGCCTAGAGGGAAAAGGAGTAGGAATGCATTCAGTGAAAAAGAACGAACCTTCCCCCTGCTGCGTCTTGTGATATGACATATTCCAGGGAGAAAACTGAAGGAACTTTCCTTTTTTTCCTGTTGTTGTTTTCTCTTCCCTCTAAACTGCTGCATACTTGTGAATATCTAGTTTTCCATGATCTTTTTCCAGCCTATAACAAGAATAATATTCTGATTGTCTTTCTCTAATGGACCCAGAAATTGTACTCTATGATATATAGCCCCAGAGAGAACAGGAGTCCAGGAGAGCTGGTTGATTCAAGGATCCTACTGTTCAAGGATCTACTCTTCCAAGCTCAAGAGGGGTCCATCGCAACAAGTAGGAAATTAAGCGAAGGCATAAGGAGGCCTGCATGGATAAACAAGTAGCTCCTGATAAAACTGAAACATAAAAAGGAAGTGTACAAATGGTGGAAGCAGGGGTAGGTGACCCAGGAGGAGTATGCACTTGCTGTACCATCTGGCAGGGGTAGAGTTAGGAAAGGCAAGGCAGACCTTAAGTTGAATCTGGAAAGGAATGTGAATTGTGACAAGAAAGGATCCTTCGCGTACATAAACAGCAAGAAGAAGACCAAGGCAAATGTGGGCCTGCTGTCAAATCGGGCAGGAGAACTCATGACAAATGGACAAGGTCGAGGTATTCAGTGTGTTCTTTGCTTCAGTCTTTACCGGTAAAACTGACCATCAGGAATTACAGGCCTATGAGGTCAGAGGAAAAGTCTGGAGTAAGGAAGACTTACTGTTGGTGGAGGAGGACCACGCTAGGGAGCACTTCAACAAACTGGATTTACGTTTGTCCGTGGGATCTAATGGGTTGCAGCCATGAGTGTTGAGGGAGTTGGCTGCTGCTGCTACAAGGCCACACTTGATTGTCTCTGAGTGATCATGGTGATTGAGAGAGGTTCCTGAAGGCTGGAAGAGAGCAAATATCCCTCCTGTCTTCGAAAAGAGCAAGCAGGAAGATCAAGGGAGCTACAGTCTGGTCAGCCTCACCTCAGACCCTGGGAAGGTGATGGAGAAAATTCTCCTGTAAAGCATTTCCAAATACATGAAAGACAAGAAGGTGATTGGGAGTAGTCAGCATGGATTTACAAAGGGGCAGTCACATTTGACCAAGGTGATAACCTTAGACAACGAGATGACTAGCTTGATGTATGAGGGGAGAGCAGTGGATGTTGTTTACGTCAGCTTTGGTAAAGCCCTTGACACCATCTCCCATAACATAGACAAGCTGACAAAGTATGAGTTAGGTAAGTGGACAGTGGGGTGGATTGAAAACTGGTTGAACGACTGGGCCCAGAGGGTTGTGATCAGTGGCACAAAGTGCAGATAGAGACAAGTCACTAGTGGTGTACCACTGGGGTCAGTACTGGGAACAGTACTGTTCTGCATTTTCATTGATGACTTGGATGACAGGACAGAGTGCACCCTCAGCAAGTTCACAGACGATCTACAACTGGGAGGAGTGGCTGACACACTGGATGGTTCAGAGGATCCGCAACAGGCTGGAGAACTGAGCAGAGAGAAATCTATGAAATTCAGCAAGGGGAAATACTAAGTCCTGCATCTGGGGAGAAACAACCCAAGGCACCAGTATATGCTGGGGGCTGATGGACTGCAAAGCAGCTTTTCAGGGAAGGACCTTGGGGTTCTGGCGGACAGCAAGCTGACCGTGAGCCAGCACTTCACTCTCATGGCAGAAAAAGGCCTATGGTATCATGGGCTGCATTGTGAAGAGTAGCTTGAGGTCAGCAGGTTGAGAGAGGTGGTCCTTCTGATCTGAACACAAGAAGACCCTTTTTTTATTTTCAGGGCAGTCAAACACTGGAACAGCTTGCACAGACAGGTTGTAGAATTGCTGTGTGTGGAAATTTTCAAAACTTGACTGGACATGGATCTTAACAACGTGCACTAGCTCATCCTCCTTGAGCAGGTGGGCTGGACTATAGAGAATCCTAACAGGTCCCTTCCAAATGAAACAGTTATGTGATTTTCTGAGAGAAGTTTTGAGTGTATCTTCATCTTTTACTGGGATTTTGTGTGAGAATAGCATTACTCAAAGAGAAAAGGCAAATGTGGCCTTCAGTTATACTGCTTATTATTTTATGCCTGAAGAGGAAACATTTTACTTTTCTCTCCATGGTATCTTGTCTGCTGAAGATAACAGCTTTATTTTTCTCCACAGGTTAGTAACAGCTCTGGAGAGACATTAGGAGCAGACAGTGACTTAAGTAGCAATGCTGGTGATGGCCCAAGTGTGGAAAATGGTGGCAATCTGGCAGGATCCAGGGGCACTGTGTCAGACAGTGAAATTGAGACAAACTCTGCTACTAGCTCTATTTTTGTAAGGGCACTGCATACCTTCCTTTTTATTTATTTATTTTGGTTTTGTACAATAATCATTTTGATATTAATGTGTCTGTGTGAAAGAGGGCCTTTGATTCTGTTCTAAGGGTTAACCAATATCAAAATATTAAAGAATTAATTAAATTTTGTATGGATCCATGTACCTTTCTTCATATCCCATGCAATACATGATTCTTTGAGAATAGTAGATTCACATCTCACACCGTGTTACATGCTCTAGCAATATTTAATTCCACCCTCATTCAACCAAACTGATATTTCATTCACCTTCAGAGATGAAACAGCATCAAAGGGCACTGTTTGACTTTTCCTAACTAAAAGGAACTGATGCCCTGTTTGTTAGGACCAGCTCTTTGATATAAGAAAGTGATGACCCATCATCATAGGCTTAGCAGCTCTTCTGTTTCTTTAAAACATTATTTTAAAACTATCTGAAGCGTAATCGTAACTTTTAAATATCTTTTCCTAACTGGAAGATGTGTGCAGTAAAATTCAAATGGTCTGAGAACACATTTTGTTTTTAAAGTCCTTGACTATCGGTATAAGCTCTAATATACATATTACCAAGAAAACAATTATATACTTGATTTGGTTGTCAAGCTGTCAGCCAAGTATGAAAACAACTTGCAATGCCTAAAGATTGGTCTGGCTGTGTTTGTTATTTTATAATCCTGGTTGAATTATAAAAGCCATTACAGGGCTTCTACTTCAAATTTTAAACAACAAGCAAAATCATGGTGCTTCACTGCAGATTTCTTTTAAGAGCATGAACAAGATGTAACCACATCAGTTTATTTAATTAGGTGTCTTGTCAGTTACTAAAGAGTTAGACTTTGAAAAAGAACAACAACAAAAAAACACTTCCAGTTTTTTGCATTGTTCTACTTGATTAATGAAACTAAATGGAATTTAAGACAACTCTGCAACAGGTTTAGAAGAAAGAAGCCAGGTATATGTGACGTGTGGTGAATGTCGGGTATCACAACATGGTTTACCTGGTGGTAGAGAAATAGATGGGCAGCGTTATCATTGCCATTGCTACTGGCTGATAGTCCCACAATACAGTTCTTCAGACCAGCTGATATGTAATCATTTGCTAAACATCAGCAAGTTGACTGACTGAGCCTTTATGAATGGTAAATGAAAGATAAATGTGTGAAGCCTGAATTGGGGATAAAACTCGGGTAACCTTATTCTGCTTGTGAATATTCATTTTCTGTGTTTATCTTGAGAAAGTTGCATATTTTTTCCTGTGTTTCTCATCATCTGTATAATGACAGTGATATTCCGCTATTTCCTGAACAGTGGTAATATTTACTGTTAGAGTTTGGGCAAACTTACTGCATAAGTATGAAATGTGGAGGACAAACAAACAAAAGAGGTCTAACTGTTCTTTCCTTTGGCCTGGGATTTACTTTTTTTTTTGCCTTTATTTTGTCTCACTCTGGACTTTTAAGTTTATTAACTTGATTTTTGAACAGAGTAATTTCTTTATTTTATGAACATTTGTGGGAGAAGTGTTTATGAAATACAACTTGCAAACTGTATCTATTAAGTACAGCAGTGGATTGCATGAAACAGCCTTGCAGGTTGCAGTTAAATTGTCTGACACCTCTTCTGTCATTTTCAGGCAAAGTCTCATAACCTGAAGCAGAGTGTGAAGGATAACAAAGGCCGTACTCCAGGGAGAGGTCCAGAGGATGGGAATCAGCGTGTCTATCTCTATGAAGGACTTTTGGGTAAACTGTTTTTTTTGGAGACGAGGGGATCTTTTAGACTGAAGTTCAGGTGGAGGCATGTCTGGGGCAAACTGGAATTTATGCATTCCCAGAGACTGCTTTTAACCACTTCCTGTTGTCCATGCTGGTAAAATAGGAGGGTACATCAGAGCATTCAGAGTAAAGCAAAGGATTTGCTGAGGAGATTGAATAAGAGATGATGGTTGAGTGGTGTAGTTTGCATAAAGTTTAGCTTGTCCAAGGCTGTTTTTGTTCTTGAATAAGAATTAATTCTTTAAACTGTTGGAAGGAGGGGAGAAGGAACTTACTTAGCTATGCATGGAAGGCTAAAATATAATGCTCAGCTTTTAAAAAAGATCCTTCAGTTTATCTTTGAACAGAGGGCTGCCAAACTCAGAAGATTAATGGCTTTTGAATGTGTCCTTGAATTACCAGTATACTGGCTTTTTATTTTTTTAAATGTATATCATCTGAAAATGCTGTTAATCAAGAGCTCTCTCTTCCTCTGTTTTTCATCCTTTCCGCTTATTGTTTCTACCTGCTTGGAATGGTGCAGGTAGGGATAAAGGATCTGTCTGGGACCAGTTAGAGGATGCTGCAATGGAAACCTTCTCTATGAGTAATAATCTCACCTTTCCACTTCTGTGTGTTTGCCATGATCTGTGTTTGTGTGAAATATTCCTNTATTTTACATTTTTCTTCACTTGCGATATTGCTTGTGATTTAAAAGTTACCTTTTTTTTTTTAACATAGATTATTTGTATGTTGGTTTATTGTATTTTCAAGGTGTGGGAAAGGGAATTAATTGTAAAGTATTCAGCTGGAATAAATCCTCAATTTTTGCGTGCATTGCACAGGCAAAGAGCGCTCAACTTTGTGGGACCAGATGCAGTTCTGGGAAGATGCTTTTTTGGATGCTGTGATGTTAGAGAGAGAAGGAATGGGGATGGACCAGGGACCCCAGGAGATGATTGACAGGTAAAGTTCTTTGTAGACCTCTTTTCCTCCTCATTATTTCACCTGGGGCTGAAACAGTAAAAAGAATATTTTTTAGTTCTGTTGCACATGCTATTGTCACTTTGTAAACCTTGCTGCTGTAACTGACAATTCCAAAGTGAGCCTCTTGTCTCTGTGCTGATCAGCATCTCCTGCTACTGAAATACTATCTTCAGTTTTGATAAATGTTTCTCTTAATAGTCATGGAGAGGTGATATTTCTGGAAAAATGGGTAATGTAAGCATGGTCACACTATGAATAGATGCAATAGGCTGGATCAGTAATAAAGCAAGGGATTTCTTTGGACAGGTGACTATGTTCTGGAATAAAGGAAGATACCAGTGTTTTGGGATAAAATGGAAGAGTTAAATATCTTCAGAAACTGCATTTTGAGCCTTCCCAAAATGCAAAATCATTTATAGGTGTTTTTACAGCTTGTGATTAACCCTCCCACCCCCCATTGAGAGAACCACTCTATAGAAATATCTGTGTGACTGCTTAATGCTAATACTTCTAAGCTGTCTTCGCTGCCTGCTTTCTTATTTTTTTTCAGCCTTGTTAAAATCTGATCATTCTCTGCTCTTTGTATCACCTGCAGCTGTACAATCTATACCCATGCTATCATGTAGCATAGGATCTGGTAGCCAAAATAGCCAGAACTTGTCTGTGGGGTGCTAGTTTGTCGAAAAATAAATGGCTTCAAAACTATCTACCTGAATGGAAAAAGAGAGGACATGCACAGTTCCTTCATGAATTAAATGCAGCTGCAAGGCAGAAGTACAGCTCTAAAGGGGGTAGCTCTTGTATAAGTTATGTGTTCCTCTTCTAGCAGTTGTCATACAGCTGCAACTGTGGAAAAGAGGAAATGGATAAGCCCAGTAGACCACTGAGGAATTTCCCACTGAGCACATACTAGTTACTTGAACTAGTTAATAATTAATGGCAATGTTTAGTTAGCGATCACAGCATTTTACTGAAAAATGCCCATTTGGCTTAGTGTCTTTGGAGGTTTTATTTGCCATACACTTTTTACAAATAGTGTTCTGTCCTCTGCCAGTGCTGTAGTGGATTGGATGAAGAACGCCTGTGAGTCTACTTCAGATCTAGCTCTTCTTGCAGGTATCTTTCCCTGGGAGAACATGATCGAAAGCGTTTGGAGGATGATGAGGACCGCTTGTTGGCTACGCTGCTACATAATATGATTGCTTATATGCTTATGATCAAGGTAACTTTTTTTTTTATCACTACTCACATTTAAGCAGTGTATTTTGTTGGTGTTGTCTTGAAACCATACATCTCTTTTCAGAGCTCAGAACAGTGTAATATAAAAGAATGTTATAAAACATCTGATCTTAATGAAGAAATTGTTTCAGAACCTGGAGATTCTTTGAGGTTTGTTGTCTGAGTTTAAGCAGTCCTGTGCCATGGGAATGCATATACATGCAATTTAAGATAGAAACGTTTAGAATTTACCTTTATTCTTACTCTCAAGAGCATGGGTTATAGGTAGAGAGCGTCTTCTAATCTGATTTCCTCACAGCTGCAAATTCCAAATCTTCTTAGGCAAGTCAGAGGTGAAAGGAGAATATGGGGAGATTGTGAATGTGCATATCAATAACTCAACATGAGATTTGCAGTTCATTGTAAGCAACCCTTTTTTTCTCATTCAGTGGGCAGTCTATATGTACCTTAATACTGTAGGTGGCTACTTATAATATCTTTCTTTTAGTCTGTATTATTTCTTAGAAAATGCAAATTCTTCATCAAAAGTCACTGGAAGATCAGTCTTCTAAAAT
This sequence comes from Chauna torquata, assembly GCA_013399475.1. NCBI lineage: Eukaryota > Metazoa > Chordata > Aves > Anseriformes > Anhimidae > Chauna > Chauna torquata. The sequence continues at coordinate 9,764 of VXAL01001194.1, read as the reverse complement.
TTTTGTCACGTTTGGAACCAGCTGTAGTGCATGGTTTTACCAGGACAATCCTGTAACAGTATTGATGCACTATGCTGGGCAACAGCTTGACAGTCAGACTAGGTGTGCACAGGTGATGGTTTGATAACTTTTTATCAAGTGATGATAAGTGAGGTGAGACCTCATTCCACAGTAATGAAAAGATAAAGAAGTCTGATATCCAACCAGTGGAAGAAGTTATTTTATGTAATTTTTTGGGTGGGGAGCGTGGAAAGAGAAACAAGGAATTGATTTTTTCCTGATATAAATGGAACATGAAGGTAAGTTTTAGGATGGAATTTGAGTATATTTGGAATGAGTTTATTTCAGAAGAAGACTGTGAGATTTGGCCATTAGGACTTGCATCCCTGTAGTACTTGCAGTAGAAGTAACAATAACCAGGGCAGTTACTTGGATCGATGGATGCAAAAGGGGGAGAGCAAATAAAGTTGAAAAGCAGAAACATGGAGAAATGAGGCTTTTGATGTCAGTAGTTGGAAGTGGAGGATAATGGAATTGCTGCTTTGTTGTGCAAGAGTAGGCAGGAAATCTGTTTTGCACAGTACCGCTTGCCCAGTGGCTGGGAAAAGTGGTATATGTATAACTTCTGCTGGTACTGTCAGGCTAAAGAAGACTTAGCATGGTTGAGCTGCAGATGAGTTGTTTTGCAT
>VXAL01001190.1:36211-59886 GCA_013399475.1 Chauna torquata | reverse complement strand
TGTGCACCCAAGACTCAAATAGAGTTGAAGCTGGCCAGTACTGGGGGGGAAATAAAAAGGTTTTTTTGAAACATGTTAACAGCAAAAGGAGAACCGGAGAAATTATTGGTCCGTTACTTGATGAAGATGCTCACTTCACAAACAGGGACACAGACGAAGCAGAGGTGTTTAATGCCTTCTTTGCTCTGTTTTCAGCACTGATGATGGGCTCTGGGACCCCCGGAGCCCTGAGTTGGAGGACCATGACTGCAGTTAACAATAAACTCCCAGCCAACCTCGAATCTGTGCGGGATTTGCTGCTCCACCTGGATGCATACAAGTTTATGGGACCTGATGGGATTCAACCCAGGGTACTCAGCTGGCTGATGTCATCTGAGACCTCTCTCAATTATTTTCCAACAGTCTTGAGAATCTGGAGACGTCTCAGTTGGCTGGAAGCTGGCAAACGTTGTTCCAATTTTCAAGAAGGGCAAGAAAGAAGACCCTGGTAACCACTGGCCTGTCAGTCTCGCTTCAGTGTCTGATAAAATTACAGAGAAAATTATTCTGGGAGTTACTGAAAAACACCTGAAGGACAATGCAGTCACTGGTCACAGCCAACACAGGTTCAAAAGGGGAAGGTTTTGCTTAATGAACTTAATTTCCTTTTATTACAAGGTCACCCACCTAGTTGACCAAGGGAAGCCAGCTGATATTATCTTTTTGGATTTCAGTAAAGCTTTCGATACTGTTTCTCACAGTGTTCTGCTGGATAAAATGTCCAGCATACAACTAGATAAATGCATAATACAATGGGTGAACAATTAGCTGACAGGTCAGGCTCAAAGGGTTACAGTAATTGGGGTTACATCAGGCTGGCAGCCAGTCACTAGTGGGGTTCCCCAGGGCTCCATTTTAGGGCCAGATATCTTCAATGTTTTCATAAATGACTTGGATGCAGGACTTGAAGGTATACTGAGAAACTTTACGGATGACACTAAATTGGGAGGAGCTGTTGACTCTGTCGAAGGTAGAGAGGCCTTGCAGAGAGATCTTGACAAATTAGAGAGCTGGGCAATCACTAACAATACGAAGTTTAACAAGAATAAGTGCTGGATTCTGCACCTGGGAAGGGGCAACCCTGGATATATGTACAGACGGGGGGATGAGAGACAGAAGAGTAGCCCTGTAGAAAGGGATCTGGGGGTTTTGGTTGACAACAAGTCAATTATGAGTCAACTGTTTGCCCTGGCAGCCAGAAGGGCCAACAATACACTGGGGTGCATCAGGCACGGCACTGCTGGCCAGGCGAGGGGAGTGCTCGTCCCGCTCCGCTCTGCCTGGTGCGGCCTCATCTCAAGCACTGTGTGCAGTTTTGGGCACCACATGAGAAGAAGGACATCAACCTCTTAAAGAATATCCAAAGGAGGGCTACAAAGATGGTGAAGGGTCTAGAGGGGAAGATGTATGAGGAGCAGCTGAGGTCACTTGGTTTGCTCAGCCCAGAGAAGAGGACACTGCGGGGAGGCCTCATGGCCTACAGCTTCCTCACGAGGGGAGTGGAGGGGCAGGCGCTGATTTCTGCTCTCTGGTGAGAGCGACAGGACCCGAGGGAACGGCATGGAGCTGTGATAGGGGAGGGTCAGGGTGGGTGTTAGGAAAAGGTTCTTTATTGAGGGGGTGGTCGGGCACTGGAACAGGCTCCCCAGGGACGCGGTCACAACACCAAGCCTGTCGGAGTTCAAGAAGCACTTGGACAATGCTCTCAGACATATGGTCTGATTTTTGGGTGGTCCTGTGCGGAGCCGGGAGTTGGACTCAATGATCCTTGTGGGTCCCTTCCAACTCGGGACATTCTATGACTTTATGATTATTTTTTTTTCTTTTTTGGCATGTTCATACAGCACTAGGCATAACAAGATTGAGCTAGATCACAGATACTGCTAGGTTTACTTTACAGCCATACTAACAGGTCCAGCCCTGCCTAGTGCGAGATGCGACTTTATCCAATTCCACTTATCCCAAAGGGCATGCTGCTCCGAAGGACATCTGCTTGGCCCTCTGTCTTGAACCAAAAACCTAGAGAAATCACCTATTAAATGACTTTAATGGGTGACTTGAGAGCTGCTCCTCACTTGCTCTCAGAATAGTGTACACTCTCTCTCCCCTCACCACAGAGCCACCAGCGTATCACCACCACAGTAACATGCTCCACTCCTGTCACGCGCTTACAGGCTCCTGCCAAGAGTGAGGGGTGTCATCCGCACTTCTTCCACTACTCCTTTACTCACCACTCCTCATTGGACAGGTGGACATGAGCCAGCAAAGTCTACCATGGTTCCTTGACCTCACCTTGAATTCCTCCTGCACTAGGAGGAAATTCTCCATTTGCCTCACCTCCAGCCACTGCACAGCCAAGCTGTTGTGTCCTCTGCACGCTGGCAGGGCTGAGCTTTCACCTCTGCCTTGCTCCTCCTTCTCATGCAAATGAATCACAGAGTAGACATTAGGTGTCAGTACTTCTTACTGCAAAGAGCAGCACTTATTCTACACCACAATACAAATGCTGCAGAGGTATGAACAGCAGAAGCTGGTGGAGACAGCAGGCTGGACATTCCTTGCCCCCTGTGCAGCAGCTTTCCCCAGATCTGCAGAGATGATGTGGTGGCCTAGTGCCAGCACGGAGCCTTGCTAACTTCCACCTTCCTCATCCTCACTGCACAAGCTGGGCTTCTACCACTTAGGCTGGAGGCTGGTTGGCACAAGCAAACCCACTTGCTGCCCATGATGCTCGGCAGCACGGCACAGAGCAGTGAGGTGCTGCCCAGTCAAAGGCAGGCACATTGACCCCACTAGCCGCTTTTGTCACCCGGCATCACCACATGCGGCCCCCCCCCACCCCGCCCCTGCTCCCAACCTGGCACACCATCCCTAGGCCCCGTCAAGGCTCCAGTCCTGTCTCTCTGCCCGCTGCGTGGGGCCCAGGAGACCCAGCCGGCTCTGGCTCCGGCTCCGGCTCCGGCTCCAACTCGCACTGCCCGCATCGGCCCCCGGCAGCACCCGGGGGCGCGCAAAAAAAGCGGCCCTGACGAACGCCCCCTTAGACAACATGGCGGCGCCTCGGTAGGCATGGCGCTCACGTGGCCACGTGACGGGAAGTGTTGTCACGTGACCCCAGGTCCTAGGGTCACGTGCCTATCCGCCTGGAGTTCCCGCGCGGGTGGATGCGTGCGGAACGGAGGCACGAGCTGGACGGTTGCCATGGAAACGCGCCCGTCGCCGCCGCCGCCGCCGCTGCTGCTGCTCCTCCTCTGCCTCTTCCCGCTGCTGCCGCCGGCCCGCAGCGCGCCCGGTGGGTGCCGGAGCCGGGTCCTGCTCTGCTTCCCTGCGCCGGGCTCCGAGCCCGCCCGGGTCTGTCCTCTCCGGGCGAGAGCTCCCAGTCGGCCCGGGCATCACCGGGTGGGCGCTCCGGGCTCCTCCACCCCAAGCGGGCATGGCCGGGCCGGCACGCTCCCGCTGGCTGGGCCGGGCTGCTCCGCCCCGTGTCGTCCCGGGTGGCGGCGGCTGTTGCCGGTCACCCCGGCACTGACGGTCCCCTCCTCCAGCTGTCCGGCCAGCGGGGCCTGGCCTGGAGGAGCGGCTCTTCCAGCAGGTTCAGGACCACTTCAGCTTCGAGACCTGCGGCAATGATACCTTCCCGCAGCGGTACCTGGTCTCAGGTGGGTCCCTGCTCCCGGGGGTGCGCTGCGGCCTCTGGCAGTGATGGGGCCTTCCCAAGGCTCGCCACTGCTGTGCTGCGGCAGAGCCTCCCTGGTGCTCAGAGGGCTGAGCTGAGCAGCCAGGAGTCAGCCTGATCGGAGCACCAGCCCGTCATGAGCTACTCTTTCTTTCCCCTGACACTTTGCTTATCTTCTTTTCTCATTCCTTTCAATTCCTCATTCTGGTAACGAGGTGTGTGGTGCAGATGTGGAGATTGGCCTCTCTGGAGCGTGAGCAGGCAAGAAAAAATGGCAGTGTTAGGCCTGAACCGGGCTGGCCCTGTGCTTGTGTGTTTTCACTTAGACACAGCATCTTACAAGTGCAGCTCAGTGCTTTCAGTGCATCAGGAAAAACAAATAGTGACCCAAGTGTTACAGTCAGTACCTGTCAATCTTACAAGTGAAGATGGCTCCAAGACAGATGTCTCTTGGGTCGGTGTTTCATATTATTTACAACCAACAACTTTAGATAGCTTAAGCAATGCTGAATAAGGAGGGATTGAACAAGGAGCTGGCAGTGTCTTCCTTTCTAGCCAAATAATGAGTTATAATCTTGGTGATGAGCAGTAAGAGAGGAGGCTTTTCTAAACAACATACTGTCATTTTCATCATAATTTCAGTAACCAGTATCAGATGCTTTTGAATCCTGCATGCTTGGAGTTATCAGGGAGAGATTTGCAGTGAGGGAGCGAGGGTGGTGCTGTGAATAGCATCAGCCCAGAGTGCTACCTCTGGGCAGCGCTGCCTGGTCCTTGCACTCCATTGCTGCCACCTCACAAACGACCTGTGCCCAGGCCTTCATATGCATCTCATTGCTGTCTCATCACCCATTATCTGCAGCTTGTTCGTCACTGGCACTTGGTTGTATACATTACACCAAGCATGAGCTGATGGATCACTTCAGCACAAAGATATCAGAACACTAGTGAATTTTGATGGCACATCCAGGGCTGAAGTTTCACAAATAAAATGGCCCTCTTTGAACAGAATTTTGGGTTCACCTGTTTTAAAGCATTGCATAATTGTATTTATTTTATTTTTAAAGTGTTATGTTTTATCTGCATGTCCTACCAGGGCAGATTCTGTACATTTAGAGCTGAATAATATCTATGAGAAACAAAACATATCGAGTAGTTTCTTTTCCCCTCTACTGCTTCTTATGCAATACGAGGCTTTTCAGATTATCAGTGAGAACTTGCAGGAGACTTATTTCACAAGCAGGCACCTGACTGTCTCAAGGTTAGCTGGCAGTTGCCCGGGATTTCAATCTAAAAATACCTGTCTCTTCAAGCAACCTGTCTGACTTCTGTTTTTGGCTCATGTTTGTGGAGGCATTTCAGACCTATTTCCAAGCCAATACTTGTTCTGGAAAGTGTGCATTGAGGATGCCAAGAATTCAGGAATATCTCTTAAGGAAACAGCCTTGCATGACATGCTGCAGTTGCATCCATAGGATAACCTCTGTTGGAGGATCCCTTTGGGTGATGAAGTCAATGCTTAACTGAGAAGTCTGAAGGCTATTGTTGAGGAAAGCTATTTATTATCCCCCTTAATTCCTAAACAATTTAAGAGTAAGCTAAGTTTGCTGAAGTCAGCAAGCACTAAAGCAACTGTGTGTTATACTAGCAAGTATTGGCATCATCGGTCAGCTTGTCCTGCTAGTCTCGATTTGCCTTCAATTATAGACAGATCAGAAGATAAAGCAAACGTTATTTACAGCTTGGCTCTGTGTTATACATCACAATGGAAAGATGCAAGCAATTCCTCAATGTTCATTTTGTAGGAAAAGTGATCGGTGCAAGTGTTTTGGGATGATTTGGGCTGAATTGGATATATAAATGGGAAATCACTCTTTTGGGGGCAGCTGTTTCCAAATGCCTTACAGAGCTGAGATCTTCAGGATTTTTAGACAGAAGTGGAAGTTGAGGCCATATAGTGATCTCATGGAAGTTCTTACTTACCCCTGCTTAAATGAGAGACTTCTGTAGCCTGGCCTTTCTAACACCTGCATTCCCCAACGCAGGTCTCAGGGATCAGCCTGTTCAAAGAGTTCTTCCTCATTAAGCTCCTGTCCAAACTTGCCAAAAATAATCATTTCATGCTCTGACTGTTTTTTTTGTTTTTTTTTAAATATTTTCTGTCAATTGTCTCACTCAGAGAAGTTCTGGAACAAAGGATTTGGACCAATCTTTCTCTATACTGGCAATGAAGGTGACATCTGGACTTTTGCTCAGAACTCTGACTTCATATTTGAATTAGCAGAGGAACAGCAAGCACTTGTGATTTTTGCTGAGCATGTGAGTATTTTAGTCATTGTACATACTACAGAGTTGTGTTAGTATTACCAAATTCAGCTTTCTCCAGGTCCAGAAAAATAATAACATCTCTTGCCATTAAGCTGAGGTAGACCTGCTGCAGGCTTTCTCATCATAATAGCAGCCCTTCATTATTTAACCATAGCCTCTGAATTATTTTTTTTTTATGCCTACCAGCAGTTCAGGATAGAGACTACTGTTTCAGTAAAACCTATACTATGGTATATCTGCTGACCAGTGCTGTTATAAGTAGTTTCCACTGGTCTTGGACTCCACACTGGACTGGAGAGTTCTTTTGTTAAGATCACACTTTCCTCTCTAGCCTGTGAAGTCCCAAGCCAACCTTTCCCTAGGCACACCACCCTATTAAATCTATTATTCTCCAACTTATGCATGAAGAGATTACACTGTTCCCTTTTCTAGTTGGGGATTTCAGGAGAGAGACACATGTCGAGGGTCCACTTGACACGCAGTGAAATAGCTTGTCCCGAACTGTCCATCCTCTGCAGGATATATCCTGAAGGTCTCTGTTTATCTGATATAGGCAGGTTCAGGAGACAAGGCACTTGCTCAGTTAAGAACAAGTTAGAGGATGCTGTGTGCTCTGTTATCGCTTCCCATTTGTGCACATTTATCCCAATCCTCTAGCGAGAACAGGGAAGGCCCAGGCCTTGACACCAGCATTTCTGCAGCATATCTCTTTCCTTTCAGAGGTACTATGGGAAGTCTCTTCCGTTTGGACTTGAGTCAACACAGCTGAAGAAAACTGGTCTGCTTACTGTGGAACAAGCCCTCGCTGACTACGCAGTGCTAATTACTGAGCTTAAGCAGCAGTACGGTGCTGCAGACTGCCCTGTCATTGCTTTTGGAGGCAGGTAAAGGTTGTGTGTGGTTTTTCTCTTCTCTGCATCCTTTCCCAGCCACAGTCGTATTGTTCTCGTAGATCCATTTAACTCTCCAGCAAGCTTTAAAGGCAGAGCTCTAAGCTGTTCTATAGAGAGCAGATGTGCTTATGCCTGAGCTCCTTGAGAGCTCATCCCCAGGGCCCAGGCAGCTCTTCCATTAAGAATTATTCTTGACTTGTAATTGCCTTTGAGAATGTTTGCTTTAGAGACTGGGTGTTTCTAGACATCTTCAATGTACGAGTCAGCCAGAACTGCAGAAGACGGGAAATTCTTCCTGCAGTATCAGACCATTTTACATGAAAAATACAGAAATTTTGTAACTGGTAAACTATTCTTTCTAGAGGCCACCCACCTTTTTATTAAACACAGCCTCTTTAACAGCATCCAGCCATTTTCATTGTAAGCTCCTTTATAATTCTACTCTGCAACCTGATGATTGGTTGCTCCTGGCTTCCTAGCAGACATCTTTCCACAGAGTGCTTGCTCTGTTGCAGTTCAGAGCTGTATTGATATCAAGTCCCTGTCTCTTGAATGGCTCCCTACACTCATACAGAGGGGTGCTTCCCTTTAAAAGATTTCCAGTGAGTGCAGGGCTTCTGAGTCACTGCAGTGAGCTGAAAAGCTTTCAGTCAGGTGGGTACCATTACATTTCAGCTCACTGTGGTGGTAACTGGGCTGTTGATATCAGTGGTATTCGTACCATGACTACCAGGACAGTAGCTGATGTAAAAAGGGCCAGGAACAGTCCTGGGGCAGGGAGGTGGGAGAGGGATTCAGTGACACCTGCTAGCTGTTAGAATACAGCTCTTTGTGTGTAAATCAGAGTTAAACATGCAGCAGCTCTGAACAGCACTAAACCTATCTGAAGAATTTTTAAATATGGCAGTGGTGGAGCAGCACATTTCCCATGGAAGGTGGCGGGAGGGAACTTCAGTTGCTTATAGCTTTGACCAACCTTAACCAGTGGGACTGAGATTTCTTGTGTCAATTTCCTGTGTCTGTTTCCAAGACCAGGGTTAGAGAAAAGTGTATTGCTTTACATGTGGGTGATGTGGGACTTGAATACCTCTGAGCTGTGAGTAAAGAGCTTGGAGTCAAACAGTGTTGTTACCTGTGTTATGGTTGTCATTCATCACCCCTAGGAGTGACCTCAGAGTAACTCCACAAAAACTTGTATCCAAATAACTTTTGTGGCCTTGGGTTTATCTAGCAATCCTTGATATATGTGCAGATCTGTGGCCCTGGCACTGAAGCTATCAAAGTGGCTTTGAGATTTGATGTGGTATTTGTTAATGTCTCCCATTCCCTGTATCTGTGCTGATGATAATCTATACAGCTGTTATATGGGTCGCCCAGGAGGGCTACCTATTCTATAGTGTTCGGGGACGCCCTTTGCTTGTTAGCTCTTGCCTAGATGATCTTTATAATCCTGTATGCAAAATGTGTCCCCTTCTCCTATTAAGTAGTGACAGCTTGACTTGAGCCCCAGTTGGTTGCGCACTGAAAACTGTCGGGACACTCTCAGGATGGGACAGAGATCGAGGCAGCATTTACGTTTGTCTGCAGAAGCAAATTGGGCTGGTGTATTCCCAAAAGAGTTGACTTGAGGGTCTGGGGAAAAGCCATAAGAACACACTGTGTGCTGCTCATTAACCATAACTGGATCCTTTTACATGAGGATGGCACCCAGATTTCCATAAGCTTCTTGTTGCTTTGAATGAGGTGGGCTTGTGACAGCTGGCCTGAACTTTTGAGTTAATATGTTGTAAGCTGTCTGTTAAAGGAAATAACTCTTCTCTCTCTCCTGTGCCAGCTATGGAGGAATGCTGAGCGCTTACATGAGGATGAAATACCCAAACATTGTAGCTGGAGCATTAGCTGCCAGCGCTCCTCTGTTGTCTGTGGCTGGGCTTGGAGACCCCACTCAGTTCTTCAGAGATGTAACAGCAGTAAGTAGTAGCTCTTTTCAGGAACGTTATTCTTCTTCCTTTAAGAAGGCAGGATTTTTTTTTGTTTTTTTTCCTTTTCCATGTATTTAAACAGACATCTGTCTTCACAGCATCAGTGCTGGGCAGATCTGCAAGGAAAAGCAGCAGATGCAGATGTGATGGTTGAGTGTTGCTGCAGCTGTGGCAGCTCAGAGCCCAAAGGTGCTGCTCTTATAAGCAGGACAAATCAATTCCAGGACCTTTAGTACCACTAAGAATTCCCTTTCTCATTTCTAGTGACTTGGCCAAATTGCAGCCTGAAAGTTTTCCTTTGTGCCTGGCTGAAACCTTTGGATAATTTATTCTTCAAATTTTTTCCAAAATGTTGTATTTTGCACTGATATCAGTGATTCACAGCAGATCCGTAGTCCGACAATGGTTGCATTTCAATGAAGAGCTAGAAAATCTTCATTTCACTAAAGAAAAATATGCAAGGTGTCCTGGGTTCACTTAAAACCAAAATTTAAATGTGGCTTTCACATTCTGAGGACATCAGGATACTTGAGAAGGTGGTGTTGCCGAGAACTGACTTGCATTTAGTTTACATGGAAAGAAATGTACTAGCTGGTAGTACTGAAAATTTGTGATGGTGTCTATTTGGCCTCTTTTTGACATGAATTTCTAGATCTGGGTGACACAGGTGGCTTTGTGTGAACTGCCTGTGTATGAAATGTGGTGCTTTTGCTCTTGTTACATTTTTCATGTGAAAAAACTTTCTAATTCATTTTAAAATACATTCTCTCCACACTGGTAAATCAACTCCTGGGCTGAGATCCTAAGCAAGCACTCTGTGTTGTTGTTAAAGTAATTTCTTCCACCTTTAGCATGTTTGCGTAACAGCAATCTGTGCGTCTGAAGGCTGAATTCAACTGCTCTTCTTGGTGAACGAATGCACATGAGAGCTGTTAATATTAATCAAGGCATAAACCTTTCATGAGTCATTACAGGAGCTCTCTCTTCTGCTTTCTGCTTCTGAGTCAGAGTGCGTTGTCTGAAAGCAGCTTTCTCTGTGAATTTTATTGAGCATCTCCAGCACATTTCATGAACCTACAGCTCACAGGGGAAGTGAGCAAAGGGCAGAAAGTTTATTTTGCGTATGGCATTAGCATGAGACTAGGTTATATATTACTGACTTTCCTCCTGCAGCCAGGCAGAAAGCCGCTGTGTGAACAGTACATGTACAGCAACATGCATGCTTCCCATAAGCTTTCTGCTGCAGGGGCTGTTCAGGCCATCAGCTTCAGATTGGTTTAGACATCTGAATTAGATGTGATTCAAAAGAGTAAAGCTGGCAGTCTGAATGCTGTGATTGCCAAGTGGGAACAGCTTTCCTTGGAATGGCTATAATGCCTCCTGCCTCTGTGACAGCTCAGCTGATCTGTTCCGAGGTCCATAGTGGTCTGCTGGGGAAAAGTGAAACCAGCAGTGGTTCCTTATGTGCCAGGCAGTACACTGCAGCAGTTTGGCAGGGAGCTCAGTGGTCACTGCAGCCAGAACAGACCTGTTCCTCCATCCCAGGCTGATTTATCTGCACACTCCAATTAGAGCCATTACTCGGTGAAGATCAATAAGCACATCCAGAAGTTTTAGAACCGCAAAAGGGATGCCCAGGTAAACTGTGGAAAACCCCAAAGTGATTTCTCTAAGACTAACTTTCAGACAAAGGCAGAGAGGAATCAAAGTAAGGTCCCAAATCTATTTCTAGTTGAGGTTGTGTCTTTGTAAGAAAAATGTTTAGCTAGTGGTCTGTGGTTACTTACTATTGCTCTAACAGGGTAAAGGGACATTAAAAAGCCCTACTAATTCTTATTTTTACAACGCACTAGTTGCCAGCAGACCTCAAACTGCCTTGCAAGTTGACAGGAGAGAGACAGTTTGGGTTGCCAGAGCCTTCAGTGACAGAAACAACTTGTTCCAACAGCATAACCAGCCACAAGTCTTCAAACATACCTTAAAGTGCTTTTTCAAGAGGATCAGTAATGCTTTCCCCAGGAAAAAAAGACATGGCCGTCTTGGTCATCTGACAGGTCGCTGGCAGGCTTAAGAAGACAAGCAGGTCTTGGTTTGCAATCCAGTGCTCTGCCCTAGGTGGTTCTTCTTATAGACAAAATGCAGCATGAGGACTCTATTGTGTGTTCTAAAAACAAAAAACAGCTCTGGGGCCTAGGAGCCTGGCACCTGTTCCTATGTTCTGGCCAAGGCATGTGTCTAATCTCATTGCTTCATGTTCAGTCTAACGGCTCTGCTAAGCATGAAGTGTTTTGTCTAACAGCTAGTCCCAGTAGAGACCTGGTGGAACAATTGCTGCTTGGTCTGAGCGGTGCAGACTGTTGGCTTGCGCTGGAACGTGCTGATTGTCTGGAGCTTGAGGCAGAAGCACCGTTGTCACTGCTGCTGGAGATGCAGAAGAGATTCTGGCTGCAGTGGGCCACTAACTGCTGTCACCTTCTGATACTTCTGGCAGCTTCCTATTGCAGCATCTGTGCATATCTCCTCTGTGCAACTGTAATTCTGTGTCTTTCTTGTCTCTTCAGGATTTTCAGAAGGCCAGCCCACGCTGTGTCACAGCTGTACGTAAAGCCTTCCAGCAGATTAAGGATCTGTACCTGAGTGGAGGTAAGGACAGATAGCTCCACAGACTGCTTCCCAAGGGCAGCCAGCAGGCAGGCCCAGAGATGGGGGAAAAAAGTTGATTCTGTTTTACTTCACTTAGATCTTAAATGGGTTCTGCTAAATCAATGCAAATGCCCACCTGACCTTTCTGCTTGCATGATTGATTTTTGATTTAATGAACAGTTTCAATTAGTATTATAATTAGTAATTGACACCAAAATGAAAGTATCTATGTGGAGGCTTGCACCTTGTTAATGAAACCAGTTTTTCTGCACCAAAAAATGTGCAAAAACACCTACATTTTTATGCTGGTGAAGCCTCATCTTTCACCAGATACCTGTCCTCAACACCCACACTGTTGAGAAGTGTTTGGGTGGATTTGACAACAGCATGGCCCAGCAAACTGGACATATTTCCAGAATATTTGGAAGGCAATCTAGGCCTTGTAGCAGCCATCATAGTCTCTTTGTTCCCCAGTCTTGGACAGTTATGTGAAGCCAAGGACAGAGGTCAATGTAGATCTCTGCAATGTCTTCCATTTAGGCCAGACCAGGTATCATGGTTCAGTGCATCTTTTCCTGGGAGCCCTGCATGGCCTTAGAGCCCCTGTGGTGGGTTTCTTGGACTGTTTGGAGGGCAGCCTCTGGCTTGCCTTGGCTGTGTGGTGCTGCATGTCAGAAGCTGGGGCTCTGTGCCTCCAGGTGTCGCTGCCTCACTGCAGTGCCTGGTGCTGGGATTGCCCACAGAACTGAAGAATCCCGGCATGGCTGAGGTTGGAAGTGACCTTTGAGTCCATCGGTCCAACCCCTGCTCGAGCAGCGCCAGCTAGAGCTGCTTGCCCAAGGACTACATCCAGGCGGCTTTTGAAGATCTCCAAGGAGGATACTCCACAAGCTCTCTGGGCAACCAGTTCCAGTGCTCCATCGCCCACACAGTAAAGAAGTGCTTCCTGATGTTCAGACAGAACCTCTTGTGTTCTAGTTTGTGCCCATTGCCTCTTGTGTCCATTGCCTCTTGCCCCCTGGCCCAGAGGAGCCGGGGGTCCAAAACCACTTTTAGCTTTGGGTCACAGCAGAAAGTGCATTACTTCTCAATAGCTGAGGTACTTGACGTCTGTCTGGGGCCATGCTTTCCATAGAGGGGTGGCTTGGTGGTTGTATTTAAGGTTTTGGCTCTCAAGTGAGTACCTGGAGGCAGGTCCAAGGCCTTGGGTTTCCAAGTAAGGACAGTCAGGCTCTGGTGGGCCAGCTTGTAGAGCAGGATGGGGACAGACAGGAGCTGCCACTCTGGAACGTGGAAGATGAAAATGAAGGGAGCGCATTTCCCCAGCAGAAATGCAAAAGTGTCTGAGTACATCTTGAAGGAATCTTTTAAAATATAGATTTCCTGACTCCAGCTGAACTTTCTGCATAATATCAAGGTTTGAAAGCACATCTCAGGAGTCCTTAGTGACATTGTGAGGATTATTCTCACTTGGCAATTCTTCCTGCAGATGCACCTAGCTCACAAGGAGCTTTTGTTCTTTCCTGGCAGTTCTTCAGCCACTGAATCCCACTGGGATATCTGTGCTGTACCCAGTTCTGCACAAGAGCCTGGCTGATGAGACTGCCCTGCCTGGCTCTGTTGTGTGCTGCAGGGCATGGCAGGTGGGAGCCGGCAGAGCCTAAGGGGCCAAGAAGGATGTTGCCAAGCAGGGTGCTGGGGAGGACAGCCTTGTACTTACTGCTCTTGTCAGCCTGGACTGCTCTGTCTCAGGGTGCTGCTTCTGCCAGCATTCCCAGGGAGGTTTCTGTGGCTCAGCAGGGGGAGATGCAGGCTGCGGGCCAGCACAGGGTCGTGAAGCTGCACAGGAAGACTGCCTGAACATCTGTGTTTGTGTAAATTTAGATGTAACGTACCCTTCCTGCTGGAAACCTCAACTATGTGTTACAATATCTCATTACTCTTGAGTGAAACAAGATGCTGAAGCCTGGTATTAGTTGACTCTGTTGAACTTTGTGCCTTTTGTTTGCCTTCCTTCTGCAGCTTATGATGAAATCAGCAGCAAAATGGCCACATGCAATAAGATTTCTAGCAAGGAGGATGTTTACCAGCTTTTTGGGTTTGCTAGAAATGCCTTTACCATGATGGCTATGATGGACTACCCTTACAAAACTGATTTCATGGGTCACCTCCCTGCTAATCCGGTGAAGGTGAGTACCAGGATGCAGATGAGAATTGCAGTTTCTGAAGGGAGGGACATGCACCTTGGTGACCTGAGTGCAGGGGGCTGCGCTGCATGGGACATGATCAGGCACACACCACTGGCTGACGGTGACAGGGGGAGGTAATGGTGGATGTTAGAGCCCTTCCACTGTAACAGTAAATCTACACATTTTAAGCCCCTTTGAGACAGTGACTGCTGTGTTTGAAATGCATTCCTATCATGCTTGTCGGGGAAGGCTTGCTGGAGTCATACCTGCCATTCTCTGTGTTTAGACACAAAGGCTTGTGCAAGCTTGTTGACTTCAGTTTTTGATTGCTAAAAACCTGCAGCTTTTAAAAAATGTAGTTTTGTTTTAGCCCACCTTGACATGCTTTCATAGACACATTTTTCTTGGTGGGTAGGGTAGAGTTCTAAAAATCAGGCCCCTTTTTAAAGTATCACACGGGAAGATGACATACCTTAGAGTACAATGCAGAGAAATGCCTGCTGCTATGGGGACTGGAAAACCTATAAACTTTCAAGAGAGTAGGAGATGGCCAAGTGTGGGAAAAGGGCCTGGTTCTCAGAGGGTTACACAAATGTTTTTTAGACAGCAGCTTCTTTTGAAAAAGGTCCCAGATCACCAGTCATTGCAACTCTTGGCTTCTTCTGATTTGCTGTCTGCCTCATGCTGCTGTTCTCTGCTGCACTCCAGTACGCCATTCTAATGGGACTTTACATGCCTCTGGCCTTGTGGCTAAGACAGCAGCTGGCATTTATTGTTTGAGTCCTATCTGGACCAAAATGCGCACTATGCAAGAGGTTATACAGGCTGTGCTGTACAGGGACGCAGTAGATGCTGTCCCTGGCTCCACTGTCCATCCAGCTCCCTTCTACAGTATGTTTAACAATCTATACAATGAAAATAATTATTCTAACCTCCCTTCAGAAGGGCATTAAAATATCCTGGTTGTAGGAGGAAGGAACTGTTGCTTATCGCTGGCCTCCACAAGGCTGCAGCTGCTTACCTTGGAAAAGAAACAGTTTGTTCTAGTCCTTTCTCCCTGTTTGTATGTATTTTGTTGCTAGAGGGAGAGAAAACACCAAAAAGATGTTGCATTAGGCCTTGGAAAGCTGCTGAACCATCAAATCTGCAAGTGATACTTGGACTAGTCTTCCAGTGTAGCCTTTCTACAGCATGGACCGTTAAATGTCCTGTCTGCAATTTGCCTGTAATTTGTCTCATCCAGGTTGGCTGTGAACAAATCCTTGCCCACACAGACCCAATTCAAGGCCTGGCAGCTCTTGTTGGTGAGTTAATCTTGGTCTTTTATTTAAAATCATATTTTCTAGAAGCACCTGTAAGTAGAATTGTCCTGTTGTTGTGTGGGTTATGTATTGTGGGAGCTGGTACAACTCCAATTTCCCACTGGGATGTTTTGCGCTGTATTGGCTTCATCCATTGGGTTGTTCCACTATGGCAGGTTCATTCTCTGACCTTTCCAAACTTAACCTTGTAAAGTTTTTCAGCCACTGCAGCCCCTTAGGCTGTTGACTGTCCATGCCATATGATTTCTAAGGTATTTAGTTCTTTTCTAAAAGTTTATCCATGCTCTGTGTCAAGCAGTCATTGGTTCAGTGCACGTTCACTGAAGGAAGTTCTCTGGTCTGCTTGTTGAGGACAAGTTTGTCATCACAGTGACCCATAGTCTTAATTGAGTGGCAAGACATTCTTAAATACATTGTATATGTTTATCTGTGTGAGTACTTAAATTGTCAGCCTGCAGAGTTTGTAAAGAAATTATTAGAGACTGATGTCAAAGCTCTTTCAGAAGTACAAATTCCAAATCACAGCTAAAAACGTTTGGCTGGGCAACTAGAAGAGTTGCTAAAATACTAACATCTTGGCAAACACTGTCAGATCTGCTTGACCTATTCACCTCCTACTTCTCTTCAGAAGCAGAGTGGGACTCCTGTTTCTTTGTGTTGAGCAAGCTGAGAGTAGATATTTCCCTCCTGCTGGTGAGGGAGCACTTTGTGCCTCTCCCCAGCTCACCAGCTGCATTCACCTGGGACAGTTTAATCATGCAAGAGGCATGATCAACAAGAGCTTTAGGCAGGGAACTGGCTTTCTTCCATACCTGCCCCTCTGTGTCGTATAGGAAAACACTGTCTTCTTTTTGCATGTGCTGTAGTGACCCACCTCCTGCAAGGTAGAGCGTAGACTCGCAGGCTGTGATGCTGAACTGGCAGCAGTTGAACGGGGATAGCGTTAGCGTTGTCCACTGATCACTTACAGGGCAATAATACTCTGTCTCATTGACATGAATCCATTCCTCCACCTGCAAAGAACCAGACCAACACTGATCCATCACATTACGCCTCAAGTGGGTATCAATGTCACATCAGGCTTGTTTGGTTCATGGTAAAGAAAGTCAGTGTCTCAACGTGTATTTGAATGCAAGAGGGCTCAAGGTGCCACATTTTCGATCCAAATTTAGCAGTCAGAGCATCAAACGAAACTGAATAAAACACCAGAAGGCCACTCAAGAACTGTCCTGAAGGAGTGTTGTTCTTCTTGGAAAAAGAGAGGAACGAGCCACAGGGAGCTGCTGGAATTGGTTTAGCCCAAGTCCTGCCTGCTCTCCATAGACTTAACACATTACGGAAGACTTCATCTAAAGAGAGCTACAGTGCATCGAATTGTAGACAATAACTGAGTTTGTGTCATCTGGAGGAATATGATGTCGGATCTGATGTGCAGTTTCTCTTTACAGATTTCTATCACTTTGTCAGTGAGCAATTAAGTACTTTAACATACATTCATTCCTTTGAAAGAAACAGCACCAGCCATGCCAAAAATTGGGCATGGGGCCCTGAGTCTTTACACTTTGATGGGAATTGCTGAGTAATCTTTGAAAACTCTATTGTCTTGACTTCAGGAAATGAGAGTCTCCCTGACTGAGCATTTCAGCCCGTCAGATGTCTCCTCCCAGCTTCCCCTCCCTAGAAGGCTGCACAGTGCTTTTGATCCAGTTTCAGAGATGGGAAATGAAGGTTTGAAGAGGCTTCACTTGCATTCCAGGGCTTGAACCCATCTCTCCTAAAATCTAGGCTGGTGTCTTCACTGCAGTCCATTCCTCTTCTGTTTTCCACTGTTTGACACCCTCTCAGCACAAACAAGGAAAATCAGGTAGTCAGTGTGTTTTGGGCAGGTACACGACCGGTTTTACCCTTAGGATCTCCTGCATTAGTAAGCTGCATCTGCACTCAGTGTTTTCTCTATATAAAACAAAGCTCTAAACAGCCTTTATACTCTAGCAAGTAGGGTGTGACAAGGCAGCTTTTAATGGGCATGATTACAGGCAGGCACACTTTCATAAGCTTATTGGCCTGACATGCAACTGTGTCAGTCCACTAAGAGAACAAAAAGTTATTGGTCATCCTGCTGGATTAATGCAGTCAGGGCCTAGCGGTACAGAGACCCCATTTTGGATCAGATTTGGTATTATATGAGCAAATGAACTTACTCCTTTTAGTGTCCTTCCTCCGATGCAAAAGATTCTGTCTTTGACTGAAGCCATCCCATGATCACAACGGGTAAAGGTCATGGCACAGTTGCCAATCCAGCGTCGGAGGCGAGGGAGGTAGCTGTACGTGTCTCGTAAGGTTTTACCTGCTGAGAAGCCCCCTAGAAGAAAAGCAGAAATCTTGAAAATCCATCCATTAGTCTCAGACATCCAGCAAACCCTCTGCAAACATCAGCAGAGCTTGAGCTTCTTAGATATTATTAAAAAAAAAAAAAAAAGTAGTTCCAGCTCTTTCTGCAGATAGTTTTCCACAAAAGATTTTTGTATCAGCTCTTGGGGTATCTCATGTGTAACCAGGAAGCACGAACAGCTTTAGTTAGGGAATGTACTTCCAGCACACAGAGTCACAAAATAGTTTTTTGAAAAAAAAATCATTTGAAGTGCTTTGAACTCTGGATCTCTGTCACAAGGTCAGAGCCAATCTGCCATTGCTGTTGTCAACTTTCTCTTATTAGGCACTCACTTGTGTATTTCAGGGCTGCATTATAAAAAGCTCTTTGCAGAATAAAGGTGTTGCTGTTGGAATGGGAAATATTTCTAACTTTCTGCCTGTTGAATTCCGACCTGCAAAGAGTCTGCAGACACTGAAGATGATACTTCAGGTTGGGTATATGCCCAGCTCACTGAGGCTTTGATGCTTTCTCTGCATGTGTTGTGGTTTAACCCCGGTGGGCAGCTGAGCCCCACACAGCTGCTCGCTTGCTCCCCACCAGTGCAATGGGGGAGAGAATCAAAAGGGTAAAAGTGAGAAAACTCATCGGTTGAGATAAAGACAGTTTACTAGGTAAAACAAAAGCTCTGCGTACAAACAAAGCAAAATAAGGAGTTCATTTGCTACTTCCCATCAGCAAGTTCAGCCATTTCCAGGAAAGCAGGATCCACTGTGTGTAACAGTTTCTTGGGAAGACAAACGCCATAACTCCCAGTGTCCCCCCCCTTCCTCCTTCTTTCCCCCCAGTTTTGTTGTTGAGCATGACATTACATGTTATGGAATTGCTCATTGCTTTGGCCAGTTTGGGTCAGCTGTCCTGGCTGTGTCCCCTTGCAACTTCTTGTGCACCCCCAGCTTCCTTGCTGTCAGGGCAGCACAAAAAGTAGAAAAGTCTTTGACTCTGTGTAAGCTCTGCTCAACAACAACTAAAACATGAGTATGTTATCTCTACTTTTTTCATCAAAAATCAAAAACGCAGCACCATTTCTTCTCTATGAAGAAAATTAACTCTATCCCAGCCGAAACCAGGACAGCATGGACACTTTGTCTGTGTGGAGCTTATTTTTAAATCTTTTGCTGAAGTAACACTCTTAATTTTCAGTTTGTTTGGGCAGGGTAAGTCAAATTTGCAGTTACCCCACTGATTTTTAGAAGGAAATGAATGCTATAGACAGGTAAGGTCTTATACATAAAAGGTACTTCTGGAATAGTGTTATCCAGCCTATCACTACCACTACAGTATGTTTAAAGCTCTGTGAAGCAAGGAGGCAATTTTGTCCTTGCTCTCTGATAGGAACTGAGGCAAACAGAGGTTAATGAGCTGTCTGTGGCACCATGGGCCAATTGAGCCAAAGCAGGGACTTGCACCTGAGCCTCCTCTATTCCTCTGGCTGAACTAGTACCCTTCCTTTCTGGTCATCTGCACTGCCAGTACAAGCGTCCTGCTGTCAGGGGAGTGTTGGTTTAAGACAGCCTATGTTCTCAGGGCCTTGGGTGTACAAATCATCACAGGGAAATCGTCATAACAGGAAGTTAAAAGTTAATCTGGAGTAGATCAGCACAGTGGTCCCAGCTGGCCATAAGGGGTTTAAGAAGCAAGGATCCTACAGCAATGACAGGCTGGCCACGGGACTTTTAACTGCAGATCCAGTAACACAAACACCACAGTGCTTTTCCTAGGACAAGCCAAAGACCATCTTTCAAGTCCAAATTAGTAGCTACAGAAGCTAAAGATCCTACAGCAATTCCCTGACGTGTTTAAGCCCATGATGCTTTCTTGTCAAATATACATCATCTACCAAAGATTCCTGTGCAGACTGACAGTCTGTTATAGGACAACAGCTGTACAGACCCAGTGGGTTATAAGGTAAGAGCCTGCACTGCACTTACTTTTGTATGGACTAGCAGAGCAGTGCAGTGGAGTTAGTCCCACATCTTCCGTTCAGATTAATACCAGAGTTTAATCCCATCCCCAGCACTATGGCAGCCTGCCCCTCGTTTACCTTTTCAGACAGCAAAGCTTTGGGATTTTAGCCAGGACTGCAAAGTCAAAGCTGAGCAGGAGTATGGATTGCAAGCAGATGATGTCACATTTAATGTCAGGGAAAGAAAATAGCTCCTGCTGTTCAAGATGGCAGTGAGGTTGTGCTGACACAGCAGGAAAAGGACGTGAGCTGTGGGTGTTATTGGTATGGGTGCAGGCTTGGACTGTGATGTTAAGATACCAGCAAAAAATCAATGAAACAATACGGAAATGTGCTGATTTCAACTAGCTTTGTCACCTGAAATATAGAGGATTCCCTTGTGGATTGTGCCTGCATGATCAGCAATAGGCATGGGGAAAGGAGCTGCAAACTCCCACTTGTTGTCAGCCGGCTGGTATGATTCCACAGTGCGGGTGAGGGTCCCCAGCAGTGTCCCACCACCCACGGCAAAGATGTGATCAGACAGCACATCTGCATGGAAGCGTGTCCGCCGCTCCAGCATGCTGGCGACCTGGAGCCAGGAAGTGTTGCGTGGATCAAATCGGAAAACCTAGAATCACAGCAAATGGGAGATGGTTAGCAGAAAGCAGGTGCCTGGCTTTGCCTCTCATGTGGCTTCTAGAACTAATAAATGTTTTCTCTGGGCTGAGGGAGGGTTTACATTCAGGCCTGGACAGCTGGAACAGCAGTACCTCCCTCGTGGAGCTGGCACCCCTGCAAGCACCGTGTGTGCTCTCTGAGCTAGCTCAGGTATGGCCTTTCTGCAGCTTTGCTGGGGCCTGGGAACAGGTTGTGCTCTCAGCTTGCAGCAAGCAGGAGCTGAAACAGGTTTAGTGAAACACCTTTAAGGTACAAACACCAGCTAGCATGTGACAACTGAAAGCTGTTTCAGTGAGATTTAAATAAACACATTTTACACCTCTGCTTCTGTTTGAGTATGCAGTGAAGAGGGCAGCTGAGCTTTTATGAAACAGAATTGGTGCTGCCTGCTGCTCTCGCACAGAAGGCAGGTGGCACCGCTACAGGGGCACAGCACCTCTGCCAAGGCCACGTTTCTGTTCACATCTTGCTCAGTATTAACTACCTCCCTGAGCTTGTTTTGTCAGTCCTGATCGGAAAGCCCAAATCACAAAATGAGGGCACCAACTGCAGAACCATGTGCTGTCAGAGATGGGTCCGCGCTGTAGCCCAGCAGCCAGCACCATGGCGCTGCTGTTTCAGCATTGGCTGCGCCACTGCTGCTGAGCTGCCTCCTGCCTTCAAGGCAGGGGAAGAGATGCTGTCTGCAGCAGCACTGCTGAACTAAGTACAACACAGAAATGAGGTCCCATGAGAGCGTGGGAAAGGTGCATGCTGTTTTTTCTAGCAAGCTCTCTGCAGCCATCTAGGAAAACATAAAATGCTGCACAAGCGTTTTTAGTCTCCAGGCAGAAGGGGAAGGGTCTGTGAGCTGGAGCAGACTTGCCTTTCAAGGGCAAAAAGAAGGAGGGAGCAGTTCTTGAGCGAAGTGGGCTTGAATTCATGCCTCCTGGCTGTGGTTCCTATGGCAGCAGCAACAGGGGGTGGGGGTGACATTCAGGTGGATTTTAATTAACTGATCACCTGACTGAACCTGCACTGTGACAATTGTGTACAGATTAGCATGACAATTTACAGTGGGACCAAGATGAGACCAGGGCAGGAACTGATTGCTTCCGGGAGAGTTTGGACGCTGGATTCCCAGGAGGTTTTAGTACTGCACAGAGCTATAAAAGGCAAATTGAACACGAGTCAGCAGCATGCCCTGGCAGCCAGGAGGGCCAACAATACACTGGGGGTGCATCAGGCACGGCACTGCTGGCCGGGCGAGGGGAGTGCTCGTCCCGCTCCGCTCTGCCTGGTGCGGCCTCATCTAAAGCACTGTGTGCAGTTTTGGGCACCACATGAGAAGAAGGACATCAACCTCTTAAAGAATATCCAAAGGAGGGCTACAAAGATGGTGAAGGGTCTAGAGGGGAAGATGTATGAGGAGCAGCTGAGGTCACTTGGTTTGCTCAGCCCAGA
The DNA here is from genome assembly GCA_013399475.1 of Chauna torquata. Lineage (NCBI taxonomy): Eukaryota > Metazoa > Chordata > Aves > Anseriformes > Anhimidae > Chauna > Chauna torquata. The sequence goes on along the minus strand of VXAL01001190.1, from coordinate 38,314 downwards.
GAAGAGGACACTGGGGGGGGCCTCATGGCCTGCAACTTCCTCACGAGGGGAGTGGAGGGGCAGGTGCTGATCTCTGCTCTCTGGTGAGAGCAACAGGACCCGAGGGAACGGCATGGAGCTGTGACAGGGGAGGGTCAGGGTGGGTGTTAGGAAAAGGTTCTTTATTGAGGGGGTGGTCGGGCACTGGAGCAGGCTCCCCAGGGACGCGGTCACAGCACCAAGCCTGCTGGAGTTCAAGAAACGTTTGGACAACGCTGTCAGACATAGGGTCTGATTTTTGGGTGGTCCTGTGCGGAGCCGGGAGTTGGACTCAATGATCCTTGTGGGTCCCTTCCAACTTGGGCTATTCTATGATGCTAATATGTGGAGGTGGGAGACCTACAGTGAGTAAGCAGAATGACCCCCTCCCTCCCTCCTCTAGGGATTTTTCCAAGGCTAAAGGTTTCTTGTGTCTTACCTCATTTGATGGTTGCTGTCCTGTGGGATCAAATCTGCACTGTCCCCCAATGACAAAGAGGAAGTCATTGATGATGGCTATGCAGTGGTTGTACACTGGCACACAGAGTTCCCCAACCTTGTGCCACTTGCTGCAGCTCTGGTCGGCAGCCCACATCTCTCTGCAAATACAGTTGTCAGTGGTTCTGCCACCAGCAATAAGCAGCATGGTGGAACTGGAGCGGAGGCTCGTGCATTGGGTCTGCAGGACTGGCTGAGCATATAGCTGGGCGTGGTAAGTCAGAGCCTCTCGGAGGTGCCTGTGGCAGCCTGAATCCAGCTTCATAAAAGGTGTTTCCTGGACGTATCGCTGCAGATCCCTTAAAGGAATGAGAGGGAATCTTATGCACCTTAAAATGTCTGCTGCATCTTTCAGCCGTGTGTGGTCATGCTGCAGCCAGCTCACTGCAGCTCTGAACAGCTCCAGCTCACTGCACCCCTCTATGTTGGTCCTCTCTAAGATTTCACAAAGGGTTCCTCTGTCCAGATCTTTCAAGCACTGAGGATCAGCCAGGATCTGTTTGTAATGCTGCCCTACGTAGCACATGACTTTCTGTCTCAACTCTGCTGGGCCAAGCTTTTTAGCAATGTTAAGAACATGCATGCAGTTCTCGCAGTTCAAGCAGCCCTCCAGAAATCGGAAGCACAGCTTGATCACTTCCCGAACAAGCAGGGTTTCTGCGGCTTTGAATGTCTCCTCGATATTCTGTAACGAGAGATCTAATTTGTTGGAGTAAATGAAGTTGAGAACATTCCTCAGCCCTGTAGCACTGACAGCTTTCAGATGGACAGTGCTATGCAGGCTTCCCACTCTTGTTGAATTTCCAACAAATAGGATCTTGCAGTAATTACTTGCTGATGCTAAAATGATCTTGTGTGCTGGAAAGCAAACCCCTTCTGCCTCCAGTGTAACATCACACAGTGCTTCCTGGGCATGAAGGCTGTTGATCCCTTCCAGGAGTTTCACCAGGTAAGTGTCAGACACTAGCCTCTCCATGCTGGTGGTCTGCGAGCTGAACAGCATAGCTCTGAAAAGTGCTTAGCCCCGGAGCAGCCCCCGGACTCGTAGTTGCACACAGTGCATGTCCTGGGCAGTTGTCTGCAGATGAACCATAGGTTTCATGCTAAGAGGGAGCTGAGGCTGTTCTTCTCGCTCCACGGACCCATCCAAAGTGCAATCACTGCAGCAGCTTCTCTCCTTATCAGGCTTCTCCAGACAGCATCTGCAGGAGCCAAGCGCTGTGTGCCTTGCAGAGCCAAGTGGGGTTGTTTGCCAGTGGAGCTGTTGGTACTGGTTATCACACAAACAGTGTTTGTGGGTTTTGCCTGTGGGCTGTGACACTGGCAGCAGTGGACAGCCACTGGCGTAACTGCATTCCTCCTCCTGCTATCTGGTAACTACCCAGATGCACAAAAGCGGCTCATTCTTCTGCAGCTCCCCAGCTATGCTTCGCTGAGCCCTGTGGTCAGGTGCTCTTTCATCAGGGCAAGCCTGCGCATGCCATCTTTTCCTTTTTGAACAACAAACAGTCAAACAAAATCCTGTGATGTGCCCCCCCCAGCCCTCTTGATTAATGTGATGCATTTGCACAGTAGCTACTTTTTTGG
>VXAL01001190.1:6460-21370 GCA_013399475.1 Chauna torquata | reverse complement strand
CATAAATGTAATTATTGGAGTAATCTCAAAGGTAAATATAAGTCAAAGAGAAGGCCCCTGGTGAACATTATCTTCAAACTAGTTACTCAGTATTGTTACAGTAGCTACATACATCCACATGGTCTTTGCAATCTTTTAAAACTGGACAATATGAGCCCAATGGAGCTGCAGCAATTCTCCCCCACACACGCTTCAGTACTTTTTACACCTTATGTATGCGCAAACTGTCAAAGCTGCTGCCAGTCATCTTCCAGCAGTGGCTCACATGGACAGAGAACACTTCTTTGCTCAGATAGTGATTATCACAGGTCAGATTGTCTCTGAAAAGCTGCAGGCAACTCATGAGATGCAACAGATACCAAGGTCCTTGGTTTGTTTGTTTGTTTTTATTTCATTAGTTCATTTCTTGGGCGTGGGCAGGGGGAAAGAGAGCACAGCAGGCTTGCATTTGCCTGTGCATATGTTGATTTTTTTGGTGGTGGTACTTTTGCTGTTTTGTTGTTGTTGTTTTAAATACAAGTGTACTCTTACCATCTTGGCACTGAAATGGCCATGAGCAAGCTCTCCCACAAAGGTAAGCTTCTTAGGTTGTGATCTCTGAAGAAGATGCTTTTTCACGCCTTCTATGGCTCTCATATAGTCTTCCAACAGTCTGTGAATTAAAACCATTCCCAGTTGGCTCACATACAGAATATGTTTAACCACAGCTGATGCTGGACATTTATTAGTTACAGCTACCATGTAGGTATATTGGATTTGCTTTTCAAGTAACCCCTAAGTTTAAAGCAAACATATCCCCAACTGTGTTTCCAGACAACAACCAGATTTTACTTCAAGAATCCTTACGAATATAGTAATATAAATCACAGAAAATCCAGGCTGGTAAGGACATCTCTAGTTCAACCCCACGCTCTGAAGCAGATTCATTTATATCAGGTTGCTTGGGGGCTTATCCAATTAATTTCTGAGTATCTCCAAAGATGCAGAAGCCATGAGTTTGCACAATCATTTCCAATGTTTGACCACCCTCATTATGAAACACTTTTTCACAGTATTTAATTGGAATTTCCCTTGTTTCAAGTACTTTTCCATGAGAAAACTTTTTTGAGTAATTCCATTTTGAGGCTCACAAAATGCCATCATTCATAACCCTAAAGACAATGGTTCTCAGTTTACAGTGAGGTATGGCTTGGAAAAAGCCATGATGCAAAACTTTCTCTGTAGATCTGCTCTGAAATGCCTCACAGTGGCATGTTGTCTCTTCACGTGGATTAAAACCGTTGACATGAACAAGCCCAACATAATTAGCATATAAGGACAAAAACTGCTTGGATTTTTTTTTGTCTTGTTTTGGAGGAAATCTTCCTTTTCAACATCTCTAATTCCTCTACTCCTTACAAACATTCTCTTCCACTTATCCAGGGCAGATAAGAGAAATATGAGACCTAAAACAATGCTTATGCACATGTCAAAATTCAGTCTTTTCTTCTAAGAAGTTACACCATATGGACCAGATCTCCCACCTCAAAAATCCAGTGGGATTGGTCATTCCCTAAGAAACCCAGAGAAAGCTCGGACCGCTGGTGAAATGAAGTATCATCAATACTTCAGAAATTAGTCTATTTATGCCCCATATTTAGTGCAAAGCCTTAAATCTCTTCTCCTGTCTCTAACGCTCCTCACATCTGATGTGCTAATGAAGAAAAGTTTTCTGAGAAGTTTTGAGACTAAGCCTAATTTTCATGCTGTTTTTACATCAACTTACCACAGGTCCTCTTAGCTTGCTTTTAAAAACAGAGGTATTTTCAGTTGACTGTTGCACATAAAGAAAAATAATCTGTATGCAATAAACTACAACAGAAGTTTTTACAGTTTGCATCATTTTCACACCAATATGACAAGCGGAAAGAACTTACTCATTTTCTTTTTTCCCACCCTGAATCCATTGCTTGAGCAAATACTCATAGTAGCTGTCAGCTCTGGCTCCCAGAGTATAGACACTTAAGTGAGTGAACTGCCCGCTATTGGTGTTTATGAACATAGGCACCAGTCCATCATTTTTCCCTGAGAGGGTGTGAACGTGCTTCATCACCTCATCTACAGCTTTCTAGAAGAAAGAAAATAATAAGCATAAATTACATGTACGAAACTGTGACTAGTAGCTTCATGCCGATAACAAATCTTTAACTATTCTTCTTCAAATTAGCATCAGGATATCGAGTTCTGCTCATGCAATATATTAAATACAGGACTTTAAAGTTTCTGATCTTCAAACGTACCCAGAAAATCAGGTTTTAGGTACCCTGCAATAATTATAACTATTTTCTTCCCAAATAAAAAGCTCTACTCAGCTACATTCCTGAGCACTGTAAGCCCGTTCAAAAAACAGTACTGTGGCATGAGACTATGATCTGACTTAGTCATATTTGCACAGTAGAAGTCCAGCTAAAATAACAACTACATGAACCACGCTATAGCTAAAACTTCTTTAAATAACCGCATTCTTCAAAACATGAGCTCTGGATACAGTTTAAAACAACAGAATAACATTACCAAATAAAAAGTGTGGAAACTATTCTTTTATCTGGAATTATTTTTGTTTCAGCTAACTTTTTCTTGTACTGTGACCCAGAATCTAATTTAATAATAATTTTAATTCCTCGGACGGCAACAACAGGGTTTTATTCTTTGCATTTACATAATGACATCAAGAAACCACACACAGAATTCTAAACATTAAGCAAGGCACAGCTTCACAGCCTTTGTTTAGCTTAACATTTTTTTCAAACCTGATAATGTAGCGTTAAACAAAAACAACAATACTAAAAACTGTGGGGTTTTTTGCTTTTTAAAAATTGAAAGCTGTTCCTGAGGGAGAAAAATAATTATTCACCTCCTCTACTACCTTTTGGTATTTAAGAAAATAATTGGAATGATTTATTCTGCTTTTCCTTCCTTCATTTAGAGTTTCACAACTCATTTAACATCACTGAGAGACTACAAAGTCAGTGGTGGTGTTGTAGATATGTAGGAAAAAAAGAGTGGTTCTTCCATACCTGGAATTTCTCATCTCCAGTGAGACGAGAGAGCTCCCTAAACTCCAGCTGAATACTGGTCACCTCTGCCACAGTGCTGTCAGATGTCCAGCGAGGTGGATGTGCAGTGCCCCGGCCAATGTTGACATCGGAATATGGTATCTTGGAGGGGGTCTTGAATGCTGGCATAAGCCTGTTCCCAATGTCTTTCTAAAGAAAAACCCAAGAGCACAGGAGACACACACACACACACCAAATATACATGCGCATGCACCCCTTTACATTTTCTTTCAGCAACCTGACAAAGAAAATAGCAGCTTAGTTTTAGATTGTGAAAGAAAGTGAAGAATTAAAAATGGTCATGGATTTATTCATAACAACTACAGAGTTTCTACCTTGTTCCTAGTACTGTATGCCTCATTCAAGTCTGCAGTCCCTACACATGATTTAATTCTGAAGTCATTGACCATGCCTAGCTGAGTGCTAATTTAAGGAGGCAGATGATACTGTTAAGATGCACAGAAAAGGCAATACAATACAACTATTACTCTTTTCCAGCCATTTATTTTCTCTTTTGTTTCATAAACTTTCTTATTATGGTCAGCTCTTCCATAACAGAAGAACAGGCACATCTATAAGAATACCTGATAAAACACAGTAGGGATCTGAGATGATCCAGGGTGCAAATAGAAGTGCAGGCTTAAAATACTAATGGTAAATCCCTCTCCCACCATTTCAAATATGAAACGGCTGCAAAACGGCAACATTTAACTTTCTGATGAATCCTCCCTCAACTTTGTCCAATATGAGCTATATAATCCAATTTAATTTGTAAGACTGTAATCACTCACAGCTTTTTCCAGGAAGAGGCTATCTCCAGAGAGATGATAGGTACTCAGCAAGCCACCCAGGATACGAATAGTGCTCTCAAAGAGGTTCACATCCACATTTTTATCAAAGACCAGATCATTTGCTACCCATTTTCTTGCTTCTTCAAACTCTGCAAGGTAAAAAACAAAGTTCAGTTACGAACTTCTGGCACGTTCCAAAAACTATACTACAGACATTAGCATTCCATATATCCATGACAGTTACTTATGTACCTGTCTATTCAGATTATAATTTTATGTGGAAAACTAAAATGAAGACACATGCTGGTTGAAGTTTGACTACCATCAGCTTAGCGCTTATTTAGCATGCAACACAGATGGATACAAAGAGAAATACCCAGAGAAATAAAAAGTTCCTATTAGTTTAAAAAAAAAAAAAAGGAAGAAATAGAAGATTTCTTTATTAATATAGTCCAGAAATAGAGGTGTTTCAAGTCCATCCATTTGACTTGTCAGACAATTAGGTACACTTCCAGCAAGAGCCCTTTGAAATTTTTAATCAAACCTTTTTAAATCAAAGCTGTTATCTATCAAGATAACCGATAACATTTTCAATTAACAGACTTTAATGCCTCTAGTCTAGCAATACCCTGGGGAGCCTGCCTCCTAGTTAAGCACTTAACTCACAAAATCCACACACAAAGATGCATGGCGTTTAAGTATGTCTGCAATTTTTTCCCCAGAAACAAAAATGGTTGTTTAGCACACTATTAATTCAAAAAGGAATTAAAAAAAAAAGACATTCGGGATTTGACAGTCAGTTTTTTGGCAAGTATCACTTGCTAATTGCTTTTGCACAGGGTCTAACTCTATGGTCTATGTGAGTTAGCTTACACCTTTAACACTGAATGTTAAGCTATCTTAAACTATCTCACACCCTCCAGAAATTCCTGCTTGTGAGCAGTCACAGAATAATAACCAGTTACCCAGAAATAGAAGGTACTCCACAGGAGATTAAGCAAAAGGATGCCTGTGTGTCCTCAAAAGGAGAAAAAAAAAAGTGCAAGTCCCATGTACTCTGTTTAAGAATAAAATCTGGGATGAGTTGAATTGAACAAAGGATTTCAACTACAGTGGCAAGGAAAGTTTATGCAGCTTTTGTTTGTTTGTTTGTTTTTAATTCTGGCATGTCTTGGATTTGGGGTGAATATTCTTCTCAGTCTACTTGAGAAGAACCACAGAAAAAATCCATGCTGTCAGTTGTTACCATTATCTACCAGTACAATAAAAAAAATGTAAGGTACTCTTTCACAAAAGCGTTAGCATTCATTGGCTTATAAGAAAAATCAGCAACCTCAAACAGAACTTTCATTTAGATAGCATTTGTTACTCAAAAGAAACCCCAAGAGCTTTCTAAGGCAATCAGCAAAAGAATTGCTATAAAATATAAAGTAGTCTTCAATGAGAACCCATTTTGAACACATCTAAAGTACTAATGTTTTAAAAGCTCCATGCAGTTCACAATTAATTTTTTTATGAGGAAAGTAGCACACTGTCAACTTGATAAAACTTCAAGACAACCTGCTCAAGCCTAGAGCTGCAGACACATGATATGGTGTTTTTGTTTGATCTAGTATTATATGCAAACTTCAAACATAGAAAACACACCCATGAATGATTTCACTGTTCATTGTGTCCTTACTAGCAGCTCTGTTCTTCCTATCTTGACACTAAGAATGGCACGATTTATAAAAGTTTACAAAGGGGGCTATCTACCAAGGTTAAATAGAAACAATTCCACACATTTTTAAATATTACTTAAAAAAGAAAACTTTGACAACAACCACCAAAAAAAAAAAAAAGACAAAACCAAAACCACACTCTTAAATACTGATTAAGCAAGTTTTCTGCAACAGAACTGCAGATTTTTTTGGCTTAGTATCTAAAATCTGTTTTGAATCTGTTTGAAAGTCTTCTACAAGCAATCACTTCCAGAAAAACAAAAAATAAACAAACAAACAAAAAAAGACAGTAGAGCAGTTCACGAAGGAGGTATTGAATGCTCCCCTCCTCCATCCACTGATTCCTCATATAAACTTCTGAAATCCAGCTATGAAATACTAATATTAGATACAATAAAACACAGACTAGGAGATCTCAGGCTAACTACATAAGGCTGACGAGTAGAAAGCCTACAGTGGCTGTAAAAGGGCACAAAGACAGCACTAGCGTTTTAGCACAGAAACAAAATCAGGCGGCTTGTTAATCCATTCCTCAGGTTTCTAGCGTATATATCCACGGTTGTATGTAACAGCGTCATATTCTTTTCTGGCTCAGAATTCTAATCCAAGAGCAATGGTATCTGTTTATACAGGTGTGTTTTTTGTTTTGTTTTTTAATATTTATTTTTATACATACTGGTTTTGCGTGCGTGTGTGTACATACATATTTACCCTCACAGGAAAACTAAGCTCATCAGCCACATGTACTAAGTGTTCCCCTCAAACAACTCTGACCATATACTGCCTGACTAGAAAATAAGGAATTTCAGGGGGAAAAATGGACAACAAAAAAGACATTACCTTCTTTCAAGCCTAAAATCCACATAGTATCCAAGGCATCAATTAAGGTAAGTCCAAGTCCAAACCACTCACTGTAAGACTTGGACAAAGGCTTCAGTTCATCATGGCCCCAGGCAAAATCCTTGTATCCTTTCCATGCATGGCGGAATGCTTCTATCACAGCCATCTGACGTTCGTTTATGGGCACTGCAAAAGCGAAACAGCACCTTGCTCAAGACTTCTGCAGGGGAGTTACACGGCTATACCAAACACCATTTTGCTGAATCCTACCCAAAATAAGCTTTCTTCTAAAACTATGTGAACTGTGTAATAGAAAAAACATCCTCAGATTATTCTTTTCAGTACAGCCTTTCCTCTGTGGAATAACCAGTCAGCATCTCTGGTAGGCAATTTAGTCAAGTGGAAACAGAGATCACTCCCTGACAATGTCATTTCTCCAAATACAACATTAAGATGATCACACACACAGCTATGAGATGAGTATCACTAAAGTTCAAAGACATGAAAGTCAGAAAATACCAGAATTAAGTTCTTTGAATCAACTGTAATTCAGCTGCTGTATCTGTACGCTTACCAGTACGGTCCTCACCTAATATACCAGATACCATTGTTTCTTCACCTTCCCTGTCTTATTCACTCCTTTCTGCTGAATTTAAAGTCAGTTCTACAAAATCACTTCTCTAGAACTTTTCATTTAAAACAAAAGAGGAAGAAAATTTACATTTTCTGACTTGGGCAAATCCATGTCCTTTTCCATAGTTCAACTGAAGTTTTTGCTTGTAATTTGCCATAAAAATTGAACTTATGGTACATATCCAACATGAAAATTTTGAAGCCCATTAGCTGACATTTCGAAAAGCTATAAACAAACTTTCCCACTAGAGTGGGAAACAGCAACCAATATAATTAACCCCATTTATATTAAGCTAGCACAAGCCAAAAACATTACATTGCATTATGCCACATTTATCATAGTAGAACTTCCTTATGTGAACCCAGAAAGCAGAACAACAGCTTTTTTACTCCACGAGGACAGCAACTACAAAAACAATTTCTACCACTTCCTGGTGAGCCTTAAAAATAGTTCAGCTTAAACCAGGGAGGAAGTCACTTTCCTTGGATTTGCAGAACAAAAGGAAACACTGCTGAAAAAGGAAATTGTCCCTCTCAAGCCCTCTCTTTTTAGACTATCCTTTCCTGGACAAGAGACAGGAATGTCTGGCTCTTCCCATAGGATTACAAAGACTTGACACTAAAATTTATTTTCAATACCAGTGTAACAGTTTAAGAAAGTAAAAAGCTGGGCAAGAAGATCAGAATGGAATGTATGCCCTCCCTAAAAAAAGGGAAAAAAATACATAGTGCAAATATTTTGGCACGTTCTTCTGATTTCTCTTGTACGGGTTGAGATTAAATTGATGGGGGAAAAGAAGCACCCAAGATTCAGAAGATAAGGGATGAAACCAAGGGCATCCCCACAGTGCTCTCAATGTGATGAGATTATCTTCTGGCACGGCAAGGAAACAGAAAAGTCCAAAATCAGAAGCCTCTCTAGCTTAGAAAAAACTTGCTTCAGAATTTCAGAGGAAATAACGCTGCTGCAAAAATACACAGTCTGAGGGAATATGCACGTAAATTTCCATATAAGTAAATAAGCCCCTTAGTAGTTATGGCTCTGACAATGTATGCAAGAGAACACATTTTATGTAGCATCTATGAGACAATGTCCAATACATTTTCCAGAAGCGCACACATGCATTGTAGAAGAGGACAGAGGTAGCACTAAGCTGCAAGGAATAGCACGTATAATACACATTCTGCAACCTACTCACACAGAATCTGGCCACTACAGCCACAGCAAATTGTTTCGTACCATGGCGCTGGACACATCGGTAAAGTTTTATATATGCATCAGAATATTATTTACTCAATACTAAAAACTGAGACTGCAACTCAATCTAAGTTCTGAAGACTAAAAAGCATGAAAGTTGTCATAGTGGAATAAGGACACTAACAGGCTTGGATGTCCTAGGTAAATCATCCTTCCTACACATTTTTCCTTCCTGTGGTCTTATCCTGCCAGAATTTTGTTTCCTTTATTTAAAGGGAAAAAAAAAAAAAGATGTGTGTGTGGGGATGTGGGGAGTGAATAAAAATAAAGGTGTCATTAATTGTATTATCTACCCGGTTCCTTCTGGGCTTCGGCTTCCACAGATGAAGGTTTTTCTGGTTCCTTTATTTTACTAGATGGAGGTTCAGTGCTTTGGTCAGGTTCTATCACTGCTCCTCTCCAGCTGCAAATACAGTGGATTGAAATTAATACTTCATTTGATCACAGCAAGTCATGCAAACGAATGAGACTTATTTCCTATCTTTCATGACACTTTGATAAAAAGGGAATTGGATTTTCTGTCAAGGGTCAAAATAACCCTGTCGTCCACTAGATAATTGTTCTGTTCAAAGAAAATTTGTTCCTGAGAAATTTTACTGGATTAAGAAATACATCTTACGACAGTCTCTTGGAATTTCATTAAGTATCCTGACAATGGAATTTAAGTACTTTTCAAAAAAGCACTAAGATGTCTGAGATTGCTGCATTAAAGTATTTTGTTACCTACTAGTTCTGAAATGATCATAGGAGCCTCTAACACTAAATTATTACCACACAAATGATGATCAGTAAGAACTCATGAGTAAGCTCAAAGGACTAGACATTTAAAATAATTGCTTTAATACCAAGGGGGTTCACAAGCTTTTCCCACCAACACAGAAGCATAAATCAATTGAAAGAGGTTTTCATTAAGAATCTCCTGAAGGAAAAGTCTTTAGAACAGACTTTAACTCAAGCCAGGTTTGTATCAAGATCAACCTCAATCACACTGTTTAATACATAGATATGTGAACTTTGAGTTCATGATATTACATGGGCAGATAGTGACAGGACAAGGTGGAATGGTTTTAAACTAAAACAGGGGAGAGTTAGATTAGATGTGAGGAGGAAATTCTTTACCATGAGGGTGGTGAGGCACCGGAACAGACTGCCCAGAGAAGCTGTGGATGCGCCATCCCTGGCAGTGCTCGAGGCCAGGCTGGACGGGGCTTTGGGCAGCCTGGTCTGGCGGGAGGTGTCCCTGCCCATGGCAGGGGGGTTGAAACTAGATGAGTTCTAGGGTCCCTTCCAACACAAACCACTCTATGATTCTATGACGAATCTCCTAATAGAAGCAGGCTTGCAGGACCTTTAAAGTTTACATTGTTTACAGTCAGCTTACCTTCTGACTTACGTAAATTCAATTATTTCATTTCCTACTTTCATTCTTTAAATCTGTAACAAGTCTTTACATTGATTTCATCGCTCTCGTGTTTTCCTGTTACTGCTGGTTTAACCCTACAAGTTATCAGTGGACACACAGAAATAAAACAGTTCAAATCATTCTGAGAGATTTTGGATTATACCAACAGCCAAAATGCTGATGCTGGCACAGTTCTGATGCTACGATCAGCTGAACTGTGCCAGTGCTGAGAAGGACACAAACATATGAGGGGGGAAAAAAAAAAAGTCCAGTGTTCCCAAATCTTAAGCAGCTCTGCTGAACTTCTAGCAGTCTTCTATTTCAAAGTTACACCTCTTCAGTTATTCCCAAACAAAAAGATTTCAGTCAATGGTATCTTAAAGAATAACCTTGTATCAATATAATTACAGCAGCACAGATCCTCTAGTAAAGACACTGCATCTGCATAAGGGTTCTTCGAACTGTACGATTAATCGATTAAGCTTTTTTATGAAAAGAGGAAGCATATCTTATGCAGTTACATGCACACAACTGCATACGTGTCTACAGCTTCTGCCAGTTCAACTTGGGCTTAACTTTGTTTACTGGCATTATCTCCCTAACCAACACTATGGCACTGGTATAATTTTCCATGTCTAGCCCAGAACAAACAGGCTTGTGACTGTATTATTATATCTATACTGTTACATTAACATTTACTACAAAACAAATAGAAGAAATTTACACACACTGAAAACTCTTCAGGGCATTAACAGTGTCTAAATGCATTAGAAATACAGATAGTCTAGCAGGGCTCCAAATCTTCTGCAGTTCTACAAAGCAAACAATAAAAACAGAAAAGCTGCACATTCACCCAAATAAAATAAATCAACCTACCAATATCAATTGGCTGTCAGACCAAACTTAAGAAGGATGTAAGCAAAGAAATCAACCTCAGACACAGACCACAAAAAGCCCTTGCAATTTTCACTCCAACATCCAATGGATCCTGTGGGGGGGAGCGGGGGGAAGGAGCTGTAACTCGCTGGAGACACTTCTACCTGATAACAGTTTTCTCCATTTTCTTTTCTTTATCAGCCTGGACTGGCTCTTCTACAGTCCTTCTCGCATCATGTTGGGTCTTCAGCCTCACATCCCTCCGTGGTGGTTTGATGTGAAGATCGGAAGTACTACGTCGAACATGAGGCAATTTTGGCTGCTTCTGAAGAAAACAAGGAGGAAAAGTGTGCTTGCTACATTGCACAGATGGTAAAATTTCAAACCATAAAGCAAAAGTATTAATTTTGATATAATACCAGCATACAAGTTCTGCCTTGAATGGAAGGTATGCTGAAGACATCATCTTTTTATTGGTGGTGATTTTGTTTTTTTTGTTTGTTTGTTCATTTAAACCCTTTGGTAAAGTTATCCAATTTTTAAGAGTGCTTTTAGGTGTATCATTGATGAAGAAAAAGTATACTGAACACTTAAATAAAAAAGTTAAAGCCAGGAAATACTATACCATGCCCAAAGCCCTTCTTGAGATGACACCATTCCACCCACAGCAGGTTTTTATTGCAAGTTATAACACCTTTTTCCACAAAAACTGTTAGAACCAAGCATTATTTGCAGCTTCCACAAACTCTTTGGCATATTTATAAAACTCATTTCTCCTCAATATACCTGAGTTGAAAGCTCTGGGTAGTCTCCAGTGTTGGCAACTGCTTTCTGGGGTGCAGGTAGAACAGCTGGATTCACCAGCTTTAATCCAGGTATTTCTGGTTCTGTTCTCTGCTCATCCAATGATTTGTTTGTTAAACCTAGACACACAAAGCTGCTCAGCACAGGGAATCAACAACTTTGGCTCCAGCAAGAAATTTCTAACAGCCTGCTGCATTCACACATTAGATTCACCTCCAAAAAGTGTTTCCATGTATCAAGCATCGATAAACATGCACTAATTGTTAGATACAAAGTGTCATTTGGTATTAACAAACTGCTTAATGTCAAATGAGGCTGCGGAAAGGCACGTGCCTTTTTAGTTGCTGCTATTTTAGCTTCACAATACAGGCAGAGAGATTACATCAAAGGTAAATGTGCCTTTGTATTGTAGAAAACCTTGAAATTTCAAATCTTATGTACAATCAAAACCAAAAGAGGATCATCTTATTCTACTGCTCTTCTACTGCTTAGGTTTGGGTTACAAATATCTACATACAAACATTATGAAAAAATATTCATAGCCTCCAAACCTTAACCAAATAAAACAAAATGTTTTTCCAGTAAGATAAAAAAGAGATATGAAAAATACTTCTGATTAAGCATATCCATTGAAACACGTCACATAAAATCATTTAACAACTGTGCTTTAATGGACGCAATCAGTCACTGTCAATAAAAATTAAAACTACTCATATTTAAGAGACTGTTGTAGTTTTTATAACACCACATGCAGGTAATTTACAGCCATACAGAACACATACTTTTCCATGGTTCCTCCATGCTTGTATATGAAATGACTCCGCAGACTGCCAAGAAGGCAAACAGGAACAGAATTATGCTCCGCTGCAGCCGAGACAGCTGCTTCCATTTCTTTGAAAAAGAAAATAAGTAACAGGAAGAATATTTAGCATGACGTTAAGAGCCTACTCCATCAAAAATAAACTCCTATTGGTTCATTCAGAGGAATGCAAAACCGAATAAGTTTAATTTTACCCTCTATTTCCAACTGCAAAAGTCCATTGCTTATTTTCTCTGATGACAGAGAAAACAGAAATATAACATGCTAGCATATGGCACAGCGGGCTCAGAGATGTATTAGAGCCACCTGCTGCAAGAATCCTGGTGAATGCCATATGCTGAGACTCCCAGAGAGCATCGTCTGCAGCATGCTGACTTTCATTGCAGCCTTGGCTGGCTGACCTGTGCCTCTGCACAGATGTCAATTTGGAAACAAGCCAAAAGTCTCTTCCCTTCTTGCTGGGGAGTTACTACAAAACAGACATGCAAAATAAGAAACAGAAAAAAAAAATGGCAGGAAAACTAAAAACATTACTGCTGCAAAGCAGAAAGGTTTAAAATAAGCTAAGCACCAGTTATTGAACAAGAAAAACAAGGCACACTGCCTCTGAAAAAAAAAAAAAACACCTGTAGAACTGTCGTGCAGAACAGGGGCTGTCGCCAGAAATAAAGTCACCAGCCCACAGCAACATAAAAATGAAGTAAAACAACAGTATCATGAGCAAGAGAAAAAGATGTTTACGAGATTAGTCTTAGGCAAAAACGTATGTTTAAAATTGAAGTACTTATAACAAAAATCACTAAAAGTCTGACATCAAATGACACATTAGCCTAACCTCTCCCCATGTCTAGAGAGAGCAGTTGGAGTCAAACATCAACTGTTAAATTACTATTTTGTTGCTTTTCTAACAGCTATAGCAAAACACACCAAAGCTGGAATTTGCTTCTAATTACTGGCTTTGGCAAACAGAGAGGGAGCTTCAGTGCTGATGCTATGCTTAGGAACACCCTGAAGCTTCCTACAAACCCCTCCACACCTCACAGCGCTTCCTAGAGTTCTCATCCTCTTAATAAGAGACAGAGGCTGCAAGTATTTCAATGAAAAAATATCAGTGTGCTCACACTGCCAAGCCCCTCAATACATATTTCCTGTTTCCCTCCCACACTGCTGACAGTGCAGTAACCCTGAGCACCCTTCCCTACACACGCTGCATGATGCTGATCCTGCTCCTTCACCTGCAGCTCTACTTGCACTGCCAACCATATCATGATCCCCCAGTTGCAAAAGGATGCTTGAAAATCAGCAGCCCTCTGTTTCCTCAGGGTAGGATGGGAAACAAGGCACTGACTGTGTGTTCTTAAGATGGACAGGAATCAGGCACAAGAATACATGAGAGCATCCACCATCTTCCTTTTTCACACTGGCAACGAATATAGATAAAAGGAAGGATGAAATGTCTTGCGCTCTGTCCCCACATTTCCTTAACCGTAAACAGGAGAGGACCTATAGTCCTGTGTCCCTAAACAAGTTCTTCATACACATCCTCTGACCCCCTGTACAGCCTCTAGAATTGGCTATATCTCATTCCCTATTTGCAACAAGGGTCACCTCATCCCCTTGACTCACATTTTCCCAGCCTCCCTCTCCAGCCAAACATGCTCACCCCTTCTAAAGCTGCCTGCCCACTCCCTACCCCCAAGCAGACAATAAGGTCACTGCCACTCAGCTCTGCCAGGGACCCCTCTTCTCACACTCAGCCTTCCCACAGAAAGCGGAACCATTCCACTTTCTGAGGAGCAGCAGAGGACAGTGCTGCCCCTTTAAGCCCTAAAATAGGTAGCAAAGGCACCAAAACCAAATCTTATCTCCCTCCTCCATTCCTGATCAGAGAGCACAGTGTTCCCCTCAAATGTCTTTTCTCACCCCGTTATTCAAGGGCAGGATTCCCCTCAAACACACAGCTTATTTCCCCATGTCCCAAGTTTGCTCACAAAAAAAGATGAGGATACAACCTAGAGCATCCCCAACCACCCTGCACCCCACAAATCCCCACCAAGTGGACAGCTGCCACACCAGCTCTGCTATCCTAAGAGCCCCCCAGCCTGGGGACAACCCTTCCCGAAGACCAGTGAACCCCCACTGTCAACTGCCCGCAGCTTGGTGGGGAGCCCCAGGGCCAAGTCCCAAAGGTCCCCACCCCCATCCCAGGGGCTCCCCTCATTGCCAACTCCCCACAGAGTCGAGCGACTCTGGATTCTCAGAGAGCAGCTTTTTACAGTGGCAGTTAGTGACAAAACAACGGGTTACAGCTTTAAACTAAAAGATGGGAGATTTAGACTAGATATTAGGAAAAAATTATTTACTATGATGGCGGTGAGGCTCTGAAACAGGCTGCCCAGAGACGCTGTGGATGCCCCATCCCTGGAAGTGTTCAAGGCCAGGCTGGAGGGGGCTGTGGGCAGCCTGGTCTGGTGGGAGGTGTCGTGCCCACGGCAGGGGGCTGGAGCTAGATAAGTATTACAGTCCCTTCCAACCCGAACAATTCCGTGACCCTGTGACACAGCCCGGCCCTGCCCAGCCCGCCAGAGGGTCCCCACCGCCACGACACCTGCGCGCCGCCGCCGCACCGCTCCCCGCGCCCTCCCAGGCCCGGGCCCCTCCCAGCCAGGG
>VXAL01001189.1:92648-112691 GCA_013399475.1 Chauna torquata | reverse complement strand
CTCTTTCCTTATCCTTTGTCTCCTGAATGGTTTGAATCTCAGCATGTGTCAAAATAGAGCCTTGCAAGGCTTGCAAACTCAGCAAGATTGAGATAGAACACATTATCCCTGACTTGCAAATCCTTACTATTATTTTTTTTTTACTGTTTTTATTCCTGTTGTTATTGTTATTACTATTCTTTTCCCCTCTTACAGTTTCTTATTGCCCATACCTCCTACTGAGGAGATGACAGATCGTCTGCCTTTGAAGACAACAACAGTGCTACGCAAAACAGCTTAGCCCATGGGAGGCTGCAAGTATTCTGTCAGGTACATCCTATCACATACAGTTGTGATCCTCCATTCCCCAAATGCTCTTTTCACTAAGTTCTCCCATTATGCATTTCAGAAATAATTAAACCTTTTAAATACATTTATAGAAGACCTGAGTTCAATCTCATTACTTGCTCAGAGGAGAAAATGCTGTTTTTGTAATCTTTGTGAGGAAAGGCAATTTTCACTTTGTCATTACAAAACAATGATCAATCTAAAAGATGAAGAAAAGTTGCTAATAAATGTAGTAACTCGGCTGAGTAACTACAGTAACTCAGTTGGTTGTATTTGCTTCCATTTTAACTTTTTTTTTAATTTAAAAAAAAAAGACGGAATGCACTGAAAGACATTGTGCTTTTTTGTTTTCTGTTATTAGCAACAAATGTCAGATGGCAGAAAGCACTGTGATTTTGTTTCCACAGTGACACATTTGCAGACAGCTACTATCTGGAGCAAGTATGGAAATCTTTCAAGGAAGTTATTAGGTAACAGCCAGGAACACAGAACTGGATGGTACTATACCATCCAAAACTTTGTAAATGCGTATTAAAGAAGTCTAGATTAGACAGATCTGCAGAATGCAGACTTAGTGCACCTTTTGCAATGAAGCTAAGACATGCAGTAAAAGATCAAGAGTCATAACTGAAGTAGTGAAGGAAAGAGAGAGGAAATACCATGGATGTTACCGATATCCTGAGTTCTTGCAACAACAGGACATTTGCCAAATAAAACTCCTATATGATCTCAGAAAGTGGAACAAGTTCTGTGCCACAGAGAGTAAAAACTTATTATGAATTTTACCTCATAGGGTTTAGAAATTCAGTTCTAAACTTATTATCATTGTATGTTTCTGTATATTATTACAGGATCTATATCATGTGTTTATGTTGTCCTTTATTTTGTACCTCAGTAATGTCTTGTTGACTTTCATTTGGCTAGCCTAAACAAAGCAAAGTCTTTCCATGTTTCCATATGGGGTAGCTAAATCATTCCCCTAGTTAAGCTCAGGAACTGTCTCCCTCCACAATAACTTTTAATGAATACCTTCCAGGTATTTTGCTATCCTTACCAATAACACTTAATTCATTGCATCCTTGGATAACATTGATCTGCATCACATTGGTGACTAGTTGACCAATACCTCCGTGGCCCTCTCACAACAAAGGAAGATCCCTTTCCCTGTATTTTTTTTTTTGTTCTTTTGGGGCTAGTATTGTGTACCATACAATTATCCAACAGCATAAGCTGTTCTTAAGAGTTCTTGAACTATATTCTGCTAGTGATTGCCAAGGTATGAGATTTTGTATCACAAATAAGTGTGTCATTAAAATTTTTGTGGAATTGATGGATACACCAAGGGATTAGAAAGAAAAAAAGAAAAGAAAAAAAAGAAAAAAATTTTTTTTTTCCTTTTGAAAGTCATGAACTTAAAGCTCTTCTTGAATTATTTTAAAATCAATTATCAGCAATTCTTAGCCCTAATAGAACATGGTTCTGAAAGGATATCACACGGACAGGCAAGTATCATTAACCTGTATTTGATGATAAAGGAAAATAAGACAGGGAGAGAAAAATGATCCAGCTTTATGCAGTACATCAGTGCTGAAATTGGGTATGTAATGAAGACCCTGGAAAATCCTTCCTTCATGTAAAAATGTCCTCAAGGATGGTATGACAGAACACTCAAAACTTGTAATGCAATATAACTGATACTCCGGTCTTAGAACTGTTGGTGAATTAAGCATGATTTAGTTCTAGGTCTCCGCAGCCTTCCGTGATGCCTGGGAAATCAATTACTTGCTGCCTTGGTTTCCCATCTGAAAATAATGACAGGAATTGCTTCTGTTTATGGTTCCAGGATAACATAGAGGACACATTTGGGACTGGGACTGTTAAGTACTTTGCACTGTAGATGCACATGACATGTGGCTGGTTAACACAGTGCCCCATGGAAACCCTTGTACCCCTGCTTCAGACTGTCGTCCCGTTCTGTAGCCAGGGCTCTCTGAACATCTTGCACTTCTTGTGCTATATAAGTACAATGCTATTTTTAGATTTTCAGATTTTGTAAAATTGGCCTTTTTGATTAAAAACTTAACTTTTCTGTAGAAAGCAGTCTTCCTGAAAATGAGTTTTGACAGAAAATATGTAGGACTGCAGCTGTCAACTCAAAATCTTTTTAAGAATTATCCTTCTTTCCATCTTAATGCCAAATTTAACTCCATCTCAATAAAGCATATCCTGCATGTAGCATGCCACGAGCCAATTAATTAATTTTTCATAGGTTCATAGGCATTCCTACAATGTCGTATCTTAAGAGAGAAGGTACCAATTAACTCTTTCTTACCAGCTTCTGAATGGGAAGCTGTAAATAATTCCATTGAAATTTTCATTATTCCCCAGGTTATAACTAACATGTCAATAGCAATGTTCTGCACAGGTACTTCAAGGATTTGTAACAAAAGGATGAAGTATGCTTGAGGCCAAGTCTTGTCATTCTAATACTCTTCTTCAGAATATTTTTAATTAATTGTGTAGAGCTAAGAAATCAATTTGACCGTTGTTTAGCCAGAAGAATAAATTCATGTTTACTGATTTCACATGCTGTTTTCCAGAAAAATATAAGGCAGCAAATGTTAAAGTAAAGGCAAAATGTAGCTGACAGCCTGTTAGTCTTCAATCTGTGTTTTTGTTTTCTCAAGTGATTCAGCATAAAATTATTTAAGCAGGTGTTTCTCTAAAACTCACAATGTAGTAAGACAGCATATTGAATACCCTGCACATTTCTATTTGTTAGGTGACTTACTGATGCAAAACAATTGACTTCATGTTGTCACTCAATCCTAGTGACTGCTCAAGTAATGATAAAGAATTTTGTTGTTACTGTTCTGTGTTTCATAGAAACACTGGTACCAAACTCGTTTCACTTCATTCTAAGGCATTTATTCAGTTAAAATGGAGCTTTCCTCTCATTTGTGAAGTTTAAAATAAACATTGATAATAAACAAAGTATTAAAGGAACCTTTAGGATCAAATTTTAATTTCTGATTATTTCTGGGTAGTTTATGGCTAATGCAAAATCTACTGGAAGTAATAAACTGACTCACATAGATATGAATGGTTTCTAGAACAGACCCTAAAAACAATTAAGTTGCACCCCTTCTTAAATTCTCTAGATATTAAATGATTTACAAGACCCATAATTTATAAATGACTTCATTTTAACATTTCAAATATAGGTACTTTAAGTCTACAGTGTTAAGAGAAAAATCCTGGTTACAGTGACATTCATGTCACCTCCCTGCCAATCCCCATGTTTTACATGAGATTGCTCTTATTTCAAAAGGCATAATGGAGGTCATGTACATTAAGTAATGCTTCTTTATTTATTAGAAATACAGACATAAAAGCTTGTAGGATTAAAGCAAAAAGAAATTGAAGCTAGGATTTCATTTCTTAACACTAATTAACTGCTATTCATGTAACACTAATAATGAGAAATAACTTTTACAGTTGTTATTTTAATATATATAAAATTAGTTCAGGTGAATTCAGACACAGAGCTGAGTAACTCTTACCTTTGCTTAAAATAATACATTTTGTGACTTATAGAATACAGAGTGTTTGAAGGAACGTGAGGGTTGAGACTAAGAGCAACTATCATTTTGTTTTGGGTGGAAGATTCAGATTTCGTCTCTATTCCCTCGTGTGATTCTGGCCATCATAGAGTAGCAGGAGGCTATCACCTTCTAACCCTTTCCTCCTCTGGTGAACTTGCATATGGCTTTAACTGAGCTCTAACATAACCCATATACAACAATTTGCATTAGCAAGTTTTGTTTGTTGTCTCTTCACCCTTGGAAAGTGATCTCTAATGTTCTGCAAAAAGGAAGGAACACATAATGGCCTGGATTCAGTCTGGAATCTGACTGTAATATTTCACAAATTAAACTCGATTTGTCATGGATCGGTTTTGAGGATTTTAATGGAAATCACATGTTATTAGCTGTGTTTTTTTCCTAAAGCAGTTTAACAAACTGCCATTAGCTTAGTAAAAGAAAAAGGTATTTTTTAACAACTTTAAAAATTTACTCTCTTTATATTTACTTTATAGGGTTACTTTAAAAAAAATCAAAATGCAATATTATTGAAAGGCAATTTCTTTCTTTTTGGTCTTGTTTAGGATATTTACATTAGTAGAACAAGTGGTAGAAAGAGAATAAAAGGTTATTGTTCACTTACATTTGTTTCTTGTAAGTTAAAAGAATAAAAGAGCCCATATTCTATTCTTGATAGTGACATCATTTCAGAGCAAAAACTAAGCGGAGTTAATAATAGCAGCAAGTGATTTCAAGAAGTAAATCATGACTCAGAAATACAAAATATCATGAGATCAGAGTCTCAGAAGGACCTAGGAACCTCATGGTTCATTTAACTAGAGGAAAATTGATTTTCAGTATCTCATGGGAGTGCAACTCATAAACATAGTTTGAAAGCTGAAATGGTTTCTCAATGTGTGGAATTTTAACATCCTAACTGCCATTTAAATCTCTGTCCTTCTGGCTACGTCTGAATAAGGAATAAAGAATAAGGAATAAGGATGGCATTTATGAAAAACATGGGCTAAACAGATGGGGAATCAATATTTTAGGCTCAAATACCAGTCTTTCTGTTTGTACAGTTTTGGCCTTTAAAATACAGTTTTAGCAATTGTGAAAAGTTTACTAGCTTCCATACAAAGAAAGAGAGGATTAAATACTTGGTGAGCCTGAATAGATCCATGCTGCCACACCACCAAGACTAAGGAAAAAGCTCAGAAGGGAAAACTCAGCTCAGATGGGAATATGATCTGTGAGCATTACAGATCTCTGGAAGGGATCTTGATGAAGAATAGTGTCAGCCCTAGCCATTAAATCCATAAGAAGAATGTGAACTAGTTTATAGAGAAGGGGAAAACATAGTAATAGGAATGAGATTATTTACTAATTTATTTATTTGCTAGCATCTCTGGATCCCTATATGGATATAAAGAAGTAAAGAAAAAGTCAGAAAAGGCTTAAGATTTCCCAACAGTAATTATAACAGACACTCATCTAAAATAAGCAGCCAACCAGTGACTATGTATGTGTGAAATAAGTGGCCCAGAGCGCTTTCCTGAGGAGATACTGACACTCCTGAAACCCATGGTTTGTGGAGATCGTGAAGTCTCTCACTTCTACCCGTTTGGCCCAGTATAGCTCAGCAGTAGGGACAGTGACTTCAGAGTGTGTCTTGCTGCATTTAAAATGGAGCTGTTGTGGCACACCAACCTTCTGGACAGTGACCTATTTCTTTGTTTTTCTATTTCAGTTATCACTACTTTTGCATAAATAAGGTATCTCACAAGTACTTCCCTGTGGGTCATGGTCCAAATGCTGGAAGAGTGGTGGTGGCACTGGTGAAATCCAGAACTGAAGCTGCAGTGCCCTCAGGGTAACGGTTTCATACAAATCTGAGGGATAAAATAAAACCTGGTTTGAAATCTGGGATGTGACCAGATACTGTGCAGAGATTAGGTGATTGACCCTGAACCAGCAGGTAATTTCAAGGAATTGGGGCAGCCCATGGAAAAAAATCCTGAAGGGTTAGTTAACTCTCTTGCATAGTTAATATGCACCTGAGAATAACTCTGGCGAGTCTTGAGGCAGATGTGGAAGGACAATCCCAGGTTCACTGGGCTCCTACAACAGCAAGAAAACTAGTGTGGAGGAAAGAGGGGAAGAAGAGAGAGGAGATCATGAACAAAAACATTCTGGATAACAAGTGATAATTTCCCTCGCTCTTCTAAAAAGACAGGAATCAAAGACTTGGAAACAGCCTATGAAGAAAAGCTAACATTTGAAACAAATATCACAACAGAGCTTTTCTCTGAGACTTTTCAAATTTCCTCATTTTTCTGATTTCATCATTTTGCTTATGTTTTTAACATTATAGAAGCAAATATCCAATATGATCATGTTTTAAATCAATATTTTAAACAATTTGTCATTCAGTGTTTGATAAAAAATCAGGGCCTTTTTTTTTAAATAAAATTTCAGGATTTTCTTGAGAAAAGAAATTTCACTCTCTAGCCAGCCCTTTTAAAGAATATGAAATGGTTAAAGGACAATATTAGCGATGCCTTCTTTAAAGCACTAAAATGCAATCATTTCATAATAACTTAGTCATATAGTAGAATATCTGTAAGAAGGTTTTTCTAACTCTTTTCTGCAATATGTACAGACAGAAAAGGGAGATTGTTACAGAAAATATTACTCTAGTTCTGGTGTAGAAATCACTAGATATAGATGAAAGAAGATCACTAGGCTCTGTCAATAGGCCAAAATTTAAACTGAGATTATTGTTTTATCTATCAATAACTTTGGGGGGATTTTTTTGTTGTTGTTGTTACTTTTATTTTAAAGCTAAAGTTCCATTTTATCGTATTCCATACAGGTGAATATATAAATTTTATTAAACACCTATAATCCACCTAAAAGGAACAGCATATCTGTGAATGCTACAACAGGTATTTCTACTAAATCTTTGTGTTGATATTATCATACGTGGACTTGAGCATAGCAGAGAAAATAAACTTCCTCTAATGTTATTGTTATGATTTATATTAACATTGCCTCTTTCAATGGACTACAGTTTTGAAACTGCACTGAACAGCTAATTAGTGTTGCAAATGGCACAACCAAGCCTGAGTAATGTGAATAATAATTATTAAAAAAGGAAGACTTTTTCTTCTTTTTTTTTTTTTACTTAAATATAACCTCCTATTTATAAATCCAGGAACAAAAGCAGCTTGTCAGCTTCACAATCCCAAAATCAAAAATACTAGAGCATTTTATAAGATTATAAAATAATTGATCTGCAGAGAGAAATGACTGCTTTTTATACTAGTAAACAAATACCTCCTTAAGCAAGGAATAAGAATTAAAAGAAAGCTCCAATATTGGATCTCTTTCACATTGCACATATTACTGCTGCAATTTTCTGCTTTTCTATGCCTCCAAGATTACTGTTTCTTCTGTACATAACAGAATTTGACAGTAATGGGAAATACATGTAAATTCTCCTGAGCTCTACCTGCAAGAGTACAGTGGCTCTCTTTTTACTGGCTTCAGCTGGAATTGGACGGATGAGCTAATGTTGGCAAGATGTAGCAAGACAAAGATATTCCTTTAATTAAAAATAAAACATATAGAAATATGTTGCTCAGTACTCAAAGACAAAGAGAATAGCTCAACCACTACCCAGTGTGCAAAGAGTGCAGTGAGATAAACCAGGAGAAAAGAAGAATCAACCCAGCAATTATAGTTAGAAGATTTGTACAAAAAAGATGAAGCAGTTGTTATGTACTTGGTCGCATGTCCCGCTAGTCCCCAGTCTTTCAGGCTGTCACGTCACTGAACCTCTCCCCGTGGGAAGGGGAGGTCGTGCCCTGCAGTCTGGCCTTTCTGTCAGGAGTGTGCATGCATTGCTGTCAATTTGAACGTGTGCAATAGATCTGGTGCTTCCCAGCAGTGCCAGCTTTTCTTTGTGTCACCAGATCAGCTGCTGTGCCTATCTGGTAAGTCAGACTACAGCTGGGCATCCGTCTGCATTTAAGAAGATCAAGGAGCGGGCTACAGGCCAATGAACTCTTTGGGTGATGTGCAGATGGCCCGTTTAGGATTGGAAACACACAAAAAAGTAAGAATCACAAATAGAAATATGATGTTGCTGTTTTTTCTTAGCCATGTACACATATCAAATATGAAATGTAATACATTATTTTCATTATATTCATCGGAAAAAAAAGTTACAAAACCCTGGCTCATCTGAAAGAAACCCATAATCATCAGTGCATGAAATATACTGCACTTTACTAGAAAGGATGCTATAAGTAGTTTCAAGTAACATCCCTTTCACAAGCCCATCAATTAATTTTGTAACTCTGGAGTAACATTTTCAAATGTTTTGTGATGTTCTTCCCTGATAAGTTATATAGAGGAAGCAGTAAAATTTTCTGAAATACAGTGCTTCAAATAAGCTGAAGCACCTATCTTCAGAAGAGCTCAACCTGAATATTCTCATTTGAAAAAAGTCTAGTAACTTTAGTGACACTGGCGGGGCAAACAGTAGTAGAAGATGAAAGTACTTTAGCTGATTTTTTTAAAGCTGATGACATCCTTCTGAATACTGTGTTTCATTCTCGCTGTTTAAAAATGAAAAAATATATACCTTCGTCATGACTTTGTTGTGAGATCAAGCGCATGGTGAGCTACGTACAAATACGGAACACTGTAAATGGTAAGTATCATTATTATTGTAAATGTATGCCTAGATTTCTTTACAAAGCATTAAATGTATTACACAGAAAATGAGTTATATTTTATTGTATATTTGATTTTAGCAGTGAGAACATATCTTCTTAAACTACACTTAAGAACCAATATTCTCCATTTATTCAACAGGATGCTAATTTACTTGACTAATGTCTCTTCAAATGTTGGCAGATATATGTTTAACCACGCTTTAATTTAGGTCTGATGTTCAGTCACAAAATACCAAAACAAAATACTGAATCACTGATGATTTCAGATCACATAAACAGTTACTTATCAGATAGCAAATGAAACTCTCATTAAACCAAGCAGTCCGTGTATTCATTTATCCATAAAATTCAAAACTGTCTTAACAGATAAACATTTCTCCATACCCATATTCATTTCGTGCTCTCAGCAAGTCTGGAAACAGACGGAGGCTTCATCTTCAAATTCCAACTCTTTAAATAGACCTGAGAGTAGTATTTGTTGTAAGATAACATAAGAAATAGTATATGATAATCATCAGAGAAATGGCAGTGTGAGAAAAAAATGAGGGGTGCTTTTCTGCAGGTAGAAGTCAGAAGAAATAGCCTAATTCCAAAGCAGCCAAAAAACCCACCATTTTAACCTAATCTAGATCACAATAAAATAAGATTATATAAAGTAACTTCTAAAGTAATTTTTATAATACCAACTAACCCCATGCCACTAGATCTGTTCATATAGAGGATCCATTTGGAGATATTTCCAGCCTGCCTTGAAATGTCTATCCTAATGGGTTAATTCCCTCATGTTTAAAAATAGTCTTTACGTTTGGTTTTGAATATCTGCTCTTTCTTCTTACCTTTCTTTGTGATCTTACTTAGCATCCACATCATTCTCAGCATCTGCATATATTTTGTATCATTGCATCATATTAATTTTCTTTTTCATACCTATGTTGCATTGTTCTGCTATTTATTTGTTGGATTGCATCAGTGGTCCTAATGCTTTTTAGCTGCTGAGGATGTCTCACCTGCCCCTCACCCGGGGAGCTACCGCCTAGGCTGGTGTAGTGCCCATGGCAGTGTGGGCGTCCTCTTCCAGTGTACACTTCCAAGCTTGGTGTCCCCAAGGACACCCTTTGGATTGCATATTTAAAGTAATGTTGTTTTCCTCTGTTGAAGGCCGAGTGTCCTCAGGACTGGTTTCTTCAGCTCTGGTGGTTTCAGCTAATATTTGGTACTCAGAAGTATAAGGGAATAAAAATCAAATTTTGCAAGGAGACATATTTTGAGAAACTCTTCACACCCCAGTTTGGACTAGCTTCTCTGTGCCTACCGTTTATACTCTGTCTTCACTCTGGCTTGTTTTGCAGTAAGGTTTTATCTGAAAAAGCAGGTTGAAATGCTTGCATATTAGGAAGAAGAAGGACTACCATATTTTTAGAGAAACTCTGAAGCAGTTTCTGTTCAGTTTTGATTGTGGGGGTAGGAAATCAACTAGATTGTGTATATATAATGTAATCAATGAAGTGAAAACACAGACACCATGAAATGTTTAGTGTATTTCTGTGATTTGAGATATGGTTTGCCTATGCAGACAAGTTAGTGAAAATTAATGAATATAAATTAGAGCATAAATTTACAGGGTTCTCAATAGTCAGCGCTGACTGCCTGGCTGGCTGGCTGGCTGGAAAATTCTGCTGCTAAGACAAGTGTCTTTTTCATGAAGCCACTTACACCACTTGCAAAGTAAGGCATAATACCCCATGGGTAGGGAGCACTGAGTGTTTGCAGGTGAAGTTAATAAGAAGTGATGACTGTGCTATAAATTTACACCCTAGATTGCTGCAAATGGTCTTCTCTGTGTAGGAAAATCCTTAGAGAGGCAGTACAATTGTCCATTATCATCCATAGTTGCAAGATGTGTTAAAGGCTGTCATTCAAGAATTATATATGCCAAGTATAAATTAAAATTAATTAGCTACAAGACAAAGAAAATGACTGCTTTGAAAAGAGAACATGATGAGTGACCTTTCTAAGTGGAAACAAAATTGTTTAATTGAATGTTTCAGTAAAGGTTTTGTTTGTTTGTTTTTGTTTGTTTTGGTTTTGTTTTGTTTTTTTTTTCCTGTCAAATCACAGGAGTTAAAGACCAACTTCGGAAGGCTGTAGAGTATGTGGATGGAATGTCATTTCCTGATCTTTAAAAAATCTAATTTTGTTCCTGTCCGTCACAAAACACCAGAGACAGGTGGTATGTGTGTGAAAGAGACTTATTTATTAGTTTTTCTGTTTCTTTATTTTTTAAGTAGTTTTGGAGACTTACGTATTTTTACATTTGGTTTAGAAGGTTAAGAAGTATTTAAAAGAGACAGTGTGTATTAATGGTTGTAAATGTAG
The DNA here is from genome assembly GCA_013399475.1 of Chauna torquata. NCBI lineage: Eukaryota > Metazoa > Chordata > Aves > Anseriformes > Anhimidae > Chauna > Chauna torquata. The sequence goes on along the minus strand of VXAL01001189.1, from coordinate 101,659 downwards.
GTAGACAAATGGTTTAAGGTAAAAGAAAATAGCTAATTACTTGGGGAATCTGAGGCTTTTTTCCTGGATTTTTCTTTTGACAATGCTTTACTCTGTGTCACAGACAGATGTTTGCCCATTGCTGGTGGATAAAAGGGACAGAGACAAAATTGTTCCAGTTGTTCTGTCTGTTCTAAGTTGTATACATTAGCAGCAGTCATAAAAAATATTTTTATCCCCTTTTCCAGGCCAATTTGAGCTGTGTTTCTTTACACAACAGGCTTTTGAATGTGTCAATTATGATTAGGAAGATGTTTCTGGATAGACAGATGAACCTAACTAAAGCTTCGTCAACTTCCTTGAACACTTCTCCATCGAGTGCCAGTAGGAGGTTGGGGCCTGAGGCAGAGTACTTGGGCACATGTACCTGGGAGACTTTCCTGTAACACTGAATTTGATTTACTACCAATTCTGTTGGGGAGAGCGTGGTGTGGGGAAAAGGGAAAACAATGAACTTTTGTTCTACATATTGTTTTGTGTTTTCAATGTGATTCAGTATTAACAATTACTCTAAACTGCACATTCTTAATTTTAGAACAAGCTTTGATTTGAAAAAAATTCTGCTTGTAGACACCAAAAATCTTAATCAGTTTCTTCTGAAAGAGAGTTTAACTTTCATCAATACTTGAGTCTTTCAGAATGAAGTGAAAGAGCAGAATGGTTATGCGTAGTACATAGTGCTTTTGCTTTTACCTTATCTTAATTATTTTCTCATTTTAAGCAATCAGTGACTTTTTTTTTTTTTTAATTTTTCTCTGGATATCTCAATATTACTTTTATATGACTTTCGTCAGCTGGTGCTGTCATAACAACCCATTTTTTTTTCCTTCTGTAGTAGGAACTGCTTACTTAACTCTTGGTTCTACTTTTTTACTATATGCAGTTCTGTGTTGTCAGCAAGTTTAAGTTTTTCCAAGCTGAGTTGTCTGTTCAAGTGATTTATGAAGATTATAAATAAAGGCCTAAATACTCAAAGAAATTCCATCTGTGACACAATTCCTCATAATAAGATTATAGTTCTTTTATCCACCTGCATAAACTGTTACGTCTGCTGTGGTGCTAAAGTATGTGTTTTTGAAGCTTATCTGGAACATATTTTTCTGCAGAAAGGGGAAACTGATCACTGAAATAACACTTTATACGTGTTCCATCTGTGCAGAATATGCTTCTGTAGATCACCTGCTTACTCACCTCTGTTGAAGTGTGGTAGTCTTCAGAGGCTCCTAGAAATGAAATCTAACCTTTTTTTACCCACGCTGTGCTGCTAAGGCTGAATGGCAGACAGCATATAAATAGCACTAAAAGAAATAACTTAAGCTCTGATCATTACCTGACTGGTGAGTGAATGAAGCGTGTGGTCAGATCTTCGGCTTGTATTGACTGGTAGAATCCCAACGAGAGCCCTTTACAGAAAACATTGTTCCTTAATGGTAACTTGCGCACAAGTAAACTCTTATCTGAATGCAAGTGACTTTGCAGCTCCCTGCTCTAGGAGAGGTTTTTGCTGCTAAAATGATTGTTCTTGCTGTTTCCAAATCTCCCTTCCCTTAAAAAAAAGATGTGGGCAGAGAACAGGATGCAAACTGTGCTCGCTGTTCTGACTACAGCACCACGCTTCTAACCAGACCTGTTCCTTCCATCTTCTGTAGCGTGATGCAACAGATGGGGAAACGCAGGTGCCAAGTAGGAGGCTTTGGAGGTCCAAAGACAAGGACATTCTGTAAATCATTGGCACAATTAATGTGATTTGCAACCTACTTGTCGTTGGGTCTGCTGTCACTTAAAAATAGTGAGTCTTGGGAGCATGGCTCAAGACTGAGCCATGGGCTCAATGAGTAGTGGTGGCTGGTGCAAGTGTGGTCTCCATTTGATTACCCTTCTGGAGTGAGGAGCAAGAAGAGGGCTAAATATGATTCAAGTACTTCTCAGGTATGTGAATAAAATGTCCAGAGCTACCACCACTGGATTAAAGTGAACTTGCTTTGGTAATGAAAACATCCATTGTGGAGCCCTGGATGTGCTGCGTTAGCCACTGTATNAGCATGGCTCAAGACTGAGCCATGGGCTCAATGAGTAGTGGTGGCTGGTGCAAGTGTGGTCTCCATTTGATTACCCTTCTGGAGTGAGGAGCAAGAAGAGGGCTAAATATGATTCAAGTACTTCTCAGGTATGTGAATAAAATGTAGCAATATAGAGCTACCACCACTGGATTAAAGTGAACTTGCTTTGGTAATGAAAACATCCATTGTGGAGCCCTGGATGTGCTGCGTTAGCCACTGTATGGTGTGACTTGCTTAAAATTAGTCCAGTTGTCTCTGAGCTGTGCTGCAGAATCCAGGTGAATCTGCAGTGATTCTGCAACAGCGTAACAGTTCACTGTTGTACCAATCATTAAAAAACTAGCCTGCAGAAGTCACAAATGAAATATATGAAATTATACATAATTATATCACTAACATTTAATTCCCCTAATTACACTGTGTGATCTTCATTCAAACCATCAGAAAGTTCAGAATTTTTGAATTTGTAAGCTGAACTGAAAAGGATAATATGTTGTGATATTTTACCTCAACAAAAAGATAAAGGACTGTGAGGTGATGCTAGGTATTAGGCTAGGAGGAGATCATTTTCTTTCATAACCTACTTCAGATATGAAGCCAAAGCCTTTTGATCCACTACGGTTGTTTCAATTTAAAAAAAAAAAAAAGGTTGGCGGGGGGCAGGAAAAATGTCCAGTTAAAATGTTGATTAATGTGAGAAGATTGTCTAAAAGGTAGTGCCACTTCATAGCTGTCACATTGAGAGAACGGTAATTATAAATCTTGATTATTGGTTAGAAAATAAAACAAAAATGTTTGTTATATTAGTTTTTCTGTTTCTCGCTAGATATGTAGCTTAGTAGCAAAGAAATACAACTATATAGACTACAGTAATATAAAAATAAATGCTAATGCAATTTTGACTGAAGTAATCTGTGTCATCAGGAAGAATGATATCCTAAATTTCTAATTAAGCTAATTAGAGCTTTCGAGTATGGATTAAAGTGGATAAAATAATTATAAATTGTGTTATTGGGCCCTGTATCATCTTAACCTAATCTAGTAACTAGCAGTCTTTAAAAAAAAAATCCATAACTCTTAAAAGAAATATATATATACATACATATATTTTAATGTTCATAAAGCAGTTGTAACTTCACATGATGTGCTTCAGCACTTCTTGTTTGAGCACGCAAGGGCAAGATTTCTACCCTGATCCTTCTGAGTTAAAAATTGAGATGTTTATCTGAATTGCATATACCTTGTGAACTCCTGCTCTTCCAATATGGTTTGCAGCAGAAATTTTCTGAACTCTTTGAAGCCCATAGTGATAAAATTTCCAGTAGTCCTTGGAGATAACACAACTTCATGTATTACCTTTGTTGCAGACCTCAGCTGCATGCCCCCCGCCCCCCTTTTTTATTTTTTTATGGAAAAAAGTTTGATGAATTTAGTGGGTTGTGTTACTTGATATTGATAATCTCTACCAGGGAGATGCCTTGTAAAAATATAATTTGCATCAAGGACAGATTCTTTCACGTATCTGAAGTATTATGTGAAAATGAAGATCTCACCAAATTGTTCTTGTGATTTCTTACATAAAAGTCCTGTTTTCTTCAGGTTGGAAAACCTATTTATCTGAAAGTAAAGAAGTGTTTTCTTAGGAAATAATTAAAAATTTCTTAGTCACCTAATGAGAATTTCTACAATTCAGCCATAAGATTTGTATGAGTTAATGTTCCCCAGAGTATAATCTGGGATTGGCCATGGACTGTCAGAGCACAGGGTAGATCAGTGAATTGGGAATATAAATGAGGAAGATAAACATTTGTTTCTTCTCTTAGCACTTCCAAAATTCATGAACTTCCCCTCCTTCTTCTGTTTTGAATTTTGTTAAGGAGTTCATGAATCAGCTGGGAGTCAGCAAAACATTAGCATTAATGAGTTCATTTCCACACAAATTGGCTCATTATCATGCTGACTTCCAGTGTTTTGTGACAGTCATGAACTCAGTCCTCCTGCAAGGAGGTCTCGCTCAAAATAATGGGAGGAGAGGAGAGGGAGATTTAAAATAAAAATAAAATTAAAATTAAAAAAAAAAAGGCATAAAATGTATCAGTCCACTGATGCAGCAAACCCTGTGGTTTCTCTGTAGTTCATTTTAGAAAACTCCAAGTGCAATATGTGCATGTTTCATTTGTCAAAATGTACTCATTCTGCCTGATAGTTGGTGAAAACTATTATCTAGAATCTGACTTTGCAAATTGCATAAAGGAGATTTAATTTCAATTTTGTGGCAATGTATTTGACCCTAATTATTATAATTTCATGGAAGTACATTCAAATGAATTGTACATTGTGGGAAAAATATTTTTTGTAGTACCCAAACAACCTTCCAACAGTTCTTTCATTATCTGATGCATATTACTTCAGAATATTTGCTGTTTTACATAATGTCATAATATATTTGTGCCATAGTTATCGGATTAATGATACCACTGGTCATTCAGGCTTTCTCAGAAACAATACTTGAATGTCAAGCTGCTGGGTAATCTTTTTTGAGTGAGACATTATGCTCATTTCCCTTCATACCACTGATTTGGTCCTTCATTCATTTGTAATTCATTGTGATTATGCCCAGCAGGCTTATTACAGTCCCAGACCTGCTTCGTTTGTCCCATAAGGTCTGATAGGATGAGGTAGGTATAGTTTATTCCATCATCCAAACTGGATCCTTAATGCAGGTGCAGATTAGTCAGCCCTTTCTTCATGTCACTTCTGAAATGGTGTGAATTTATCCTCTGACCTGAGATTACAGTTGTCTCTTTATACCCTTTACCTTAACTATAGGTCAGGCCTGTGGGTACAAGTAGTTCTTTTTTTCCAGGTATAAAACTATCACAAGGCTAATCAGATTTGCATTAATTACCACTAGCTATGACCACAGCAGTGCAACTGCACTTTAATAACTTTGAAAAATCTGTATCCATAATATACATCACACGTTAATATAATATTATTTGACATTTCTGTCCTTCCAAAGTCTTCTATCTGTCACAATGTAATAAATCCATGTTCTCTAGTCCTCATATCTCCAATATGTGTTTTCTCTGAGGGAAGTTCTGTGACCTCTGTTACACATGATGTCAAACTGAATAGAACACAGTGGTCTTTTCTGTTCGTTAAATCACCAATAAATATTTATCTATCAGTTTTAGACTCCAAATACTTATCAAGTACATATGAAAATACAAGAAGTGATGCTGCACTCATTTATTGCTGTATTTTATTTTTGTTGAGCAATCACTCTCCTGTTATGGAAGCCCCCAAACTGTGTGTTTCCAGTTTGCTGCCAATTACTCCAATAACTGAAATGTGTATGTATAATATACGAGAAAAGCTAAATGTCTTTCAAATACTATCTGTATTGGGTTTATGTGGTAAAGGTTTGGTAGTAGGGGGGCCACAGGGGTGGCTTCTGTGAGAAGATTCCAGAAGCTGCCCCATGTCAGATAAGAGCCAGCTCCAGCCGCCCCCAAAAGGCCCCCGCCGCTGGCCAGAGCTGAGCCAGTGAGCGATGCTGGTTGTGCCTCTGGGAGAGCAGATTTAAGAAAGGGGAAAAAACTGCTGCGCAACAGCAGCTGGGAGAGAGAGGAGTGAGGAACAGTCTGGCAGACACCAAGGTCAGTGAACAAGGAGGGGGAGGAGGTGCTCCAGGTGCCGGAGCAGAAGTTCCCCAGCGGCCCATGGAGAGGCCCATGGTGGAGCAGGCTGTCCCCCTGCAGCCCATGGGGTACCACATGGAGCAGATCTCCACGCTGCAGCCCGTGGAGGAGCCCACGGAGGAACAGGTGGATATGGCCTGAAGGAGGCTGCAGCCCATGGAGAGCCCCCGCAGGAGCAGGCTCTGGGCCAGAGCTGCAGCCTGTGGGAAGCCCACGCAGGACCCGTTTGGGAAGGACAGCATCCCGTGGGAGGGACCCCACGCTGGGGCAGGGGCAGAGAGTGACCACAAAGGAGCAGCAGAGACGAAGCGATATGGGCTGAGCGCAGCTCCCATTCCCCGTTCCCCTGCGCTGCTCAGGGGGAGGAGGTAGAAGAGGGGGGATGGGGGGAAGGTGTTTTTAGTTTGCTTTTAGTTTCTCACTGCTCTAGTCTGCTAGTGATAGTAATAAATTATATTAATCTCCCTACGTTGAGTCTGTTTTGCCCATGTCGGTAATTGGTGAGCAAGCTTCTTGTCCTTATCTCAACCCTTGAGCCCTTGTCCATCGTATTTTCTCCCCCTGTTTCCTTGAGGAGGGGGAGTGAGCGAGCGGTTGTGGTGGAGGTCGCCTGTTTAGCTGGGTAAAACCACCACACTATCCTATCAATTAAAAATAGTGCACTCAGATTTCTAAAATTTCGTAATTGAAGAAATGATCCAATATTAAATTTTTAGAGTAATTATAAAAACTTAGGAACAGATGTTTGAGTTGTGTGTTTTTGAAAGGATTTTGGAATATCTGTTTGAAAAGATTTGCTGGCAATCTGATATTAGTTCAGATTGGAAATATCTGTGTTACTATAATAGGTGCTAAGCAAGGCTGTGCCATCCAAAAATTAACTTCATGTTTTCCATTTTTTTTTTCAGAAATTCATCAATTATTTTTGCCTTCTTGAGTGGTTGAGGATTTCCTTTCAGTAGATAAACCCTGTCTGAAATCTTGGCTATGATTTGTAATAACCCCTCTTATGCTTATATAAGTTTCAAAGGATTTTGTCCAGGAGCATTCTCTCGTTCTTGTGGATTAACCTGAAGAAATTTTTTTCCTGTCCTTTCAGTTCTTTCCTGTTACAGTCTTTAGTTCTCTGATACTTTAAATTTTCCACTAATTCTATAAATTCAGTTAGCATCCTTGAAGACAGAGTCAATGTCTCCCAATATTATGGACCTGGAGCTTTCTACTGCATGAGCGTGGGTGGTTTGAATGTGTTGACCTTTTTGTCAGCAAGTGATTTTCCATTTCATTGAGTTGCACTGCAGGCTAAAATATTTTTCTGATTAAAACTCAGACCCACCACTTCACTGCAAATGTTCTATGATTAGAACCCTTATGGTCTTTAGTAGGCATGGACTCTTGCACATTCACCTATAATTTGCAACTTCCATAGCCCAGCCATAAAAAACATCTTTGAAAAATGTTAGACAATGAATAGAAGTTCTCCACAATTTGACTGGTAAGCAATCATGCAAAATTTGCATTCTTATCTCAGTATCTAAGTCAGCAAACTTGCAAGGGTGTCCAGTTTTTGACTTAATTGATCGGACACTTCCAGTAATTCTGCTTTTTGGTTCAGTATCTAAATAAATATAGATAAATGACTAATTCAAGGGAATATTTTTTAAAAATAATTGTTAAATATACTTCCTCTATGCAAAATACATTATATGCCGGATAGATTGTAACAAAAGATTAACAAAAGAGATCAGGTAAGCATGTATATCTGCTTACATAGTAATTGATTTAACTTGTCCAAGGCACAAAATTATCAATTCTTCCTCTAAATTTGATTGTTTGGTTTTAAGCAGGTGAAATTATATGTTTGCAGAGATTTGCAATTTGGAGGTAAAGAGCATTGTATTGATTTATTAGATAGAGATCTCTGAAGAAGGCTCCTCCAAAAATGTGACCTCAGATGATCATGTATCAGGCCATTCAAGAAAAGCAATAGCAGTAACACACAAATCCATCCTGGAATTTTCTTTGGGCAGAATGATCAATAATTTTAAATGAGACTCTTACTGTAAGAGCATGTTGAAAAATGTGGAAGATGTTATTGAAAATAAAATGGCTTTTATCTGGTAACAAACTGTTATGTTACCTTTCTGACATCATTGCCAGAAACTCACGTAACAGTATATAACAGATGTCAGTGTATAAATTGGGCAAATAATTAATATGATTCTGCCTTGAGAATGAAAAAAAAAAAAAAAAAGATGTTTGGCAGTAGCTTAATTCAAAGATAAAACTAGATTTTGCAGTCAGTAATTGTCTGCATTTAATGTTCTTTGAAATATCAAGAAACAATTTTTATTTAGTGCAATTCATGTAACAGTAATAGGGTCAGTCCAATTCCTACAGAAACCTGATGTTTGGTTCATATATTCAAACTGGATGAATTGGAGAATCTCCATCCTTTATTGGATGTGGGGGGAAACATAGTGATGGTGGATGAGGAAAAGGCTGAGGTACTTAATGCCTTCTTTGCCTCAGTCTTTAGCAGCAAGACCAGTTGTTCTCTGGGTACCCAGCTGCCTGAGCTGGTAGATAGGGACAGGGAGCAGAATGAAGCCTGCATAATCCACAAGGAAATAGTTAGCGACCTGCTACACAGCTTAGACACACACAAGTCTATGAGGTCAGATGGGGTCCACCCAAGGGAATTGGCGGAAGTGCTCACCAAGACACTTTCCATCATTTATCAGCAGTCCCGTCTATCGGAGGAGGTCCCACTTGAGTGGCGGCTAGCAAATGTGACACCCATCCACAAGAAGGGCTTGAGGGAGGATCTGAGGAACTACAGGCCTGTCAGCCTGACTTCAGTGCCGGGGAAGCTCATGGAGCAGGTCTTCTTGAGTGCCATCACATGGCACTTACAGGGCAGCCAGGTGATCAGGCCCAGTCAGCATGGGTTTATGAAGGGCAGGTCCTGCTTGACTAACCTGATCTCCTTCTACAACAAGGTGACCCGCTTAGTGGATGAGGGAAAGGCCATGGATGTTGTCTACCTAGACTTCAGTAAGGCTTTTGACACTGTTTCCCACAGCATTCTCCTGGAGAAGCTGCCTGCTCATGGCTTGGACGGGCGTACGCTTTGTTGGATTAAAAACTGGCTGGGCGGCCGGGACCAAAGAGTTGTGGTGAATGGAGTTAAATCCAGTTGGAGGCC
>VXAL01001189.1:77116-92429 GCA_013399475.1 Chauna torquata | reverse complement strand
AAACCTTGAATACTGTGTTCAGTTTTGGGCACCTCACTACAGGAGGGACATCGAGGTGCAGGAGCGTGTCCAAAGAAGGGCAACAAAGTTGGTGAAGGGTCTGGAGAACAAGTCTTACGAGGAGTAGCTGAGGGAGCTGGAGTTGTTTAGCCTGGAGAAAAGGAGGCTCAGGGGAGACCTTAACGCTCTCTACAACTACCTTAACGGAGGCTGTAGTGAGGTGGGGGTCAGTCTCTTCTCCCAAGCAACAAGCGATAGATAAGACGAGGAAATGGCCTCAAGTCGTGCCAAGGAAGGTTTAGGTTGGATATTAGGAAACATTTCTTCACTGAAAGGGTTGTGAAGCATTGGAACAGGCTGCCCAGGGAAGTGGTTGAGTCACCATCCCTGGAGGTCTTCAGAAGGCATGCAGATGTGGTGCTTAGGGACATGGATTAGTGGTAGACTTGGCAGTGCTAGGGTAATAGTTGGATTTTATGATCTTGGAGGTCTTTTCTAACCTAAGTAATTCTGTGATTACAAAGCAGTGTATATCCATTTACAATGGAGTGGACATTAGAGATCAGTTTGGAGTCATCTGTTGACTTGCCAAGCTGGGAAGTGTCCACCTGCAGGATGCTATGGTCATAGGAAGACCCATACCAACCCTCACCATCAGAGAAGGTGCATTTTGCAGTATGCAGTGCAGTCATGGTCTCCTTGACAGGCTTAGTGCATGGTGTGCAGATGCCTTTTGGCCAGCACTTGCAGTGCTTTGGCCTCTGACAGGAGAGCTGTATGCCCACTTCTTGTTTTGAAGTGCATGCAGGTGAATGGACACCTGGGAAACTCTCTGTACAGTTTTAATATAGCCTAACCTAGAAAATATTCAGAGCTCAGGCATATGATATACAGACAGATAAACCCACTGAAAACAAGCAGGTTCTGCCTGTTCTGTAGCGTTTTTAGACTTCTCAGCTGCACGTGGAAATTCTGTACAACAGTTTCAGTCTATTGCGTTCATACAAAAATAAGTATCCCAAAAATGGACACGGAGGTGGACTATACTGAGAAAATAAAACATGTAGGTAAAAGTAGTAATAAGGCAGTTTTAGGGAAAATAATCACTCATGATGCATTTTAGAGTGCTGCTGTTTGGTCATCACCTTTCTGCCTGACCTGTGTTACATCTCTAATGACATGGTATGCTGATTATTCTTTCTCTAATTTTGAGGAGGGCATAACATGTGGTTTGCTTTTACAATTAGACTGTTTTGGTGGTGTTAATTGTCAGAGTTTTCTGAAGAATTCGACCCCTGTATATTTAGAAAAATAAGTTACTAGATTTTCTTAAGAGGTCTTCATAGATAAACATTTACATTTAAACTAGAATAAACCTGTACAAATTCTGAACCTTTTGGGAAAAAAAATCTCACTGATTTTTGAGAGATGTTTTCTATTCTTGTGAAGCCCAGGATCCTGGCACTGTTGTTATGCTTTGTAAGCAACAACAGGAGGCACATTCAGCATGCACTGCTCTTCAAAGTGTGAGCTCTGCAGTGTCATAATACAAATTAAGCCAAAGAGCCCCAAACCTTGAAGGGAAAGTGTCATAATGAATAAGCTGCTCATCCCACAGGACAAAGCAATGGTGAGAAAGTGGAAATAACTCCTGTAAATGTAGAACAGGAAAGTAGTGAAACAGTGGGAGACCAATTAATTCCAGAAGGCAACTGACGACATTTTAGAAATAATTAGAAAGAAAATTATGAGAAGGGCAGAAGAAAATTGAAAAAGAGGAAACAAAAAGGGAAAATACATTAAATTAAAAGAGAATTCAAGGAGGAGAAAAAATATAGTGAAGAAAATGCATTGAAGACTTGCTAAGGCATTTTTCTTCCCAAATTATGTAGGATAAGGAGATAAAACACGTTCACTTCAGTATCAGCTTATGCCGTCTTAAAAGTGAAAAAAGGAGAAAACAAACAAAGAAAAAACACCACAAGTAATGCCATAGATAACACTTTCCAAGAAAAGTTAATTCCTGACAAGAAACAGGAGATGTTGAAGGAACCTTATTAATTTAGGAGCTCTGTGGGTGAATGAAACAAGCACATGCTATTAACTGTGAAACCACTTAAAATAAGCAACTGGAGTGGCCAGGAGCAGTGCAGAGGAAGAGAGAGAGAGAGAGAGAGAGAGAGAGAGAGAGTGTGTGTGTGTGTGTGTGTGTGTCCAAAGTGCCGTGACAATACGTAAAAAAGTCCTTCAATAAATTCACAAGTCCATCCCACTTCTGGGGCAGTTGAAGGATGTTGATGGAAGTGCTCTGAGTGTGGGAGACAGTTTGGACAATGCTTCACTCTCGGTCTTATGACAGCTCAGCCCTTCTGTTTTTACCTGTGGAAAGAAGGAAAAGGCTTCAGAGAGTTTCCAGGCTTGTAGTAGGCAGTGTTTCATTGATCCTTCACATGGTGAATGAGCAACAAATTTGAAACAATGATTTGAAAAACTGCAAAATACAGCTGTGTCTTATTCAAGGATTAGGGTGTGGGGTTGATTTCTTCACTCCTGTCACAACAGGTCTGATTTTATGGCACAAGTCTGAGAGTGTTCATACCTCTTTCTCTCTCTTTCTTCTTCTTCTTTTTTTTTTTTTTACCCCCATCCTTTTCTAGTCTTATCCAAATAATTCTCTGTTTTTGTTGTTGTTGTTTTGTTTTTGTTTTGTTTTGCTTTTTCCTATTTGGGAACTTTGCCTAATATTAGTTTTTGCCCTAATATGTGTTGTTCTTGTGTTGCCTCCTTATAGTCTCATTTCTCCACCTGAGAAGCAGTGTTTCAGGCATGTATTGTATCTTTAGTGAGTCTGAAATGGAATTGAATATTTTCCCACTGAATATATAATAAGTTCTAAGGAAAATATGGATGGCAGCATTACAGGGAAACAGGCCTGAACAGAGAACTTAAACGAAATTCAATGAGAAGTCTAGCCACTGGGTGGTTTGCATGAATATCACAATGGTTGTGATAACATCTTTTGTGAATGTTTGTAGTGCTCCCTTCTCAACCAGTCCACCCTGCCCCCATCTTCCAGACATGTGACTGACCTAAGAGAGGAAGACTCTCTGGCATTAACAGGGAGACTTATTTAGCTAGAAGTAATTGATTTAACTTGCACAATAGAATTATTTCTTTTCACAGGCCCTAGCAGTGCAAAAAGTACTTGCAGTCCATTCACAGAGAGAATGAGATTCAGAGAGAGAGAAGGGGGAAGAATAAATAACATTCTTCAATCCCTGTCTCACAGTGAAGCCGAGAATGAAGTTCTTTGCTAAGGATCCAAGGAATTCTTTACTGGTAACATACAGACAAAGAAATCCCACCCTCTGGTGGATTTTCTTTCTGCAAAAAAAGTCAGGAAGAGGGTTTTTGTTTATATATATATATTTTTTCTTTCCCCACTTTAATTCACATCTGGCAGGATAAATTGTTCTTCCCTCCCCACTCTTTTTCCTCTAACACATGAAATTATGGCCACCTATAAAATCAGGGGAATACCTGAACAGATGATGCAATTTTATGATTGTTAGTTTTTAAGCCTTCTTCTGAAGCATCAGGCAGGGTTTTTCAGTTGAAATCAACATCTGGGCTTATCTTAGTCAACTTTGACCTGGTAGTGGAAAAGCACCAGGCAACAGTGATATCTCCCACTTTCCATCCTACTTTCCGTGTGTAGCTGATAAAGAAGACTTCCGTGAAACCTGCAGTTGTGGGTTTGGTTTATTAAAATGTGTTTGGAGAGAGAGATAAACCAGTGCTGTTGTTCTTGTCAGGTGCTAGGTCTGTCTATGTGTGTTAATACAAACTTAAGAGAATAAATATGATGACTTACAGCAAAAGGTGATGGATCATGGAGCTTTTCAAGTGCTAAACCAGAGACAGGCTCAGTGAACAACCTCCTTCTGCAAGATAAAGTTGTTAAGATTGTAGGTCAGCACAGTGATGGAGGCAGGGGTCAAACACGTGGCTGGTCTTGCAGAGTATTTTCAGAATTGAGCCTTGCTGTCAAGGTGAAGCAGAAAGGAGGAGGGCCATGTGGTTTTGCCATGAGCCCCCTGTCATGCGTCCCCTGAGAGATCAGTAGGGGAGGCAGCGCTGAAACTGTTCTGCTCTCGATGTGGATCCTCCAGGCTGAGGAACATCAGGAGGAGGATGTAGGTAGACACTTTCTTCCTGTGCACAGCACAGCTTCCTAATGGGTGGCAGGCCTCTTGCTTCCCATTTGTGTTCCTTGTGTCTCTGGTATTTTTCTTAGGACTTCATGGAGCCCTTCACACCCTGGGATTTGTTTTCCCGCTTCATTTTGGTCCTTGCATGTGCTGCTGTTTCAAAGATGGGAGATAATATTATTTCTCCTTATCCTCTCTTAGGCAGATGTTAAAGGGAAAGGATCCCTTCAAAGGAGAGAATATCCCCACCTTTTTCAGAGACAGACTGAAAATCTTCCTGTGCTGGTGAGCTCTAGCTCTGGCAGTCATGTTGCCCAAAACAGAAGCCTGAGTGAAGGGTGAAGTGGAGAAGGTCTGCAAATGCCAGCCTTGCCTGTCCCTGGGCAAGATGCATCTTGCTCCTGGGTGCATTTCCTGCCCTCCCTCAGTTTGTGGCTCTGCCTTCTGAGGCAGGGTTAGTCTATGCTCCCCAGCTGAGGTGCTCTCGTAGCAAAGGGCAGTGCTTCTAAGTTTGCTTGAGACCACCAGACAGACGAGGGATGTCTTTGCCTGGCACATGGTGTCTCTCCATGGTGGGGTGAAAGTGGGGAAGGTATTGGCAGCTTCACTGAGGAAGTCAGTTGACTGAGGAAGTAACGAAGTTTGCATGCCCAGTGTTGCCCATCTCTGATAGTCTAGGTGCTGCAGCTTGGGCACTGAACTACAAAACTTGTGATGGATTAGACTACACTTGAAGGGGACTGTCTGAGCAAAGGAAGAGGGGTGAGAAGCATTTTAGGTGTGTCAGCACCCGTGAGATTGTAGGTTGTCAGGATCCCAGCACATCACCAGGGAACTCTGGGAGAGAGCTGGATGAGCAGAGGGCAGTGTCTGACACAGGAGAACCCCTACCCTGCAGAGAGCCAAGGACAGAGTGCAGACTGCAGCCATCCAAAGATGAGAGTTAGGCTGGAGCTTTGTGCCCCCACCCTGTACCCCTTAGAAGGATACCTGAAGAGAGTGCAGGAATGCAACAGGATGAAGGGACGAAGACCCGAATCACTGTCAGTGTCTGCTAATCCAGGGCAGCCCATCTGCCAGCAGCAGCTCGTGGCCAGCAGAAGCAGGTCCCAGGAAATATGGCTTGGATGAAGGGTCAGTCATTCCTTATGCTGAAATTTATCACTCAGAATACTGGTCAAAGCACCTGCATGCATTCATATTATAGCATTTTAACTACTATCTAAATTACTTCTTTCTTATAATCTCGAAATCATTTAAGGGTGGGCTCTGTTCTTTTTGTGGTCTTGTCTTTCTTAGTCAATGATCTGGATTCAAGTCAGGGTTCATGTTGGCAACCCTCAGCAGTCTTTGCGAGACTGTCATCTTCTTTTTCTACTCCTGTTTGTCTCTCTTTTTCTAATAAAAGTCCTGAAATGCACCATTGATTGTTTTGGATGGCTTCCAGATACTGAACTTTTAAGTGCTCTATAGTGTATCAAGGGCTTTACATTTTGTGGGAAAATTGAAAGTGTTCTACCATCCAGCACCTTCCAGCTTGTACTCATGAGTCCAGAAATAAAAGCACTGAGTTCCAAGTCCCTCAGTGCAAACACTGAAATCAATTTTGGCACTCAGTTACTTGTTAAAAATGTCTGCAGATGAAATTAATCTACAGCTAAAAATACCATTTAATAAAATGAAATAAACAAATTGAGTCAAAATTAAAAGCAAAGAATATTAAAAGAAAGGCATTATTTTTTCCCATTTCCTTCACTAAAGCATTCCCCAAGCCTTTATCCTTCTATTGCATTATTGTCAGAGAATACTATGTACTGTCAGACTTGGCTAGAATTTGGACCTTCATATTAACAGAATGAGAAAAAGTTGAAGATTTACCTGCAAGTCAGAGACAACAGCCTACACAGCTATTAGATTTAAAGGACCTAAATTTGATCTGCTCTTGCAACAGCAACTTTCGAGATTATCCATGGCCCTATGAGTGGGTTGCTGTAGGATGAACTCATTTTTGAGCATGTGTTTGACGGCTATTTCAAGGCTTTTTCATCCCCATGCTCTGGACCTTCATGCTATGTTTGTGGCTTTTGTTCTTTTGAATGACCTTTTGTCTGTACCTTTGCCTGCTCTCAGGAACACCACTGCTGCTGACCATGGTTAACCTCCTGACCTTGGTTTGCCTCTGAGCATGACTGGCCTCTCCTCTGATTTGTCAGTTTGTAAACCTCAACCTTAAATCTGTTTTACAAGTTTCTCATCAGTAGCTGAAGTATTTTTCAATAATAACACCAATTACTTCAGTAGTGGAGTGACTGCTCGTTTTATATGCTAAGCAGCAGGTACTCAGACACTCAGAACCCCACTCAGAAGTGGGGTTCAATCGCTGAAGCAACCTTGATGGGATTTGACTTTCAAAAATTTGTGAGCACTAAAACAGTGAAATTAAGTATATCCTGTATATTCCTCTTCTCTCTTCTCCTCTACTGTACTCTCCAATAATTTCCATCAGAACTGCAAGAAACTAAACTAAAATATTAATCATTGCAAAACCAAAAAAAAAAAAAAAGATTTATTTATTACAGCAGGTAGAAACTGTGGAAGAATAAAAAGGTTGAATGCTTTTGATTCCCATATTCACAAGCTCATTTAAGATGTACCTGAAATTGAACCATATTTTTGTTAATTTCATGTAATTAAACTTCTAGAGAGAAAATACTGTTTGTTTTTTAATACAGGGTAGTTTGTGCTTTTACAGAAACTCTCCTCTGAAATTCTCCTGACCTAGTTTACTTAGTTTCACTAGTATTCTACATTGCATGCCATGCACAGAAAGAAGAACTGGTTTGGGGTGTGATAAGATGCCAGATCTTTGTGTGAGATGGCCCTGCGTTGGCCAGAGCTTTGAAGCCGATCTTCTTGTGGCTCTGACATGAGCACATCAATATAACAGAAGAAATTTTTAAACTCTGGAGCTGAATTTTATGAAATCTCAAGCTGCAGGAAAACGCAAATGACTAGAAAAGAAGGCATGTGACATTTTCCTCCTTTGTGGTGCCCAGCAACAGCCTTTATAAAGAACTGTATGAAAATGTTAATGCCGATGAACAACTGCGTACCCTTTCCAGCAAGCCCAATTTTCCCCTTTCTCCCATGGGAAGTTCTGCCTGTACTTATTCAATATGGTTTGCTTTTCTGTTTAAGTCTACAGAGTATTTTCCAAACAAATTTCTTTATTGCTTCTTCTGTAATGTAGACAATAAAGCATTTGATTTTGCATCTGGAAATTGGATACATAGTAGCAAGAACATGTGCGAATTCACCCCAATGTACAGACTTGCACTAATGGTATTAATGCGTGCTATATCATGACCACCAAATATACCATTCCTAATATAATTCAATTCCAAAGAGAATGGATGCACAGAATGATGCCTACAAGTAGTATCCATTTATTGCAAGGCGTTTGTCTGCTAAAGACAGCTATTTCCATTAATGACTAGATCTTTTATTCAGAAAGGCAGCTTGCTTCCTGGAGTCCCCAGTGTTTTTCAGACAATCTAAGCAAACAGTTTCTGAATTTCTAACTGTTCATATGAGGTGCTGTTTCCTGAAAGAGCCCAAGCCTTATTGCCTTGCATTTGTGTTTGATAATTCATCCTCCTCAAGGTTTGCATAAGGCTCCTGTTACTCCAGCTGATGTTTCCCTAGATTACTGTGTTTCAGACTGGTGCTAGAAAATAGTTTGCAATGAGGACATTCAGCCAGAGATATGAAAGTGGCATGAGAGAAACCCCCGAGGAGCAATGACCCTCAAAAAGAGTTTGCTTTTTCTGTTACCCAGAGACTATGCAGCTTTTCTGTCCCCTTTTTCAGTTTCTGAATTTGTAGCGGCAGCTATGAATGCAAAGTCAGGCAGGCTATTCACAGCTGTGACATGCTTTGACCTTCTTTACTACTTGCTTGTTGAGAAATTACACAGTATAAAACCAAATTTTTCTCTGTAAGATAAATAAATGGTGTTATGAAGCTGACCTTTATCAAAAGAGTCTTCCATTGAGAGTTTGAAGGGCAACTGCGATGTGTCACCCCTCTGGACAACAGCAAACATCCCAGGGAAATTCTGATTTCCCACAGGTTTTCCGAATTCCCATTTTTCTGCTCTGCTCCATAGGAGCAAAAGGCTTAGGTAAGTGCTTGCAGCAGGATCACATCCTACTTATTAAACCCTTAAAGGAAGGCAATATAGAAAATCTTAACTATTTTTCTACACAGGAACACAAGAAAAGCTGAAGGGTTCGAAACGTGTATTTCAGATGGCAGACCCTGCACCTGGTACTTTGTTCTTGTTCGAGCTGTACTTCTCTAACATACTGTTACATTCACATATGCTAAACTATGGTATTGTTATTGCAAAATCATGGGGGGGGGGAAGTAGGAATGCTCATCTTTGTGGCAAACAATGATTTGGGACACTTTTTAATATGGTAGAGATTTTCAGTTTTCTGTAACAATATCTGCTTGTTTACCTGCTTCTCGGTTAACTAACAATAGCCTTGAAACTGTGTCTAAAGCGAATCATTTCAGGGTAGGCCCTCAGGACATAGAAAATTGGTGAGAGGCTTTTCTTTAGGAAGGGAGGAGGCAATTATGTTTCCATCTTAGAAGAAAAGTAATCCTTGAGTTTTAGAGATGACAAAAACGAGAGAGAAATGTCTTCAAAAATACAGAGGCAGTTTTTAAACATAAGCAGGAAACAAAAAACAGCCTTTCATTAGGAATGACAAAATATTATGAAAATTGTGAATCAATCCATCACTACAAATTGAAAATCCTGCATTTGTAATGAGAAGAGAATATTGCATTGCCAATTCTGTCTTAACTTAGTCCAAAACTTTGAGCAGGCATGACATTTGGGCAGTATTTCTCATCAGCATTCTTCATTTTGCTGAAAAATATCAGTGACAATTTTTCTTTCTTTTTTCTGACAGTTCGATTTTTTTTTGTGTTGGCCCATTGGTGTCTTTTCTGAAGATGAAATTTATCTTCTCTGCTTATGCTCTCCAGTGAATGAAGAAAAACTGCTGAGATTTGTGCTGCTATTGTAAGAGCACGAGCTATCAGGAGTCTTTCAGTAATGAAGTCAGACAGAAGACTGCAAGCTTTGGAAACCTGTTAGTCTTTCTTTATTGAATATTGTTTACCTGTTTTGAAGCAGTTGTTGATTTCTAGACCTTCGTGGACTGGGTTTGCATTGGGATTCCTCACATCACTAAGTGTGAAATGGGGCCTTGATGAATGGAGGCATGAATGCCTAACTGCTCCTTTGATCATTCCTACAGCTGTAAATACCTCATTTTCTGATACTTCTTACACTTTATTTTAAGAATTTCCATAGTGTCCATGAAAATTCATTTTATCCAAGTATTTCTTGCTGCAGGTTAAAAGGCTGAAAAATTATTTCGTTTTCTCCCTTTTACAATGCTTTCTGGTACCTGTAACTACCGGTATTGACTACGCTGGGTCTCTGTAGGGAGAATAAAATACTGCTGTAGTTGTACTTTCTGTCTAAACCTGATGTAACCAAAGCTGCAGAAATGTCTTCAGACATAAAGCAAATACAGAAAGTGGAACTCGGCTCACCTGAATTCATTAGTCTGTGCTAGATGTCAAAATTTAAGTTGGGTATTTAAAATCCTAGTCAGGAGAGATAGGAACCTTCAGAGGTACCACCTAGCTGCAAACAGAATGACCCTGGCTGTATCAGTTTTTTCTCCATAGGAAGAAAGAGATCTCTAACTTTTAAATGATAAAGTTAGATGAACTTAATACTACCCTGGTAGACAATATTGAAATCAATGGTTTTTGTTTTGTTCTTGGTGTTGTTTTTTTTTTTTTTCTTTCTCATATTTCATTAATGTAAATGAAAACTGACTTATATTTTATTTGAGAAATGTGATATTTTCTGGACATCAGTTATTTTTTAATCAATATCTGAAAAAGAGACACATGGAATAGAAAACAAAAGCGTAGCTTGTATACGGCAGTGATTTACATTTATATAAAGGCAAATGGCTATAGAATTCTCACTACCGCTTCTATAATACAAAATTTTGCACTCTTTTCTAATACTAAGTGAATACTAATGATAACAATGTTAGGTAGAAGTGTATCTGGTAAAGATATATAAAATATGCAGTTAGGAAGAGGATGTATAATTTATTTAATAATAAGCCAAGTGCAATCTTTGAAGAGGTAATGAATATTTCATAATCCACAATAACATCTAACTAAAATCTGTAGCTTGATTACACAGCTATCATTTTGACTGAAACAATATAAACTCTTTATTTTAGATTTAATTCTACTTCAGGTTTTTCTGAAGCAGCACAGAGCAACATCAGTAACAAATCAAGTTATGGTAAAAAATACATGCACTTTACTTTCTCCATATGTACAAACTCAATACATCAGCAATTCTAGAGTCCCCTCATATACTGTTCTGTTATCCCCAACTGTGAAAAAAAAATTGCTGTAAATTTACATATGGAAAGCCATTTAAATGTATCACTAGAATCTGCCACATCTTTGAGGGTCAAGAAGCTTCAGTGCTGGATTGCCAGCTCTATCTTCAATAATGTCCCAGTACTCAGTTCTGTTAGGGAAGCCTTTGAGCTTGGCACAAGTGGTGAGTGTGAGAACTTAATTTCACCAAATCTGTGGCAAAAAGTCCATGCATTTTGCTGATGAAAGACTTCACCTGTGGTTTTCAACACACTGGGACTCAAATTTTCAGTGGAAAGAAATATTCATAGCTTACTGAAATTTTGTCCCACCTGGGAAACTACCCTAATCAGACCACAGTATGCCTGGCTTTTCTAAAGAACAGTGCTTGCAAACTCTGACGTCACTGTGTTGATTTTAATGACTTGTAAATTACATTGGCTTAAATCCAGAAAGAGTTCCTGGAAGAGTTGTCTGAATGGCAGATGAGCACTCCTCATCTGAGTGGGAAAACTGAAAGTGTTCTGCCCCGTGCACATGATCACTGAGCTAACACACCAAGGTTGAGATTTGAGCTCCCTGGGAACACAGAAATTAATTGTTAGGCAGTCACCTGTTAGAAACATTTGTATACAGATTTCAGTTCTGAGTTTGAGACTATTTGATGCAGTACATTACATACATATTCAATGCTTATTGATATGAGAAAGCCAGAATCATAAAGCAGAATTGCTAATATGGAGCTTCAATTTTTTCTTATTTCCAATGGCAATGATAGTGAAAAACTGACATAACATGCAAAAGTTGAATCGAGTAAGAAAGAAAGTTTGAATGAGAAAGACAAAACTGGATCAAAAATACATGCTTCTCAACAGCTTATTGCAATCTATGAGATATATAAAGCAAATGAGACATATGAAGTTTTTGTAGAAAGGTCTGAAATATAATCATGTTCTTTCTTGGCTTGAAATCAGAATTAAACCATCACATTAAAATAAGCCATTTTCAAGTCAAATAATTTTCACTGAGCAAGTACATAATTTCGTAACAGAGGAAACTGTGCAGGGAAGACTGATTCTGACTGCACATGGGATGCTGACAAATGCACACTTTAAACAAATTGTATGGAAAATAATGAAAGTGGAGTAAAATTTCTCTCATTTTTAAGACTAATATGTAGGCAAAAAAATCAAAGACAAACTGATTTTGGTTGTTGTTGTTTTCCTTTCAGTTTCAATGGGAACTGCATAACTGTTTGCTTACTGAATTCTTCTGCCCTGTGTTGAATCTAAGCAAGTTCAGATTATCATCTTCCACATTTTTGAACATCCTACCCAGTTAACGTGACACAATTTGTAAGTAATAACCAAAATGCCTGATTTCAAGTGATGTTGTTACTGCATCTTATTCCATGAGCTACAGTAATCATAATTAAACAGAAGTGTGAAATAACAGTAAGTTCACTTAGTGGGGAGAGAGGCTGGATAACAAGGAAAAAAGTGGTTTCATCACCTCCAAATTTCTGCAATATTTTCCCTATTCTGTGCAACACAATTGCTGTTCCTCTTACTTGAGAGTACCATGGAACCATATCAGGAAACTGGATTCTGCCCTAGGTCAGAAGAGATCCAAGTTGAAACACTGAAGTCACAGATATCTTATGTATTTATTCAATTCATGAGAATTTCAGAGCTGGCTAACAGAAAATCAGTTTTGGTATCCAGTTGATTAGATGTGTAAATAAGTACACAGTCACAACAGGAAAGGTAGATATTATTCACAATGCTCCTTGCATTACTCCTTCTGTAACAGAAATGGGATTTTATCACGTTTCACACATAGACTTTTTTTTTTTTTTTTTTGTTACTACAGTTTCTCATGTAACCTTTAAGCTTGGAAAGAACTAATAAATGATGCAAAATTTCAAAATCTTCCATTTCAAGAGACAGAAATGCTTCTTTGGTAACACTTCTATGAGTTTTGAAACTAGTTCTACGATGCCCCTAGCTCAAAATCAGTCAACTTTGGACTTCCACATTTGTTCAGTCATAGATACTGTGATGTAGGAATTGCCTCATCTCTCCTATGAAGTGGTTCACAGCCATGCAGCTACCATGACGGTATCAGATGAGGGACACCTTCTGCTACACTTGACAGCATTAACTGGGAAGCTTCAGTGCAACAGCCTCCTTTTCCATACACACTCCACTGTAGCACCTTTGCCCATTACTGGTACTGTAATCACCTTTACATGGTGAGAAAATGCAAAAGAGTCTGTTGCATTAAGGTCTACTTGGGACATGAAAAATTGGAAATTGCAGCAATAAGATATCTGTCTGAAATTTCTGCTTCTTTATTGGCAAAGTATGGCCGATATTTCAACAGGTAACAGAGAACCCATGCACATACTGTGTTGCCTTAGATTTGCTTTGCTGTTTAACTGTATATTTTTATGGGCTAGAAATTGTCATATGATAATGCAAGGGATGAACTAAGGAAAGAAAAAAATAGGAAGGTACTGAATGGAAAGATATGGTGAATGAGCTGTTGTGTCAGCAAGAACCAGTAATACAGCACAGTATCTAAAAACAGAAAATTGGTACCATGAAACAATTTCTGAAGAGAAAACATCACTTTTAAAAGAAAATGGGTATTGGCAGTTGAAATTGAAGTTTTTGTCTGCTGTGAAATCTGCACTATCCAACAAACGTTCCTATAGTATAAGAGTTTGACAGTGAATGAACCGTATTTTTTGCCAGCTTCCTTGCAGACCTGTGAGTTGCTGGTATTGACTATCTGAGATTGAGGTGCTGCAGATCGCCACATGCAGACAAAATACAGGTGCCTTTGCACTGAAAAGTATACAGTCTGAATAGCATCCTCCCAATAAAGGAAACAACGGTTTTGCTGTTCCAGCATAATTTGCACAAAAATTGTTCAACCTGTGGGGCTTTTTCATTTCAGGATTATGTGCTTCTAGAATGGATGGGTATGTGATATACCTGTAATACAGTCAACATAGCTGCAGAGCTCTGTACATTTTCTTGATATCCGAGTAAGAAATACTTGCTGCTAGTTGAGATACAGATTTGCATGTCCCCTTGCATGTGCTAAGCACAGATACCTGGTAGTTGCTTAGTCACCCAGTTATTTCTATTGCCTAGGCTTTTCTTTACTCACTCAAATGATCAAAAGAGTCATTTGAGGAGGGAGAAACTCAGTTCAAAATCAATCTAGCTTTGGAGAAAGCGGATTCAAGTCCATGAGAGACTCTGGACATAAAGAGACTAGGTAAACGTAGTACTAAATATCACAGAAAGCCTCACTTCGCTCTGCAATACTAGGGGAAAACTTACACAGCATTTGCTGCTAATAGTATTACATTTGCTTAAAAAAAGGTAAATGGCCTCTAGACGGGTTCCAGCCATCTTGCACACCCCTAAAAAGTCAAAATCCAAACTCTCGCACTTTTTTTACTTCAGAGGAATCCTTCTAAATTTAAACTGTAGGAGATAACAAGAAAGTGTTGCTTTCCAGCATTTTGAATCTGAACTAGCTGTGAGCTTTCAGCGAAAGAGAGATCTCAACCCTTCCTCCATATGCACATTTCTACCCTATCCTAGGTACTTAATCTGGGGTTTATGTACCTATTAACAAGAGGACCCTGTCCTACGCATTTATAAAAATCATTTAAATAATTTGTTTCACATTCTTTTAAGCGCATTTTTAAGTCACTCGATTGTGCCATATACCTTTCCCTTTCTAATTGTAGATTCTCACCTGGCAGTGACTGACTCTACTGCCTTTCTGTATCTGAATCTCCGAGACAATATGATGCTTTTTGTCCCATCTGGTGAACATGGGCTCAGGTGGTCCCCTAGCACGGTTTCCTGTACACCTGCTGTCAGGATTGCAAGCCAAAGCCCTCTTCAGGTCACAATTAGCTTGTCATTGACCTCAGTAGAGCTTTTATAAAAGAACTGCTACAGAAATTGCTTTGTAGAGTATTTGCTCTGACAGCTGAGCTCTCTGGGTACACATGAATGAAATTTTAAAGTTCAGCTTGGTTTGACATAAAATCCCAAACCATAACAAAAAAACTGTTGAGTATCACAGAAATCTCTTGCAATTTAACTTTCAACAGATTTCATGCCCTTCATCCTCTTTTTCCCTCCATACTGAAAAAGCTGAACTTTTTCTTTTTTTTTTTTTTTCCAATTACCATCTGATTTTTGATGTCTTTCATTTTTGCAAGAAAAATCAAATCTAAACAGAAAACACTGAAATCAAATAAAACATCCATTTTCCTTCACTAAAATAAATCNTTTGGAATTGATAGTAAACTGAGATTTCAATGAGTCACAGAGCTCAAGGCTTAAGTTCTTTCTTGTGAAGCTTTTATGTTAATTAGGAGACATTAGCTCCCTACTGTATGTTAATCCTTCTCCTGTCACTTCAGTGAAAGGGAATCTCTCATCTTCAATATCCTAGGATGGTATGCTAATCTGTCTGTCATCAGCCCTACTACATACACATGTTGTATGCATTTCTGAGCTGGGTACAGCTGTAGTTAAGACATATGCATTCAGTCAACAGAGAAGAGG
>VXAL01001189.1:0-77064 GCA_013399475.1 Chauna torquata | reverse complement strand
TAAGCTTTTTTCTTCAGTTGGAGCCTTTTTTGACCTACTTTACTTTGCTTTGAAGTTTTTCCATTGTTAACAGTGAAGTTTAAAAGGTACAAGCATTTGCTTCATTTCAGATAAATGTTTGAAAGTATAAATGTGTTTAGATGTATGGGTACCCTGACGACTGGCTGCTTTAAAATGCTAAATGAACCAACAGACTTTGTTGGGAGAGTTCCAGTAATTTCTTTATGCAGCTTGACCAAAAGTTAAGCAAAATACCCCAGTGTGTATTTGGTTTGACTTTGGTTTACCCAGTCCAATGCATCTCCTCACGTGATTTGGGGGAATAAAAATCTGATAAACTGCAAGTCAAGAGATTGGACATCAGCAGAACAAAGGAACATGCAAACTAGATAAGATGTAGATAATGGAAGGTAAATCTGGGAGCAAGTCACAGAAAAGAGGATCATCAGAGTTAGAAAGTAGCTGAAAAAATGTTGGAAGAGGAGAGGATGGGACATCTAACTAGTTTTTCAAAACTCAAAGCAAGAGTGGAGAGAGCTGTTTACTGTTGTGGTTTGTTTTTTTTTTATTTATTTGGGGGGGCAGGGGGAGGGGGAGGCAGGGAGAAGGTTGTTTTTATAGCCATTTCATCAGTCTCTTGACATTGTGCCTTCAATGTTCTAATATTTTGCCTGGNCCTGACGACTGGCTGCTTTAAAATGCTAAATGAACCAACAGACTTTGTTGGGAGAGTTCCAGTAATTTCTTTATGCAGCTTGACCAAAAGTTAAGCAAAATACCCCAGTGTGTATTTGGTTTGACTTTGGTTTACCCAGTCCAATGCATCTCCTCACGTGATTTGGGGAAATAAAAATCTGATAAACTGCAAGTCAAGAGATTGGACATCAGCAGAACAAAGGAACATGCAAACTAGATAAGATGTAGATAATGGAAGGTAAATCTGGGAGCAAGTCACAGAAAAGAGGATCATCAGAGTTAGAAAGTAGCTGAAAAAATGTTGGAAGAGGAGAGGATGGGACATCTAACTAGTTTTCCAAAACTCAAAGCAAGAGTGGAGAGAGCTGTTTACTGTTGTGGTTTGTTTTTTTTTTATTTATTTGGGGGGGCAGGGGGAGGGGGAGGCAGGGAGAAGGTTGTTTTTATAGCCATTTCATCAGTCTCTTGACATTGTGCCTTCAATGTTCTAATATTTTGCCTGGATTTTTGAAAAGTCTGCAATTATCACTTTCTGTTAGGAGGGGATATTTAATTATTTTGGATGTCAGATACCTTGACTGACTTCCATTTCATAAGCAGAACATACTAGAAACTTAATCAACCTGTAAAGATTGGAATGAATTTGTAGAGGTTGCCTGCCACTACTGGCCATTCTAGGATATCCATCCAGCTGCGCCTCCTTGTCTAGTAGGTGATCTGGGATGTTTTAATGCATTGGTTTCAGAGCCATGATGGGGTTTAAAAACAGCTCTGGTTAAACATCTTATTGTCCCACCCACCCCCCAATAAAAAAAAAAATCAGAATTCGGGGGGGGGTGTGAAATTCTCTCAGAATCTCAGCCTGGGTGGCCATTCTACTTATACGCAGCGTAGATAAATTTTAGCTTCAAGGTAGGTGAAGTATCTTCCCTCAGGTAGGTGAAGTATCTTCCCTTAATTGCCACTGTGATGTTAATAATATCTTTTTTTCTTGTCCACCTCTTTTACCTTTTATCAGAGGATACATATTTTTCTAAGAAATTCACAGTTTTTTTCACATCTAGTTGCCAAGCCAAACCTCCAGTTCTCTTGTAAAGTTTACGTGGAAGGTCATATTATTCACTCTGCTTTAACAAAAATTAATTTTGGTAAGATCAGGAGGGCAAAAAAGCTTTTATTTTTCTAATCAGCTTAGCTATGGAATATTTTTAAGGCAACTAAGTGCCAGTATGAGGAGCAAGGGCTGAGTTGTGTGATTAATTTAAATTTTAAAATGGGCAGAAATCTCCAGGACAAAATCAGTGAATTTTTTTCATATGGAAAAGTCTGAACTACTGTCCTCCTCCTTCCTCTGTGTCTCACTGTTACACCTATGCCCTTTCACTTTGCAGAAACAGCTCTTTGGAATGGTCTTTCCAAGGACTCTAGGTGACTGTGAGTCTAGGTCAACAAGTTCATTCCTTGTGCAATATTCTCCTCGGTGGCGGCAGTTCTTCGACTGAAATATGGGTTGGATTTGGTGCTCTTTGTTTAATAAGCATCTTTGTAGCACAATTTGCAAAGTAATTTATTGCCTGAGATGACTGCTGTAACGTGTGTTTTGTTCACTAATGACTCAGTTGTGTTTTATCCCTGCTTAACCTTACAAAGGAGGAAATCTCTATCCCCCTATATCTGCCTGAAGGCAGAACTGAGATGCCTATTAGAGAACTGCTAGAGTTACAGGAGTGTACGGGAGCTCTTCTCAGTGCTATTTCAGGAGAAGAGACCCAGTGAAGGTCTGTTCCCTCTTTCAAGGCAGAACTGGCAGAACGCAGATGGATGGGTCTGGCACATACTAGGAAGCTTGAACTGGGCATTCCTCCATGGTATCTTACAAACCTTTGGATGGCAAATAGAATGTTCTTACAACAACACAGATCCACTGCTGGTATCCTTGAAGTCAATGGGGATTTTACTATAGACTTCAGCTAGGCCAAGATCACATCAGTGCTATTTTATGTTCTGGTGTTACTTGAAGGGAATAGAAGTATTCTTTCTGAAGTGTTGTGTGCTTTCTCCAATAAGAAATATTAACATGCTGAAAAGAATTGCAGCTCTTACAGCATATACGAGAAGCACGCAAGAATGAACAAAAGAAAAGGGAACTGCAATTTGCAGTGTCCTTGCCTTTTCCGAGAAGCAACACTGTCTTCATACAGTGCTGTCCTTGCTCACTGATGATAGCTCATTAGCTTTTGTAGCTGAATATCTTAGAGCTTCTCTATGGTATATTTTATTTCTCCTACCATTCTGTTAGCAAAGGAAAAAAATGTTAAAACTTCTAATACTAGAGATAAACATATATTTGTAATTAATTTATATACTAACATTCACAAAATGAGTGACATTTACAGAACTAATATGTATAATACTTCAGTTTTGATGGCAACCCATCACTTCTTCTGTTTCTTTTCTCCCGATTTCCCTTGAAAATGATTGCTGGAGTCTCGTCACTCAGAAGCAGAGAATTTTTCACTGTTCTTAGTGTCTTGCAAAAATTCTTTTTCTTTGCAAAGCTTTGCATTCTGTACAATGAAGTGTCTAATTATTTTAAGTTTTCAGATGTAATTTCCCTACCTTGCAGAATATCGTCATGTTACTTTGTACCTTTGTATTTTTCGTATCTTCTTTCAGTTACCGCAGTTCTAGAATTTCTAGAATCCTGCAACTCTTTCCCATATTTCCATGAAAATAATATGTATCTTCATAACATAGTACAAATGTTTGTCTGTAGTGCAGGAAACACCACTAATTTGTAACACAGCTATTAATAGTATCATAGAAAGTCACTCAGGACAATGGAAGTTTGAACTTTCTGCATTTTTGCAGAAGGATTTATTAGTGATACTCTAGTACGTGGTATTGGGCTTTATATTCTTTAACTAGAATGCGTAATTGTAATATTAAGATTAAAAATTAGTTACTTAAAGCCTGTCATTCAAACTTTCCCCCTGCACATACACTGTGACTTACCCTCTCTTAGATCCCAAAGTTCAAACTTCATATATGTAACTCCAATACTTTCAACTCAGAAATCATTAGATATGAACATCGATTAATAGAATGTCTTTTCCCAGAGCTGGGGGGAGCAGAACAAAGGATTTCAGTCATGTCCATTCAACTTCCTGTCCTCCACACTGGGAGAATGGGTTCGAGAGGCTGTGCTGACAATGACCACTGACAAGGGACTGGCAAGTCTATACTGACCTTCGTTCTCTGGATGCTGCTGTCTGTAAGGCGCTGTTAGGTGGCGTAAGAAGCCTTGTAGGAACAGGACTGGAATGCCTTTTCTACAAGCTAACACTAGAGGATGACATGTCTTCTCTGTGGTCCTTCACACAGTCAGTCACCTCGCTGCTTCTTTTCATCCGTTCCAATTCTCTTTGCCAAGGACTGACCTGGCAAACCGAAGGGCAGCTCACTGGCTGGGTTTCAACACAGGTAACACAGAAACGAGCCCTAAAAGTGGTTTACTGTTATCAGAAGATGTAGGAGCACATACCAAGTAAATGGATCATACCAGTAATTACATGGAAAAGAATATATGGATATTTATCTAGCAGTTCGTTAAACACCAAAGCAATTTATCCTTTCCACTTCTTGAATCCAAAACAGATTTTCAACAGGTGCATTATGTTATGTTTATTACACATAAGTGTTTAAATAATGTATATTCCATTCTGTAATACTAGCGAGGTCTTCTCTTGGCAGTTGCTTAAATGTAAATAAAGATACATTGTGACATTCCCCCCCCCTCTTTTTTTTTAATAATAAAAGCGATAATCAAGCCTGGGGCAACTTAGCAGCAATTAAAACTTACATTCCTGAGACAAACCTAAATGAACATGAAAATTAGGTGGAGCCCTTAGGTTATGACAGTTTAAAAGTACAGCCCATTATTATGCTTAAGGGTGGCCTATTTACAACACTCATTATTTCTCTTCCCTAACCTGACATTGTGTTTATGTACCTTACTATCTCTCTGCCGCACAGTTCTGTGGATGCTCACTCTGTTTTTATTTTCTTGCCCATGACATCTAGTCTTTCAGTTTTTCCCAACCAATTTTCACTATATTTTCATAGTACTCTGCATCCATTTCCCCAGAGGTATTTGAGATCATTAACAGGTTTGCTGATGGCTGAATTCCGAATAAGGAGTATAGCAAGTGTTCAGGTGGGTTGACAGTGTAATGTGCTACCACACTGCATACCAGTATGTCCACACAGATAGGTATTTTATCTTATCATCCCTATTTGCACATATATTTGCTGAAATCATGTATGTTTTTACACTGTGTGCAACTTGTAGATGAGCTACATGTGTCTCTTCATTGTAATGCACTCTGTGCTAACTTTAAAAGTTTTGACTCACTTGTCTAAACAGACTTCAAGACCTCTGAGGGTCATTTTTCCCTCCCTGTCATAGAGGATTCAGAATGCCTCCACACAACACATATATCTTACTAGTGAGTCCAGCATTACCTCAGAAGAGATTTACTCCCAAGGTCACTAAACTTTATTTATGCCTCCACTTGCCTCTAGGAGCTCTAATGCAATTCTTAAAAAAACAAATTTATTCTCAGTACTCAGCAGGGTCATCAGCAGTGGTAACTGATGTAACCATCTGTCTTTCACAGGGGCACTTTTGGGGGGGCCCTTTTTGCCATGTGCTGAGTCTTCAGGCAGCTATATACAACTTCAAAGTATAAAGCTGTCATTTATTGGGTATCACACGCAAACAGTAGCTAGCATTAACAAGCTACTAGTCTGAGTACTAACATGCTTGTTACCATGATGAGACATCCAGTGAGTCTTTGCCAGCAGCCAGTAGTTAGTAGGACAGGAAACCACTGGTATCTGCAGCTCCATGGAATGGGGCTTCAGAGTCATGGCGTTGTCTTATACCCCTGTTTTTCCTTTAGCATTTTTTATCCTTCCATAATGTTTTTTTTCCTTGTCAATCGTTGCATTGATACCTATTCCTTACTCAAATCTTACTTCTGTCTACCGTTATATTGCATAGCAAAACTCGCAATTCTTTGAATCACAAAACAGGTGCCTCAGAAGATTTAGCCATAGTTATGCAGTTGTGCTGTAGCACAGTTGGGACTTGGATCACAGATAGATAAACACCAAGACAGACAATGGGGGAAATTTCATTAACCCCAACTATTAGGAACTCATCTGACTAGCTGTATGCATCTCTTCCGCAGGGTTACCCATCTCCAGGAGCAGCACTACTGTGTTACAGTCTTTCCCTAGAGTAGGGCATTGCAAACTAATGTCTCTCGATCTATCATTTGGGCAGCTGTGTGTGTGTGTGTGTGTGTGTGTGTGTGTGTGGTGTGGACCCATATATCCATGGCACAATGCATGACTGAATCCTCTGAAGCAACTCAGAATCATTTTTTAAATATTCCTGAGAATAATCCTCCTCCTTGATTTGTTTTCCTTCTGCCTATATAATATGTAGTATCATCAGACTCTCTTGAAAAAAATATGTCTTTTGGGCTTAAATTTGCCATTCTGCTAAGGGAAAACAGAATTTGTGGGAACACAGGTTTTGATGAAGTTCCCAGCAGGAAAATTTTTGAAGTCTAGCTGGGTCTTATGGTCACTTTCAGAAATAAGGAGAATGATTAAAAGGTCCAGAAAATTGGTTCACTTCAAAACAAAAATGTACCTGACACGAATTTGATTTGGAAGAACGACATATTTTGCCACCTCAAAATGTCTCACAGAGTTAAATTGTCATTCTCCAGCCAGCTCTAGCCCATAATACTTCACTAGAATAAAAAATTGTTTTATACTGCAACAATGTATGCTTTCCTCTGGAAAATCTAGAGAAACCTCTCTGTAAATTCTCTGCATTTTCCTCCATCTCTCTTCCTTTAAAGTTCATTTGAAAGACTATCTGTCTCAGGTAATGTATTCTCTTTCTTTCTACAGTATTTAGGCTCATCCAAGTCTTCAGCATATTTATCCACACAGTGTGGTGGTTTCACCCTGATGGACAGCTGATCTCCACCACAACCGCACTCTCACTCCCTCTCCTCAAAGGGAGAGGGGGGGGAGAAAGTACGATGGGAAAAAAAAAGGCTCATGGGTTGAGATAAGGATGATTTTATTAAAGGGAAAAGAAAGAAAAGCGAGGAGAGGGAAAACAATTATTCTCTACTTCCCATCAACAAGTGGTTTTCGGCCACGTCCTGGGAAGCAGGGCCTCAATACGTGTAGCAGTTGTTTGGGAGGACAGACATCTTCATAACGAGAGCCCCCCCTTCTCCTTCCCCCTTTTCCAGCTTTTATTGCTGAGTGTGGCACCCTACAGTAGGGAATATCCCTTTGGTCGGTTCAGGTCAGCTGCCCTGGGGATGTCCCCTCCCCACCTCTTGCCCACTGGGTTTGGGGGGTCTGGAGAGAGTCCTGATGCTGCAGCGATAGACACAACACTGGTGTGGTATCAGTGCTGCTCTAGCTACAAGAGCAGAGCACAGCGC
Source organism: Chauna torquata (assembly GCA_013399475.1). Taxonomy (NCBI): domain Eukaryota; kingdom Metazoa; phylum Chordata; class Aves; order Anseriformes; family Anhimidae; genus Chauna; species Chauna torquata. The sequence goes on along the minus strand of VXAL01001189.1, from coordinate 69,826 downwards.
TCTATGGGCTGCTGTGGGGAAAGTTAACTCCATCCCAGCCAGACCCAGTGCACACAGCTCCTCCATAAAGAGGAGAAAGGAGCTTGAAACCAGGTACACAAAATATCTAGAAAAATTGCAATGGTTTGGTCCTGTTACACTTACAGAACTACTGTTATGCAGTAGTTTATTCATTCTTTCTTGCTTTTTTTGCATGCCCATCAGTCTCTCTCCACACCAGCGTGATGTCTCTCTTCGCGTAGAGCAGAAACTTTTCAGAAAAGGACTGTCTTCCAGTTTCTGCTTCTATAGTGGGGATTCTCTGTTTCTGAGGCATACCCACAACAGTGTTCAGCATGAATAACAATCATATTTAACTAACCCTGCACTTCTGTGGACTCTGCTCTGAAGCAGCATTCATGGATGGGTTCAGAGATTTGTTTGCTAGGACCTCAACAAGCTGGAGGAACTGGCCTACTACAGGGACGTCATGAACTTCAATAAACACAAACACAAAGTCCTGTACCTCAGACAGAAAATCTCTGTAACATCTGAGGACCCTGTTGGTAGGTAGCAGCTATGCAAAAAAGGATCTGAGAACTTCGAGAGACAAATGGAATGTGAATAAGCAGTGTTTCCTTGCAGCAGTGAAGGCTAATCACATACTGGGCTGCAGTAACAAGTAAATAGCCACCTGGACAAGCCTTAGTATCATGCATGACCTTCTCTGAAGTTGTCTGATTCTCAGGTCTGACCCCCATAAGATCATATTGAGTGAAGACTGGCTAATGAAGCTATGGATTTCAGGAGAACATCCATTTCCTAGAGAAGTATTATGAGTCAGTCACAAAGTTGCAGAGCCAGCCATGGTGGAATACGGATATACAGTCTGAAGATAGTGAGGATTAAAAAAAGAAAAGAAAAGAAAAAAGAAACAAACAACAACAACAAAACCAATAACAGGTGGTATAAGGAAGGTATGTATCATTGTTTTGGCTGGGATAGCGTTAATTTTCTTCATAGAGGAATGCATGATGCTGTGTTTTGGATTTTTGATGAAAACAGCGGTGATAACACACCAATGTTTTTGGTTGTTGCAGAGCAGTGCTTACACAGAGCCAAGGACTCTTCAGCTCCTCGTGCTGCCCTGCCAGCGAGGAGGCTGGGGGGGCACAAGGAGCTGGGAGGCGACACGGCCAGGACAGGTGACCCAGACTGACCAAAGGGATGTCCCACACCATGTGGCATCGTGCCCAGCAATAAAAGCTGGGGTAAAGAAGGAGGAAGGGGGGGGATATTGGGAGTGATGCCGTTTGTCTTCCCAAGGAACCATTATGCGTGATGAGCCCTGCCTTCCTGGCAGTGGCTGAACACCTGCCTGCCCACGGGAAGCAGCGAGTGAATTCCTTGTGCTTTGCTTGCGTGCGCGGCTTTTGCTTTCCCTGGTAACCTGTCTTTATCTCAACCCATGAGTTCTTGCACTTTTACCTTTCTGATTCTCTCCGCATCCCACCTGGGGAGAGTGAGTGAGCGGCTGTGTGGTGCTCAGCTGCCTGCCAGGGCTAAACCACAACAGTATAGAGAGTAACCTATTGACTACTGGGAGTTTGAATATCCTCAGAAAATAATTTACAGAGGCCCAGACACATTCCCATTCCTGGGAATGCTTATAGTCTGGGTGTGGCTGGTTGATGATATTCCAGAGTTAAAAATTGTCAGGTTTGGAACGAAAATCCATTCTTTCACTAAACATTTGCGAAGATATGTCTAAAACAACTAATCATTTGATACTGTGAAAGTGTTTCTTTTGGAATTCATGTGAAATTAGACAAAACACTGATGTAAAAAGGGCAGACATACAGTTCCACATAGTCACAGGCCTGACCCTAGTGCAATTAAAGATGTACATCACTGTTTCATTAGAATGTAAAAAGAATATCAGTACCCACTTAACTTCTGGTAGCTCTAAAATCTGTGTCTACAGTATTTTTCTTACAAACACGATACTGGAAGGCAGTATAAGACTGATGCATTGTCTAATAGGACTTTAACACCAGTTGATTACCTGAACACTATGTTCAGCTACATGAAGATACCGTGTGAAACAAACTGTGTCCTCTTTAGAGTTTCATGAACGCTTGAAAGATTTGAAAAGAGTACTCCAACTAATAAACTTCAGAAGAAAAAAGCATTTCCTGCAATACTAATCAGATGGATTAGTATCATGGAGCAAAACTTCTGGAAAACATTCTCTCCTTTAAGTGATTCACTTGTGAACTTTCCTTTTCAAGTGTTTACGCCCATTTTCATAATTCAGCTGTCAGTCTTTATTATTAGGCCTGATCTTACAAACATTTCTGTATATTCTTAAATTGCTTATACAGAGCAAAACAGTTGCTATTGGCAGTAGTAAACGTAAGGCAAACACAAGATTTTGCAGTTACTCGGGGTTAATGTTACTACAGTAAAGATCGCATGATGTGCGGTGCTCTCGCTGTGTGTTGTGTTCCTTCTAGGGGAGCATGCAGGTGAGCTGGTGCCTTACGGGGGCAGGCAGCTTGTCGGGGAGGGAGGGTCCTGAAGAGGGTCCAGGAGCCAGCGGTCCGCCCTGCTCCTGGTCTGTCACAGCCAACCTGGCTGCAGGTAGGGCTTTGTAACCGTTCTGTTTGTTCGTCCGTTTCCGCTCTGACTGGTCTAGTCCCTGAGTGTCTCTGTGTAAAACACTTGGTATTCTTTCTACTCTAATAAAACATGGTGGGGTGTTTTGTTTTGTCTTGTTTTTAGTTTGTTTCTTAGGTTTAAGGACGTTTCAGTCCTCAGGGAAGTTGCTCCAGAGAAAGGCTAGGTCATGTCATGGCTGTCTCAAAGTGGTGACTGCTTCAGAGCCCAAGCACAGCCTGAAGGAGCACTTTCAGAGTTGTTGGCTACTTCATTTTTTCTACTGGTACCTACTGGTACAATAATAAGAAAAGTTGTCATCTATTCTCCTAAACATAGCTTTTATTTTTCTTCAGAGCCATCCTGATGATTTTTACTGGCCCTTTTAGAAAATACAAAGAGCTACAGCTCTGGTTTTGTTTTATCCTTTTTTTTTTTTGGTGTTGCTGAAAGTGATTTCAGCAATTTTGAAGGCTCTTTGGGTTGTTATCCCATTCTTCCCTTGACCCAATTAATTTATATTTTTCTTTTTAAAGAAAACAATTTAGTTTGCTGTTTACCCTTTCCTAAAGGGTCAAGAGTCCTGAATGTGTAGCCTGGACAGCATGCACAGTGTAATTAGAAACAGTATCTATTTGACATTAAGTGGTCTTTGGCTTTTGATTGTCGTGTAATTTTGTGTTTTCAAGACTAAGCCTAAAATATTTTAGCTATTTTACATGTGCTTTGCATTATATGTTCTTGCTCTGTCTAGATTATTTCTGCTCATTAGCCCAAATAATGAAAAGCTGTCTATGTTCTATGTGATTTTATTTACTGGGGTGAGAGGGAGCAGTAGAAATACTCTGGGGATTTTTACTTCACGGGGAAATTGGAGGTGTCACGTAAGGTCTGAACCTTGAGTTTCCAGCAGATCTATCACTTTTTACTCTGTCAGATCAGCTCTGAGGTGGGGTGGCTTTTTTATTTATGAGCTGACAATACTTCATCACCATAAAAAGAGGAAAGTGTTTTGCATGGTCCTGTGCAGCCTGTTGTTCCTTGTGCAAGGGATAACTGAAATTCTGGAGGTTCTAAATCTAGAAATTGAGTAAAAGTTTGTATCCATTTTCTGGATTCATGGGCTTCTTCCAAGATGCACAGGGCTTTAGAGATGGAGAGTTGGGTGCTTCTACATGCAAATTGAAGTATAATTGATGTGGTTAGGAGAAGCTGAAGCATTGTTGTGCTTGGAGCTGGCAGCATGTGTATGAAGTGCTTACTTCAATGGTTTCACCCTCTAATAGCACACCTTGAGGAAAATTAATACGCACTAGAACATCTATGACTTTGTCTTTGCAAAGAGATAGTATGTATATGTAAAAACACAAGCAATAGGCAAGGCACAGTGTCTCTTACTGGCCCAGTTAAGGCCATTAATGAAGACCTGACTCAGAGGGTATATTAGAAGTTTCTGGCTTTTCCTACCAGAGGAAGCTGCAAAGTAGCAGAGGCTGGCAGGTAACATCTTGTAGCACTTGCCAAAGCTGGAACAAAGAATATGTGAACTGATGGGAAAGAGAGGAGAAATAAATTTTTGAAGCAGTTAAATTGCACTCTTTAAAAAAAAAATCTTGTTATTAAATAACAGAAAGGAGAGTGCTGCAATTCATTACTGAAATAGTGTTGAAAATGGTATCTTATGTAAAACTAGAGCATGCTTTCTAGCCTGAGATTTCCTATATGCTCAGAGGCAGACAAAAATTATCTTGTTTGAAAACAAAGTCTTTGAAAGTAAACAAACATGAAGCCCAGCTGTATCTGAAAAAAAGAATTTACAGTGAAGATTTCAACCTTACCAAACTTGGCTAACAGGATTCTTGCATACTCAGGTTTACAAATGATTCCGGGAAAGTTGTACAAGCTGCTGTGCGTTTATAAACCGTTCCATTGTAATATTGACTGTTGTAGCTCCAGCAAAAATTTGATTTCTTTAATTAATGTAGTAAGTGCCTTTCTCTCTTTAAGGTTGGACCGTATGTCCTTAGGTTATTTAAATTGCTCCAGAGTTTAGATGGAAGATAGCAGAGCTTTGTACTGCTTATGTGCCTGCATTTTAGGCAGTCTATAATTCAATGATTATTAGCATATACAGTCCTGATTTGTGTGAGAGAAGACAGAAGGGTTAGGTCTGTATAATACAATGCAGAACCAAGCATAAGTAAGTAAGCATCAAGCTATTAGTTAGGACTGAAACTTGTGTAGTCTCTCCTGATATATCTATGTCATATCTGCGAGATTGGAATGCTGTCCAGGTTTGCATTTCTATGACTAATAGGCTTTCAATTGCTATCACTTTTACTCCATACCTGGCATCTTGCAGACCTCAGGCTTTGGCTGACAAGCGGCAGAAGCAGTGAGGCTGGTTACTATCTGTTGTTGCTTCACTTTGGGGTATGGCTTCCTCATCCTTCAGAAGATCAGTTCTTCTTTGGTGAAAAGAAACAGAAACCATGGTGACCAATGGAGGGATCATTCAATACCCAACTTCAGTTGTTCCTATGATTTTCAGATCTTGCTTACTTTATGCTTATTTTATTTTTTTGCTAGGAAAAACACTTGATCTCATAATGATATAAATGTCTTCTTGCAAGGAAAACATTGGTATCTTTTCTCTGTCCTCATTTTTCTTTTACAGCTAACACATTGAAAAACTATCTCTGGAAGAATTACAGGGAGGAATCACTTTGCTACCTTCCCTGTTATAGACAGCTTTCTCTTAAGTGTTCTTTTTCCTTGCTGGTCTTCTAGTCTTATTTGTTGATCTTGTGTCAGTGAAGGTATATAGGTATCAGTGACTTGTGAAGAACTAAGCAGAGCTTTCAGAGACTTCAACACTTGCTTAAATGCCCTACTAAACTGAAAGAGAAATTCTTCTAAAATTAAAATGTCCTGATAGGAGGAGTGGAAGGGAAAGCAGTGGGAAAGAACTGCTAGCTTTTGGACAACACTGGAGCTGGAAAACTGTTCCTTCATAACTATTTCATGCTACATAACTTACAGCTTTTGGGCAAGTGTTGTTAATTTACATTTCTGAAAGAAATATGTCTAACTGGAAAGCCAACTCTTGTCTCTTCCCAAGGGCTAGGCATGAGCATGTTGTATTAATTCAAGGTTATTTCTTCTAACATTGAAAACCAAAATTGTACAATTTAGAAATCTCCAAGTAATCCTGTCCTTTGAAAGCATACAGAAAAATCATTAGCTGAAGTTAAGGTCATTGTGCTGAAAGACCATGGTGGGTAGCAGAGGTGGTGACAAACATCATCAGGAAGACATAAATAACATTTCATGGGAGATGAAGGGGGACAGGGAAGCTGGTGTTCTGCTTTAGCATCTGTGGAAGTGGCTTAACAAGGAATGAGTGTCACTTGCGTGATACACTGGTATTTCTCCTCTCTGTTCAGCAGTACTGTCTGGTGCCGTTATGAAAGTAATAGCATGGATAGATTCTCTAAACCAGGTGGGAAGCTCGGCTCCTGCAACTCATATTTTAGAACACAGCTGGAAAGAACCCCAAAACTCATAGTTCAGAAGTGATTATGATAGTGTCTGGATGGTGCCGGTGAAGAGCAAGAGCTGACGCAGCTGTCCTGCAGAAATCTATGCAATGATACATGGGATACAAGATATTTCAAGCAGTTGGGCGTATAACAGAATCGGATTTGGAGGCTGTACTTAGGAAAACATGGGGTGATATGAACAGCTAGTTCACTATGTAGGCCAATACACTGGTTTGCAGTAGTGCATTATTTATCATGTATTTATCTTGCTTCATCATACTGTCTTCTGCAGTTTTCTAAGGCAACCCATCAACTGATTTTCTGACTTCTTTACTAACTGAACTCTCTGTTACCACAAATGTAGATCCCAATACTTTTATCTTCTTGCCCCCTTTTTTGCTTCTGAAAAACTTCTAGGGAGCGTGACTCTCTTGAGAGTGACAGCTGCTATTAACCACTCTTCTGAAATTTAGACAGAAAGATTAATCTTTTCCCACTATAACACTAATGCTGGCTAGCATTTTGCGTAGTAGTAATTATTAATAATTAAAAATGAATGAAGCCCAAAATATGTAAAATCAAGACTTAGTATTATGGAATGTTTATGTGCATTGATTTTTAGACTGAATGGGGTACATTTCCTTAAGGAAAAGACATCTGTTCCAGAAAGTGAAGATTTAAAAATAAAGATATTCCACATCCCACCCTCTTACTGGATAATGGGAACTACAACAGACTACGCTATGCTACACCCTGGAGCAGATACACAAAGCAACCAGACTTTCCATTTTGTGGGATATGGCCTCATGTATGTATCTGAAACTGTACACAAAAAGCTGCATCTAACATCACAACTAGTGAAGTTGCATTTAATAATTAAAACCTGCCATCTTGCTACAAGGTGTGCTGCATGGTAGTGCCTTCAGCTTATATGTGAAGTAAGAGAATCATATGCATGACAACTTACCTATTTTATTATGACTGTTATTTCTTTGTAAAAGCTTTTGCTTCAAGTGCATACCTACCATTTCTTCTTTCTGCTAGCTGAACTTTGATAGTTCATGTAGTGAAGCAGTGGCTGGCTGATTGTAAAGTACGTCGAGCATGATTAACTTCTTCACTTGTTTTTGGTCTTTAATCAGTTTTCCAAGATTAATTACTAGAGCTGGTTATTAGCTAGTTTATTAAAACAACCAAGCCTCTGCAGAGGACAAATAGCCTTATATTCAAACAGCAGGGTTGCACATCAAGGAACTCCAAGTCAGTTGTCAGCTCTACCAGTCTTAAGCTTAACTACATGAAGTAGTTAAAAAACAAAACAAAACAAAAAAAGCATTGTATATACAAGCTTAGTGCAGTTTATGTTCTTTCTGGAAGGAATGGTTTGCTTACAGCAGTAAACCCTTTCTTCTGCCCTTTTATCTTGTATAGGGATTTCCTAATTTAATGTAGTGGATTCCTTCCTGAGCAGCAGTGAATACTACCGGCTGTGCAGATAACTCCTGACATCAGAAAGGCTGAGCTATCCATCATTCTCAATTCTTACTAATGCATAGCGTACATTTCTGCTCCCTAGCCTATGACTCTAATCTGATCCTTTCGCCTGCTCCTATTTCCTGCCTGCACGTTTTGTAAATAGCAGCTACATTTAGCTCCAGCACCTGCCCACTCTTATGGTCTGGATGGGCACTAGGAAGCTTTAATAGGTCTGTTTGTGGAAGATCTTGTCTGTCTGTGGGTGGTACTGGCAGGATCACACAACCAGCTTCTCTTTCATACTGCTGGTTGTAGGCAGTCTGGCAATTTTAGTTGAATTCTGCTTTAGCATGATTTTGACTTTGACTTCTTCAGGAAAGGGACATCTACTATATGTTCAGCATCAAGTCAAAAATTAAACAGCGAACATAGTTTTTGCCTCAAGTTGCCACTGTACTATAAAACCGTGTTCACATAAGTATATTTGGAAGCCACAATGTCATATACAACTTACAGTAGCGATGAGTTTTGCAAGGTGTGCAAAATTTAGCACAGATTTTAAGTATTTCAGAGTCTTCCTCTTGGATGGTTATGATTTCCAAAAGGCAGAAGGCAAGAATTGGTCCACTTTAGGTGCAGTAAGATCATTGGTTATCCAGAACTTAAGAAATTTTAGCTATAGGAAGTAAGATAAAATGAGAACTTAAATAAATCTTCATCACATGAACCCTTCCCCACCATTATGTCAAGAAAGGCAGTGTTGTGTTCTGGCTTTTTAAGGTGACACTAAATGACAGTCAGCTCTGTTTTGTTGTTTGCTTTATGTGTGTATGTCTGTGTATATGCGCATATATACACGTTAATTAAAATTAACATTAATTAAAAATTGGAAGCTTGTCTTTGGTTTCAAGAGGTAGAATGCACTGTGAATCATCCAAGCTATCCAATAAATATATTGGCAAACTAGTCTGTACTGGTTAAGTTCCTCCTCTCCAGTCCCAATTTCCTCTGCAGTTTATTGCTTTCAGATGTGCCATCCTCTAAAAGACATGGGCAAAAAACTGTCCTGATTTTGATTCACAGTCCTTCTGAAGGACTGGATTGGACAATGGACAAAAGGAATATGCAGACATTTATTTGTTGCCATCAAGGCTCTTTTGTTTACTAGTATTATCTTACATATTTAAAGAACTTTTAGATCTCTTATCGTAACACTTCTCAGTTCAGAATAAAGACAGCTTTGGTTCCTGCTGCAGAGTATACAGTTAGAGTAAATACTTTGGTTTGAAAGTCTATGAAACTATTTCCTTACAGAAAGCATTAGAGCTTGGAATAATTTAGTCAGGCATCATGTATGCCTTATATGCCTTCTCTTTTACATTAGCATTATTACCCAACCTTAAGACAGATGCAGTATTCAAACAAGTACTCAGTAGCTGTAATCAGGTAATGTTACCGCTAGATAGAAAACGCAGAAGCCTAAAAGACTTGCAAACAAAAATAAATGCCTTCTTAGTAAGAGGGCTGCCATGCCTATTTTCTGTATAGTTGAGTCAAAATAAACTCAACAAGCTATCCCTCTTAGGAATTAGACAGGGCACATCACAATGTGGAAATTAGACTTATTCACAGATGCAGACTCATAGAATATCCTGAGTTGGAAGGGACCCCCAAGGATCGTGGAGTCCAGCTCCTGGCTCCACACAGGACCACCCAAAAATCAGACCCTATGTCTGAGAGCGTTGTCCAAACGCTTCTTGAACTCCGGCAGGCTCGGTGCCATGACCACTGCCCTGGGGAGCCTGTTCCAGTGCCCGACCACCCTCTGGGTGAAGAACCTTTTCCTAACACCCAGCCTGAACCTCCCCTGTCACAGCTCCATGCCGTTCCCTCGGGTCCTGTCGCTGTCACCAGAGAGAAGACATCAGCCCTGCTCCTCCGCTCCCCTCGTGAGGAAGCTGCAGGCCGCCATGAGGCCTCCCCTCAGTCTCCTCTTCTCTGGGCTGAACAATCCAAGTGACCTCAGCCGCTCCTCATACATCTTGCCCTCCAGACCCTTCACCATCTTTGTAGCCTTCCTTTGGACACTCTTTAATAGTTTCATGTCCTCCTTATACTGTGGCACCCAAACTTGCACACAGTGCTGGAGGTGAGGCCGCGCCAGCGCAGAGCAGAGCGGGACAATCCCTTCCCTCGCCCAGCCAGCAGTGCCGTGCCTGATGCACCCAGGACATGGCTGGCCCTCCTGGCTGCCAGGGCACGCTGCTGGCTCATGTGCAGCTTGCTGTCAGCCAGAACCCCCAGGTCCCTTTCTGTGGGGCTGCTCTGCAGCCTCTTGTCCCCCAGTCTGTACATATAGCCAGGGCAAGTGAAGTAGTTAAAAAATAAACTTCATGCAGCTAGTGATTGCCCAGCTCTCTAATTTGTCAAGATCTCTCTGCAAGGCCTCTCTGCCCTACAAGGAGTCAACAGTTCCTCTGCATTTAGTGTTGTCTGCAAACTTACTTATTATACTTTCAAGTCCTACATCCAAGTCATTTATAAAAACATTAAAGAGAACTGGCCTGTTTTAAAGAGAACTGGCCCTAATTGGTTGATTAGTTTCAATTAGCAAATGATCACCAGCTGCCCTGAGCCAATTGAAAGTGAAAGAGTAGGTTAGCACCCACCTTATTCTGTAAGTGAAGGAGAGAGGTTTTGAGTTACTGTTTGCTGTATTTTAAAAGTTAAGTTAGAAGGGGCTTTTATTTTAGTCTGCTTTCTATTTGGAGTACAGTATGGGAGGAAGACATGGCTTTCATAAGGTAAGTGAACTGGAGCTAGGAAGCAAAAAAAAAAATTCTTGCATATGTGGTAAGGGAGCAGTGCAGTCTTGCCTTGGGGTTTGATTTCTTGTCTGGAATAAAGTATGGTGAATCCAGTTTCTTGTCTGGAATAAAGTATGGTGAATCCAGTATCTGTGAGGTCAGTGAGTTGTGGCTGAGATCCTGAAGACAGAAGGAGAGATTTCAGGAGTTAATTGAAAAGACTGTCCTGAAGCTAGCAGTGCTTGAAGTATGCAATAGGGTAGCTTTTGTTTTGGAAGTATGTCTCCTAATGTTGTTTTGTTGGTGTTCTGCTAGGCTGTGAACTGATTTTTATTATTATTATTTTTTTTTTTACTGTTTGAATAACTCCAGGCTGAGAAAAATCCATCTTTCTCAGCATGAAATGTTGTTGAAGTTAAGGAAGAAAAGTCAGTGATTCTAAACTTCTTAACTGGTGTTGTATTCCTAAGACAGAACACAAGTAAGTTTCACGGGTTTGTGCTTTTAGTTGCATACAACATGAAGAACTACATTTGTTGATGTCTGTGACAGTAAAACACTTACGCAAATACTAAGTCTTATTAATTGACTACTTGCTTATCTTAGAAGTTCTGTCCAGTGCATGCTGTATCTGGTCTGTTGTTTTTTTCTATGTTCATGCACCGTGATGTCTAAACTTTACCTAAAAGAATTGCTAACTGCCTGTATCTGTTTTGCTATCGCTGTGTTTAGAAGGTATGTTTTTAAACAGGAATCTAAGAATTGCTATCTACTAAATGGCTCCATGACTTTAAACAAATAGCTTGCCTATCTAGTTCTGGAAAAAGACTTGTTCAACTCTACACTGCCCAGCTGCTCTCATAAAGGTTAAACTCATAGTGCTTATTTGTATGAATCTGGATTTATTCACACTTGGAACCTGTTGGTTGTGAGTTACCTTTGCACACCCAGTAAACACAGAGCCACTGTGCTCATGTCTTTGTGCCCTGCCACAGCAGAGTATGCTCTTGCAGCTCTGTGCTTGATAAAATATGTGGCAGTCTGTCTCTAATGCTGACTGATGCATCCCTAGGGGAACTTTTTACAGAAATCTGTATTTATAGATTATATCAATGGAAAATAAGGAGATTACTTAATCCTATTGATTAAACTTCCTGTCATATCCACACATACTTGACAAAAATGTATTTAAATAAAAAGGCAATGATTTGTTTGAACCAGGCTATATGATAATAATTATCACAAAATAATAATATGCCTCTAAAAAGTAGCTGTGTGTGTATGTTCCTGATATTGTGAAGATAATCATTTCTACTGGAGAGCTTATGGGATTGGTAGAGGTGGATGAGTAGTTGCCTGGGTAGTAGTATGAGCCACAGCTGATTTAGGAGTGAGTGCAGAGTTGCAAGATAAATACAAAACAGATGTAACAGTGTATTTCTACTTAAAACAGAAAAGACATTAGCAGTATTCAGGCTGGTCTGACATTAAGCTATGTGGTAGTTAGCCATTTTGAGGTGTTTTTTGTTGTTGTTGATCTCTTACAGCCCCATATTTGTTTTTTTTTTCTTGTCACAAATTTAACTGCTTCATGTTGTACTGTATTCCCATAACAAACTGAACCTACCCTCTTTAGTGAGAACAAACTGCAAATATTCTTGTTGCAGGTTCCTGTAAGATGTTCTTGTTTTCGCCAAGCTCATTTTCCCTTTCTTCTTCAGCAAATTTGTCTTATTCATCTTCCTGCAACTCTTTGTGAATCCAAGTTCTAGAGTATCTCTTCCAATTCATCAAACACAACAGTTTGTCCAAGGATTACTATTTGAGCTTTGTTTTTTAAAGCCTTCAATGTTGTGAATGCACTCCTTCCAAACACCATTTGTTGTATTATTAGTTATGAAGTCCTGAGCAGCAAGAATGTATTCAAAGGCATGTTGAAGCTCTCCCAAAAATTCAAGCATTGATGATTTGTGTGGTTTGTCAATCACTTTAAGTGAACACATCAATGTTTGTTGTAAATAAATCATCCTAAAATTAGCAACTACTCCTTGGTCTAGCAATTGCAAAAATGAGGTCGTGTTTGGCAAAAACGCAAGTAGAATGTTTGGATGCAAATCACGAAGATGAGCTGGATGCCTTGGTGCATTAACGAGAATCAGCAAGGCTTTGAACATTGAGCTATTCACATAGCAACGCTGCCTAGTATTGTAGATAAAGCAGTTCGTTAGCAGTCTTTTATAACTGAAATTAAGCCAGGCTTTTTTGTTCAAATGCTAGTGAACAGCCAAAGTGTGTAAGCTTAAGCTTTTCAGCACCTTTGAATTTCATAAATGTTATACTAATAAGGAGCTATACTCAAAGTTACCAGCAGCATCACTGTATAATATTCAAGGCCATAAAGACCATTGAGCTCTAGTGCAGAAGTTTACAGTTCTTGGTGACAAAGGTTCTTCACGGCACGTATTTCCAAAAGGTCTGTTGCATTCATACTGGATGCTTGCTGTGTTCTGCAGCCTCTGAACCTGATCTTTCAAATAATCAGGAAAAGCAAATGGAGCCCTTGTGACTGGCACTTCTTGACTGTACTGTGAATGCTGTTATGAGGGGACTCTCTTAAAGTTTCTTGTATCATCCTTTACTGACTTGAAAGTCCTTAGTTGCTGAATTGCTACTATATTGTTAATGTATTTGAGAGTAAGCTTTCAGTGCTTCTACCAAATCAAAGTAGAGTTTAACAGCACAAAGTTCTACCCTTCATCTTCTATCCATGGTAAAGGTTTTGTTGCTGTATCACTGAAAGGCTCCTCATGTGGCTGGTTACCTTCATGGATAAATTGCTGTGTTCTGCGCTGAAATCTTTCTCTAGTGGTTCAGTGCTTACTGTATTGATCTTATGCTAGAGTCATTCACATTAGGATAAACAGCAGGAGCTGATTTTTCACAATTCACCAGACTCTGCAGCGTTTTTGGCTTTGTCACTAATAAGGGTTATGGCTTTTGTTAGTATTATCTGTTGGGATTGATGCACACTTCTCTTTTCATCGTATTTCTGTTTTTAGGAGTGCTTTACACTAAGATACTGTGAAGCAAATTAAAATTACCTGGAATATACATATGATCGACATGAACGTTGTTTACTGTTAAGTTAGTATTTTATCTGCAGTGCTGTTTGTATTCTACCTGAAGTACATATCCAGTGTCATGTTATTATGATTCATTTTTCTATTCATGCTCCTTCTGTTTGCAATGCTTTTTTTTCTAAACAGTTTTTTATTTATTTCTGCAGGTTTTTGTCCCCCTCCCCACTTCCCTTAAGCAGCTCTAGGTCTACTTGCATTAGTCCAAATGCCAAGTGGAGTGACCGTCTAATTGTCCACATGGTTGCAGCTGAATTCACAGTGACACTGGTATCATTCATGGCCTTGGGGAAAGATGACTTGGAATGTGTGGGGAAGGCATTTTGAAGTTTAAAGTTACTTGTGACTGCTAAGTCATATGATAGCAAAATGCTGTGAGAGGCAGGTTCAAAACTGAAGATCTTTTTGGGAGTGGAAGCTGGCAGCTGTTAATGTTACCTGTGACTTAATCTATGATTCAAGTAGCAATGTTGATCTGTCTGTGGCCTGAGCTGTGGGAGGCGATGCTGGAGTAATTCTTCTTTCTCTGTTACCGTACCTGTAGGGTTACAACTGGAGTTTCACCTTCACGTTTGTGGTGCTTCTTGCCAACATCCATTGATGTTGGATGCCTGTTCTTTATTCTCTAAAGCTGATTCCACCTAACGCTCGAGGCTGCATTCTCTTAGGAACCAGTAACTCACTCTTGCATATCTCTGTTTATCCTCTTGAAGGAGAGGGGAGAAGAGGGTAGCTGGCTTTACATTTTTTTGGTCCCTGCCACAACATTATCATGCATGAATATGCAAAAAGTACAAAATTCACCCCTCATAAAACTTATCTGGTTGGCAACAGAGGATGGGGAGTTGATTCTTAAGTTCCCAAATATATTTTAAGCACAACTAAAAGTGCTTGGTGTTTTTTTGCAACCAATTACTAGAGTATTGGAGTCACTTCAGTACCTACAAGTTAAGAATAAATGCATTACCTGAAGGGCCACACTTGCCAGATCTGATGAGAGCTTAACCGTAGCAATGGCTTTCTACAAATAAATAGGAAAAAAAAAGAAAATTACTAGAAAAATGTAGTGTAAGAGTCAACACAGTGAGAGACAAATCCTCTTGTTGCTCTGGTTCTTAGCATTCTTGTGCTTCTGGTTACTATCTTTAAATAAAGGTAATGATAATCTTCACATAAGCTAAGTTGTAAAGTGAATAAATGCATTACACAAAATGAGTAAATCCATCAGATATTGTTGTGAGGGCTGTGTGAGAACTCAGGATAAGAGATTTGAATATTAGATATAATGGGCAGTTGAGATGACTAACTACAGTTACATACTACAGTTAAGAAAATACCGGATCTAACACTATCTTTAGAGGACACAGCTACAATTTTTTTTATTAAAAGTATGTTCTTGAGTCTCCCTTATTCAAGGACTTTATTTTTCCCTGATACTGTAAAGGAGAAAGATATGTTTTAATAAAACTGCTTATATTGAAGATTTGATTAGGAAGGACTAATATTTTTTTTAAGTCTTGCATTCTTGATCTTTGTCTCAAATTTTGGAAAATATTGTGAAGATTATCAGTGAGAGATGTATATGTTAATGGTTAAAATTTCTTGCCTTGCTTTGTTCATGACTATCTACGCTTCAGCCAGTGTTTATATGACGTCTGCCAATCCTGTTGTTTAATAGTGGTCACAGTAAAAAGGAAAGATTACCCAATGTTTTGGAATTCACATTACACTTGTAGTGTGAGATCCATGCGCATAGCTCTTGTTGAGAGCTCGTTGTGTTAATAGAAATGTGACTAAAAAGGTCCCAGTCTTGTGGGAACAGAAGGAGATGGGACCAGACACCTTATAAAACTTGATATTTCAATAGGGCTCCGAATACATAAACAAGCTTTTGAATCTTTATTGCTAACACATTCATGAATGTTCTTAGTATATGCTTTTAACAACTACTGAGATCATTGCTAGGTGACAAGCCAGTTAATAAGCTCTGCCTGCTTTGCCAGAAGGCCTAGCTTTTGGAAGGAGGCCCTATTCTTTTTTTGCCACAGGCCCTACAGACTGTTGGAGCATTGGGAAGTAGTAGGGAGCATCAGAGATAACTGTTTCTTTACTCCAATTAATTCCCAGCAGCTAGCAAAAATTGCCTGGGAAGAAGTGGGATGGGAAGGGATAAATTCTTTGAGGACTTAATGATGCTGAGCTGTTAAATTGGTAAGGAGAAAGCTGTTTTCAGAAAGGATAACTTAGCTGTTTTGTAACTATGTAAATCATTGCTTTAAATGTATAAAGATGGGATTTTATTTGAAGTTCGTTAAAGTTAATGAACAGTATTGGGTGAGGGGCTTGTAGTGTGGTTTTGGTGGTATGCTGTGTGTGTGGCTTGTGTTTGGGTTTCTTTGTTTTAAACTTCAGTGAGGTTTTCAAACACACCCAGAAGTATTTTACAGTTTTGAAAGAGTTGTACATAGGCAGTGTACTGGGTCTGGCTGGAGTTAATTTTCTTCATAGTAGCTAGTGAGGTGTTGTTTTGGATTTGTGACCAAAACAGGTGTTAATAATGCACTGATGTTCTACGTGTTGCCAAACAGTGTTTTCAGTGTCAGGCTTTTCTGACTCTGTGATTGGAGTGAGAAGGTTAGAGGTAGACAAGACGCTGGAATGAAATGCAGCCAGGACAGCTGACCAAATGGATGTTCAATGCTATATAGCATTGTGCAGGGGTGGCAGGGCTGAGGAGCAGAGTTTTCTAGGTCTTTTTTTTTGATGGCATTCCGGTTTGGGATTGGTTGGCTGGTAGTAAACAACTGCTCTTGCATCATTTGTTTTTCTCCCACCCCACAACTTTTCTTTACTAAACTGTTTTAACCCATGAGCTCCCTCATGTGCCCTTCTGATTCTCTCCCTCATCCCACTGGAGGTTTGGGGGCAGTGAGAGAGCAGCTGTGTGGTCCTTACCTACCTGCTGAGGTTAATCCACAATGGGTGGAAATCAGTTATCTGATTTAAGACCCACATACAGGTTGCAGACTTTCTGTTGTCCATTTAGACAATTGACATCATACAGGTTAATATGCTCTAATCAGAAAAGTCTGTTTTACCCTGAGAAAGCTTCTGGATAGCAACCATATCAAAAGGAGGAAGAGTTGGAGGATGGCAACTGGTGGTATATCCCAGGGTCTAATACTTGGTCCAGTCCTGTTCTTCAGCTTGACTGATGATCTGGACGATGGGAGCGCACTGTACCCTCAGCAAGTTTGCAGATGACCCAAAACTGGGAGGTGTAGCTGATATGCCAGAGGGTCATGCTGCCATCCAGAAGGACCTTGACAGGCTGGAGAAATGGTCTGACAGGAACCTCATGAAGTTGAACAAAGCAGCTCAAAGTCTTGCTTCTGGGGAGGAATAATCCCATGCACCAATATATGCTAGGAACAATCCAACTGGAAAGCAGCTCTGCAGAAAAGGACCTGGAGATCCTGCTGGACACCAGGTTCAGCACGAGTCTGCAGTATGCCCTTGCAGCAAAGAAGCTTAACAGTATCCTGGACTGCGTTAGGCACAGTGTTGCCAGCAGGTCAAGGAAGGTGATCCTTCCCTTCTCTTCAGCACTGGAGAGGCCATGCGTGGAGAACTGGGCCCAGTTCTGGGCTCCTCAGTACAAGAGAGATACGGATGTACTGGATAGAGTCCAATAAAAGGTCATAAAGATGATGAAGAGACTGGAGCATCTCTTATAGGAGGGAAGGCTGAGAGCTGGGACTCTTCAGCCTGGAGAAGAAAAGGCTTAGGGGGGAATTTCTTCAATGTATATAAATGTGATAACTTCTCAGTGGCCCCCTATGATAGGACAAGAGGCAGTGAGCACAAACAAAAATACAGGAGGTGCTGTCTGAACATCAGGAATAATTTCTTTATTGTGAAGGTGACTGATCTGTGGCACAGGTTGTCCAGAAAAGTTGTAGACACTCCCTTCTCGGAGATACTCAGAAAACCATCTAGACGTGGTCCTGGGCAACCAGCTTTATCTAGGTGTCCCTGCTTGAGCAGGAGATTTGTACCAGATAACCTCCAGAGGTCTCTTCCCACCTCAACCATTCTGTGAAAGGCAGAAGTAAACTTTAGGCACAGGGGCAGACTGGTGATTCAAGGTGATTTAGCACATGAAATGCTTCTTTTTGATCTGAAACTTGAGTGCAGGGTACATCTCTTCTAGGAGTCTAACTCCAGGCCACATTGTTATATAAGCAAAGTTTAGATGTGCTTTATGTGCAGGTTTTATGCTCCCCACTTGGAGGCTTCTTTTTTATTTAAAAAAGAAAAAAAAAAAAAGCTCAGAGTTAGTTCTGGGCTTACTTGTTTTAATCTTAGTTCAGTATGGGTCTGAAACCAAGCGTATGAAAGGCCTAAAAACTTCTCATTTGCTGCCTTTAACAAAAGTCAGCAACCTGAAGTTCTGACCATGTTTTGTGCAGCAGCTGTGGACTGTAGTTGTCTTCCTCTTGGAGAACGAGGGGCTGAAGCGGGGGTGGATATGGGGCATTTGCTTTATTTAAAGATGAGAATTTAAATACAAATAACTTCTGATCACTGTTGGTTTTCCAAAATGACAATTCCTGAATATCAGCTTAATTACTGTGATATTGTAGGTATTTTATTTGAATTACATCTTTATTTTTATCCTTGCAAAGTAGAATGACCAGAGTGGTTATTAGTATTTAGCGCTGATATTGCACTTTATTGCATCTTTAGAATGCTTAGAAGATAATTAAGCTCTTCCAATTAACTTCTCTTGATCTATTGAGTTATGTTATGTATTAAACTGAGATGTAACATAAGTTCTTCCCCATAGCTGCCATATTCATTTTAGATGCAGACAGGAAAAATATGGTGGAACAGGAGGGAAAATCCTGAAGAAATTTGATCATCTGGCTTGAGACGAAGTTGTGAATAGATCTAATGAAAGTTGTTTATAATTCTTGTCTCATCTCATGTGTTTTTTTTAATTGCATCTTAAATAAGTTTTTTTGTCTTCAGAAAGAAATCTTTAATGTTGTCTGTCTCAGTCTTAGAAAAGAAATACCTCATTTCCTAGTTTTAGAATTAGGGAACCCTAATTCTAGGGCCTAATCTCTGGCAGATTCATGATTTTATTTTTTTTTCTTGAGACTGTTTTAGAGGTGCTGATGGTCTATGACATTTAAATAATCCCACTTCAAAGTGAAGTGCTTTCATAGTAGCATGCTTAATTCCAATTAGCTGAGCTGAAAGGTGCATGATTCCTAAGAGCAAGCCAGAGTAAAAGTAGCTTTATCATAACTGCATTTTGTCCATTCATATTTTCATAATATGCTTTGGGTTTGCATAATTTTGTCTTGACACTTTTCACTAAATGTTTCAAAACACTGCTTCCTGTCTAAAGAAGCAGTCTCTGTTATTCTTGAACCAGATAATGTTCTAGACTAGCAAAGTTTATCTAGTATTTGTACAAACATTGAACTTAAGTTATTGTGTAGACAGATATCAAAAGAATATTTCTTCCAATATGTATTTCAGTACAGTCTGATGGTTTATGGGATTATGTACTAGAGAAAGTTTTTAGAGTTGCATGAAATCCTCTAGAATATTCAGACCTCAAAGAGAGAACAAAGGGGTTTTTGTTAAATTCTGGAGGCTCACTCTAGGTGATGGAAGGATAGATTTAGAAATTCCTAACAAGCCTTTGGATGAACTTCATGGCATCTTCATGTGAAAACCCTTAGGAGACTGATGTTAAGCCCACTGAAATGTTAATTTCCATGTTTTTGTCTAGTTTGACTTTGACATTCCTTTTGCTACGTATCTTACACTTGAATCAATTCTGATGAGTTCAGTTGCAATCAGATCTGACAAGATATTGTATTTGTGTCTGTTTTGTATTGCCATTTGTCACTTGTAGGCCTCTCTTCTGCACGAAAATGTGGGCAAGCCTCTAGGGGTCTCCACAGTTTCCATGGCACTCTTGTTTTTCCTTTCCCTTTCCTTGATTTTTGGAACTGCTTAGTCTGTTAATTTTGTAAAATGTTTGTGGATTGAGTTGTTCAATGTAAAGACTAGTGATGTTTTCTTGTGTACTGACATTTGCATGTCAAAGTCCTCAAAGGTAGCCACATTCCACATGCTGTAGTAGCAGGAAAAAAGGAACATCTCTTGATCTTCTGAGAGCTTAATGGAAGTTAAGTTCAGGAAATCTGTGTTAACCAGTGTATCTACAACTAGAATGGAATTAGAATGACAGCTGAATAAGTAAAATACAGTAGACTTGACTCGGCCATCTGATCCAACGACATGACATACACCAATATGGTTAAATCATGCTCCCTTTATTACCCGAATAGCGACATTCTTAAACTTTTTGTAGCATGCGGAAGCAGCGCTGTAATTGGTGGCACGGCCGGTGCATGCAGCCAGCACGCGCTATTTCTGCGACGCTGATTGGGTCTGCATTACCCAGCACGCATGATGCAAAGCATTCTGATATTGGTACTTACTTTCTTCTTCTGCTTTCTTCCCATACTAGAGGAGCTGATTTTGCAAATTGCAACAGTGCCTTAGTCCCAGTTTTTTACCCTCCAAGGTCAGTTCAGTAACATTCCCACGAGACCTCCCCCCATTCCTCCCTGTAGCTTGGGTTGCTCATTTTCAGCACATCATGGCCTCCCTGCTGTTTCAAAAAATCCTCAGCATAGACTGACTTTCTGATTGCTGATGTAAACGGGAAGGGTGTCTTCCCTCTGTTCCATATATAGCTTGTAAAAAATGTATGAAACAATATTCCAAGGTAATGTTCACACCTAGATGTTATCAGCAAATCATTACATTGGAAGCATTTTTAATGACCTCTTCATGTACTTATCTCAGGCTTCATCACAGTATTTATGTCTTGCTGTGAAGCTTAGCTGAAATATTAATGGAAACACTTTCACTGAAGTTATTTAAAAATGACAAATACAAGTAGAAGACATTGAACTATTGAAAACTAACTCTTGGGGGAAGGGGCAGGGGGGAGAAGAACTCAGACTTGAAAAAACAAAATAGAAAAAAATACTGCTTTCAATATAAGAAGGATAAATAAGAACTGTTTTGAACCTTAAAATGCTAATAAATTCTTCAGTCACTTTTCTCTTAATTGGTCTTCTGAACTCTTCAAAAATCCTTAAAGCAATATTGTAACATTGTACAAAAAATGAGAAAAATTCATTCCAACTTACTTCCTCCTATTTACATCAGTGTTTAACCTACTTTGCTAACAGCATGGTCCTATATTTTCTTTGGCCATTTTATACAAGCTTAAGTACTACAAACTGTTCAACAACAAAGATGGGTGAAGACACAGCTATAGGAGGGTGTGCTTGTCTGACTCCTCTCTGTACATCTGTAGATTTCCTGGGCTGTGCATGGGGTAGTTTGGATAAAATCACAGCTTGCTGCTTGTGAGCCTGAAGCTTCAGAAATAGACTGCAAGATGTTTGGTCTGAGAGACAGTGTAAGAAATAACAGTGAGCTTTTTTTTGTGTTAACAGACATGTAGGAAACCCAGGATATCTGAGTGCACTTTGCTTGTTCAGTGTGGAGCGGGATATAGTTGGTAATACAGGTTTGAAGATGAGGCAATGTGTGTAGAAGTGGAGGTGTGCTTGCTTAGTAGGATTGTCAGGGCTTTGCCTGGGGGAGATCTCCACTATGCACTATGAAGGCATGGGCAGTTACCATAAAGCTTCAAAGTACTGTTCTGAGGGCCAGAAACTATGGACACTCCTTGCTTTGCACTTCAGATTGGTATTTAGATTGAAAACATGAAAAAAACAGTATTCATCATGGTCTTCAATTCTAGATAATGCAAAAGGAAGAACACCTCAACTATTTTTTTTATCAGAACTGTATTTCCTACATTACATTCAAATATTAGTCTAATTGTGAGGTCTCTTATATATTAAAAAAAAAAAAAGCCCCAAACCTTTGCAGGCTGATGGAAGCTACTGTATTATCATATACTTATCTTCATTATGCTTTTTTCAAGATTTGCTATTAGAGGCTGATTCTAACTCATCAGTCACTTGCTCAGGTTCTGTGAGGGGCAGGGGAAATAACTCATTCTTATTTTTGATCCAAATAAGATTTGCTTCAATTTCTACTCTAGAGAAAGGAGTAAACATTTAGAAAGGCTGAGACATCTTGTTTCTACTTGAATGCGCATAGCTTAGTTTGCAGCTAATTTCTGTCTCCTGAGCTGTAATGGTGTTTCATGGGAATTGTAATTAGAGTTCCTGTGATCTTTATTCTATGGGCTGGGGTATCTGAGATCCCAGTTTTTTGGCCACTCTCTGCATTTCCTTATCTGACCACTGTTGATTTGGTTGTAGCTGTGGGGTTTCCATTACCAAGCACATGCCCTCATCATTCCATACCTACACTTCATGCTGCCTCTACTTCTCAAAGCCTCTGCTGGAATAGCAGGCCTCATCTCTACCCTGTGTTATGTTGTAGAAAGAGATATTTGCAAAGAATAAATGTTTATTACTATCTATATAAAGCTGTGGTTGTACCATATAAACAGAATGGAAACGAATCAGCAATAGACACCTGGTCAATGAGAGAGAGTGTTGTCACAGCTAAACCAAGTGAAAGCAAGCTGCAGGCAGGTCAAGAAAAGGTCTAGCACAGCAATTGTGACTAGCCTCAGTCTTGAGGCCTTGCAAACTCCGTATGCAGCCTGTGGCCAGCTGCTAGCAAGGGCAGTGCTGTGCTGCAGGGCTGTGCATCACCATCATTATGCTCCAGAAACATGCAGCTGAGAAGTTGGACTCCTTCCAGTGACAAGGAAATGGCCTTAATGGTGGAGGTTCTCTCATGGTGGTTCAAGCTGCAGATGTGGCCTCCTGTGCTGGTCAAATGGCAAGGTACCTACCAGAGCACCTAGGCACCTTAAACTTTTCTCAAGCTTTCCTGTCAAATAGTAGGGCAACCATTGCTACTTCAAGTTGTATCAGTCCTTGGCTTAAGTCTAGCACTTGGCAGCACGGACTGATCAGATCTGTCATCAGGAAAGGTGGCCACAGTATCTGGCTCTTGCTTAGTTCTTTCTGGATTCAGTGCACTGTCTCAGCTAGCTCTTAAATATGGGTTTGTACTTTTTTTGGCTTTGACTGGTGGTTTGCTTTATGTAAAAAGACCTTTACAGAGAAACTTGCTCTTCAACTGAATTTTCAATTATATTTAAAAGCAGGAAGTGAGCAGAGCTCTACTAGTCCGCACAGTGAGTCTAACACCAGTGTGCTAACTCATCATTGTTTTTAAAGTTTATATTAGTTGAGAGATGGGAATAAGAATCTTCAGTTCTTTATTAAAAAGCAGAAATGTCACAGCCACAACTTCATGGCAGAATGCCCTCTATTGCAGATAGAGATCTATCAGTCTTAATCATACTGAGCTATTTTGGATAAGCTGCTAGGTTGCCATCACATTTATCTGGAGCTAACGTTGGTTTTAAATCAAATCAGAGGAAATTAAAAAAAACAAAAAAAGCAAAGCAAACAAAAACCCACAGCACCTTGTCACTACAGAAGTCTTCGAAGTATATATTGCTAAAGACACTTCTATAGTCTCCATTATTCTTCTGTGAAATATCTGGTGATAAGCAATTTTACAACAATACACTCATTAGCACAAACTGTATTTAATTAAGTGATTCTAATTGTAGTTACAGAGATTAGACTTCATGCATGTTTAATTCAAAATGAAAGGATTTAAAATGCTAATTAGAGATTAGTGAATACTCATACAGTAATATCCTAGCTAATCTAAGGAATCTATTCAAATCAGATCAACATCCAAGAAAACGGGAATAAAACCAAGGAATAATCTGTTTCTTGCAACAAAATGAGTTAGCAAGCCAGACAGCTTCATTTCAACTTTGATTAGATAGCTATAACACTCTCAGATTACTTGAAGTGATATTTGCATTTTACAGGGCTTATTAGTAGCCCTATACAACTTTTGTAAAGGTGATTTATATTTAAATGTAAAAACACTTTCTATAAATATTCTTAAAGCATATTAGGGAGTTAGTAGCTAGTAACTCATTTCATTCAAACATTCTGCATATAAACACACTTGGCTAAAAACTCATTGTATACTGTGGGTTTTTTTTAAGGAAAACAGCCTCTGCTGGTAAAAGTACCCATGTAGAGATGCTTACCATCTTTGAGTTTATCAGCAAAAGGCTTAAGTGTTCAATATTTCCTTCCTGGAAAAGAAGTAGACAAAACTATCTATATTTTTATTGTATCATTCATTAGCCCAGTAACTTGGTTTGAAACTAGGTGTTTTTCTGCTCTTGTTCATCCTTGTTTAGGAGTGTTTCTATTAACAGGAACGTTGCTGTTGCCTGCAGTACAAGCACAGACAGTCCCTTAAGACATGATTTCACTTTGATGCAAAACCAACAAACATTAAGAGCTGTCAGGATGAGCATATCTAAATACTACAATATCTAATATAGCAAGATCTCGCTGCGGAATTCTTACTAGTCTCTACTCCTTTGTGCTGAATTTGTTCGAGTAGACCCCTGAGTCTTCACGTATGCCTTCCTCCCACATGACCAGTAGCCTGGTCTAAGGCAATCTTTCTGCCCTTGTTCTGGGATACACCACGATTCTTGTTACAGATCCCAGAAATGGTATAATATAGGGGAATTCAAATGGTCATGCTGTGTTATGAAAAACAATAATGTGAAGACTTATTGCATTATTTTAGCTGGTTTTTGTCTGTACTATGACCAAATTTTATCTGCTTGTTAAGATTGCCGGAAAATAATCTCCTGCAATTGTTAGTTAATCCAAATAAAAGTGATCCAAGGTTAATGTGTTCAGAGATCACCCTAAAGAGACTTACTGCTACCCATAATCTTAGATCAGAATTGGCTAAGGACAACTTCAAGCCTGCTTGTACAAACAAAAAATAACACCTTTTAAACATTGAGGGTTTAAGTCACCTTAAGTCGATGTCTTGCCCTTCCATAATAGACTATTAAGGCATGGTATCAGATGGTTCTCATTAGATAGCAGGAGTGGTTTTTGATGGGTGTTGACTATGATATTGAGTATTACTTATTGGAGTTTATCTAGCATGAATCTCTTGAATCCTGCACTATGGGCACAGGCTCTGTGCTGGAACCCTAAACCTTGCAGTCTTTATTCTGTTAACCTGTCTACCTTGCTCGTTCAGTCCTGCTCCCAAGGGAGCAAAGATCTGTTAACATCTTCTACATCATTCATATTCTGACCTTAGATTCTGTCTTAAGAATTTCAAATGCTGGGGTGGTGGTGGGGGAAATCTTACTCAGTGCAACAGTCAAGCAGTCACTAAAACAGAAACAATTTTTTTCATTCCTCTGGTGTCACATTGAAGGATTAAAATATTACAACTGCTTATAGTCCAGCAGAGCACTGTCATTGTCATACTTTGTATAGCTCTGTTAAAGGAAGGTTTAATATACAAGCATAGTATATACAAAGTGAAGAACTGTCAATGCTGTGAATTTACATAGTAGTGTACCAAAAATACTTCTAATGCAAGTTCAAGACAATTTAATTAGAGTTTAACTAGTTAAATGTAGACTTTAATGTTTGAAATGGTTGATAGTAGACTCCAATTCACTTTCACAGTAGTGCTTTTTCAACAGGAAGGAACCTGAGATTTAATCTGTGTAGTATCTATTGGGAATACTTATGTATAATATAATCTTTCAATCAGTTGCCATTGTTTCATACAAGTTCAGTAGAAAATGCTCCTTAATGCCAAATGAGTGAATAAAAATACTTTGAAGAACATATGCAGGATATGAAAAAGGTCAGACCAAGTGTTTCTTCTTTCACCTGTTACTAAACTTACACTTTGTCCTTGATCTGTTTGTCCCTGCCTGGGTCAATCTGAATTTTCTATAGTGCTCTCACTTTGTGTAGCTCCTGTAAGAAACATTGTGATGTGAGCTGTTGCAATGCAAAATAAGATTCTCGTGCACCAGTGGTTCTATGTCCAATATAAACACCTAGCGGAAAAAGCCTTATTACTGAAGTTAATGCTTCTTTCCACGCATCTTAACCATATTTCTAATGGAAGTTTTGTTTTATGTGATCAGGTCACTTAGATAACTCCCTAACTAGCTGTTGTTTTCAGCCACAGATCTCTAAATGCTAAAGCAGACTAGTGATTATTCTTGAACACTGACTCGGACTTGCTGAGAAGGTGATCTGTCTCTTTAGACTTCCCCCATTGTCTTGGGTGACACCTGTTATAACCACTTTTCACTAAAAGTATGAGTGCAAATATTTTTGTTTTCCTGCATGGGTAGCAAAAATAATAATAATAAAAAAACTTGAAACAGGTCTCAAGTTCAGTGTCATCTTCTTGTGCTTTATGAGATTCTCAGTTCTTTAAAAGTAGGGAGAACTTTGAATTCAGGATCCCAGCAGCTGAGAAACTATTATGGTTAACCACATAAAAATCTGGGCTGGAGGTTATCCATCAGATGAAAGTGACAGTAGCCTACTACCTTTATCTGTCCCTCAGGTTGTACTTATGTATTGTTCTGTCTCTGCACATATATCTTAATGTTTTGTAACTTCAGCATCCTGACTCTGTGGTGAAGGCGTTGCGCAGTTGCCCTTTTTCCTTTACTGTCTTTGGGCTTCAGCAGGGGGTTCTGTGGCCTCTAGGCTGTGATAGGCACTCTGTTGCTGGCTCGTCCCTTCAGAGGCTGGGAGCACTGTGAATCAATTGAATGGTAGCAACTGACTGGAAAAACTCTTTTGAAGTTCAAAGTACTGGCTGAATAAGAGTTTACAGGAAGAGTTGCTCCTGCTAAGCAGGCGCTAGAATATTACAGAAGTTACCCAGGCTGTTGCCTTCCTTGGGCTGTGTTAAGGCTTTCTCATGGGATAGAACCACAGTTCTTATGGTTTTTTATTCATATTTTTATTAAGGAATTATTTAACTTTGGGAAAATTTGAAACTGTGAACATTCCCACCACCTTGCTAATGGCCTCTGCAAGGGCATTGCTCTAGCAAATGTTTTGTCACTACATAGGTTGTGGACTGAGGTTTATTAAAGTGAAAAATTCTACTTTGTGGAATAATTGCAGAACTTATTGAACTTCCTAACAGTTCTCTGTAACTCATTCTCCATTGACTTCTCTACCAGTTCTGCTCTTTCTGAACAAAATCTTTATTCCCAATTTGATCACAACTTTCAATTCAGTTCAGAAAGTCCAAATGAGTTTTTTCTATCATGAGACGTTAACAAAGTAGTGTGGGGTCATAACTTGGTCAGAACTTTCTAGAATACATGTCTATACTTCATGATAAACATCCCCAAAGGAAGCTGAAGGCCTTTCAAGATCTTTTAAGCCAAATTATATCATAAAAAGTTTTAAAAAGGAGACAAGTTGGTGACTGGGTCGTATAAAACAAACTCAGTCTTATAATCATTTTTGTCTGCCCACTGTACCTAATACAGAGGAGTCGCTGTTTTCAGGCTTGGTTGCAGGCTGTGAATTAACTTCTATATCTGCAGTGAAGTGAACAATTTCCTCTTAGTCCCTAGAGAATTATCAGTTGCCTCTGAGACCTGGCTGTAGATGTTCTAAGTGGTTCTCTCTCTAGCTCCTTGTAGGGAGCAGACCCTGCCATCCAAATATCTTACACTATACATACTCATGAATTCCCCAGGAAGTGTCCTCCTGTTTTTCCAAGGGCTCCACTGGAACATGTTTTCCTTCTTAAAGGAATGAAAGAGAAATTGAGTGTTGCTTGTTCTATTTTACTTCATACCACCAACCTGAATGTTTCTGGTCAGCAGAATTACTGTGCATAAGGCATCAGTTTACAGCATCAGGTAATACGTTCCAAGTCCTCTTCTCGGTTGTCTTTAGCATGCTACATGTATTTGCTGCATATTTTACAAATGGCTGTTCTTCATGTCAAATACTTGCAATTCAACTTAGCAACTGAGCTAGTCTTGAACAGAATGGAAGGAGGTGAATGAGTTAATATGGCAAGTATACAAGCATTACAATGTACACTGCAGTTCTTATCATGTACGGGTTCATTCATAAGTAGACGTGAATGTTAGAATCTGTGATCATCAAGGCTGAGTCTGGTTTAGTTCTTTTCCTTGCCTACAGAAAAATGAAGCTTGATTTAAGTTAAATGTTACTTTTTAGAACAATGAAGCAGTTACCTTCTATCAAACTATCTTAATACTGTGTACTTGTAAGAAAACACTTTTTCCAGCTTATTTTTTTCTAGACTTAAACAGTGAGATCAAAGCAGCTCATTGATCTTGAAAGTGGGGGGGAAAAAAAAAAAACTTAATTTGCTTTTCATAAGAATTTTAGCTGGAATTGTACTTTATATGATCTTAGTGAACTGCTTTTGACATCTCTTAACTAGCTCTACATTACATGAGGAATTTTAAAGTTATAGCCGGCGCACCTAACGTTTCCCAGTGCCAGCAGGAGTGTCAAGTCTTGTTTTCCGTAAAGTGGGGGTGACCATGTTTCACTTGACATGTCCTGGGTCTGTGTTCTTCAGTAAGACATCTTTGATATTAATTGGTATTCCATTGAGAGAGTACATAAACGGAGCTTCAGAACTCCTCAGAATAGCATTTAAGCTTCTGTGGTTTTACTGGCATTGCGTGATGTCAGTTGTCAGAACCTTGTCTTGTGACTAGCTGGTAAATCTTAAGTCTCTGCAAGAAGCCTTAGTTGAGGTAAAGATTAGTTCTGTAAGTAAAGATGGCAGTATTGGAGTAAAATAGTCCTTGGCTTGTCTTGTGTAAGGCTTTGAACAACAAAGAACACATCGTTGTCTTGATAGTCTCAAGTCAGATTTCCTCAGAGTTTTCCAGTAACATTTACAGCCTTCACTCATGCTACCAATGCTATAGGATGTTTACTGAATTCATCTCTTGAAACAGGTGAGAAAAGTAAGATAGCTTGCCTGGACTGCAATAGGGAATGCTCTCCATAAGGAGGTTACAGACATGGAGAAAAAATGCTGGAGAGATCTACTAACCTGCTGCATAATTGTTGAGCCCATGGTTGTGTTCATCAGAACCGCCCCCTGGCAGTAGAAGAAACCAGAGGTAGGTTTCAAAGATAAATTAGCTTATTTAACTGCTTTGGAGTATATAACATCAGAATGAAGGAATATGCTGCCAGAACACCCAAAATATTTGCTTGGCTGCTTATGCTAACAGCAACACACTTTTTTTTTCAGGGTTCCTTTCTTCTGTTACTTATGCCACTTTAGAATAGTGTTAAACCATTAAACTGTAAATCTTCATATAGCTGCAATCTCCTCTGTTTTAATTTAGAAACTTAAAGTAGTAAAGCTGGGAAAACGTGGGAAATGCAAATGGCATTCCCAGTGTTGGTGGAAAAAATTGGAGTGTTCGACTTGAGCTAACTTATGTTAATAAGGACTCAGGAGGCTCTATCACTACTGCTGCATTTAAATTAATGTCAAAGCAGGAATGGGCATAATTAAGTGACTGTCCTTTTTGCCCTCCACCTGTTACTTCCAGAATCCTGTTTTCCCTGGACATATGCAATGATTTTAAGTGAAATACTGGACTGCTACAGGATTCAAGTTCGTCTTGTATGATTTGAGTTCTTTAGTTGTCCACTTATAGGCTTAAGCATGTATTAAGGTAAATATTGACTTAACTCCATGAACTTGATTAAAAATTTGTGGTTTCATGCTAGTAAAAAGGTTTGTAGAACTGTAATGCAATGGAACTTATATATCCAATCCCTTATTAAAAGGGATTAGGAGAACAGTCTTCTTTCTTTAATGTAGAACTTCTATGTGAATATTTGCTACTGTTACTTTTCATTTAGACTGGTTGGACTGAAAATTGACTAAAGCACTGCAAACAAAGCATCGTGTGGTGATAAAACAGCAATGTTATTATGAAGAGAAGATTCTAAAACTAATACAGGGACCAGTATAAATTAGTCTGACAGCTTCATTAGTCAATGCAAAATGTAGTGTTGTAATATCCTTTGAGTTTAAATGACAGCACAAATTAATCTGCAGGTGATAGTATGCTGGAATATATCATAAGGGGGGGGAAAAATTGAGGAAGACTGATTATTTTACTGGCTGTAAAAGGTGAAATTTGCAGTAAGTGAAAACATCTAATTTTTATAGGTGCACAGTCTAGGATTTCTTTTTTTACACAAAAAAAGGTAGTTGGAAAGAAAACAGATATTGTATGGCCTGCCTGTAACTTCTGATTTTTTTCTTTGTAAAAGTTTTATAAAGGAATTCTCAAAAATGCTTTTTCTGTCTGAGAGAATAAGTAATACAAGAAACACTCCCTATCCAAAGTTTAATGGACACTCAAAAAGCTATGTCAAGAGAAAGCACATTACAGATTGAGATATTCGTTGTGATAACTGAAATTGTGTACAGTGCTGTAGCCTATTAAGCAGCTGAAATTGAGAAGGAGCTCTCAGGGTTCCCTGAATTGTTGGGACCATACAAAACCATTAGTGGTTCAGCTGTTGTTTAGCCATTTCACTCTTTGGGTGCTTTTCTGTTTTTAGGATGCACTAGGGTGAATCCTGTTTTAGGATGCAGTATGTACTCTTAGCTATGAAATACCTTAATCAGATATTCTAGCCTTTTAGGGTGATAAAAATGTAAATAGTGGTGTACTGTTTAGTACAGGCTGTAGTACTAATGAAGGTACTAGATAGGTGCTTAATCAGCTCCATTAACAAAATAAAAATGCAAGTAGATTAAAATCTTGACCTGCTGGTAAGTTAGTGACTTCTTGCGTGATCAGCTAATAAAGTGAGCTGTAAAAGCAGAATGTTTAACTTAAAACAAAAACTTGATATTTTTATGTACAGGAGGTTCCACAGTAGACAAGACTTCAGCATTCATTTGGTTTGGTATTCATTTAGCAGAAGCACCACCATGTCTTTCAGATACTGAGACAGACATTCAGGCTCTCCATGTGAAGCACAGCATCATAGGCTCCAGCTTTAGCCAAAATCTCACCAGTAGTCAGGCGTGCAATGGCTGACCTGCTGGGAAAGACTGTTCTGGTGGGATAGGTTTAAAAAATAAAAATCCTTACCTATTTTCTGTGGCTCAGGACTGTAATGGCCAAAAGTGACCACTCGAAGAAGTTGAAAGGGAGGGAGCTGAAGAGCAACTCCACCCCTCTACTTTCCCCCAGGGAATTAGGGGAATGATGATATTTTCATTTCATCAGAGATGAGACTGGAGGGAGCATAGTCTGGCCTGACTTCCAATATAATGGGAAGAATTAGAAAAGGTGAGTGCTGGTAGGTCAGAATTACTAGGGAGAAGTGTAAAGCCTTACTGAGAGTTAGATGGTGATGAGAAGGGAGAATGATGAGCTTTCTCTACTTTGGCCTCTCCTGAAATCAGTCACTTACCTCTTGCTGACAGAAAATAATGCTACTGCACTGCTAGTCACTTTCCCTTAGTATAAGCATCCACACCACCTATACTATGTAGGCAGCTTCTACTCTCTGTGGGTTTTTTGAGGTAGCAATCCAGATCTGCCCAAGTTGAATTGTAGTTACCAAAGGGAAGAAGCTGAGATACTGATATCCCCCACGCCAAAAGGAATGGGAAGGAGGAGGTGACTGAGGCAGGAAATGGTGGCAAACAGGAGGAAGCACCCACTGCAGCCTCAACGGCTACGGTTGTCCCCTTCATCTGGGCTGTGGAGACAGGGAAGGACTTTTCAGATCAACTGGAGGACAGTTAACCATTTCTGGAAGTCTTTAACCAGAAGATTAATTTCGCTTAATCTTAAGACTTTCTGCCTTATACAGGTTGAAAGCATATATAGCAATGTCCTAATTCATGCATCGTGCCTACTAACAGGCTTCAAAATCAGCATGCAATGAGTCCTGCTGATCAGAAACACTGAAAAGGGCAAATTATTCTTGGTGTTTGCAGTAATTATTTAGAGATCTTATTCACCAGGCAGAACCTATTAGTTTCCTAATTAATATTTCCTTGGCCCTCTTAAAATCTTACTGCTTTTCAGATGGGGCCTAGAAAATTTTTGCACAAATACAAATAGCTTTCAAATATAAAGGGGTATAAAGTTTCCTGAAAAAGTATGTGTTTAATTTGCGGAGTTTTTAACTGGTATATTTTCTTTGGCACAGCTGTCATAGGGTGGGAGGAAGGTTCCTAGAAGAATGGGAAGGTAGAAGATGACCAAAAAGTAGTTTTATTTCTAGGCAAAGGAACTTAAGATCCCTTTAATGTTGGAGGACAACTTTTCACATAATAAAGGTCCACATCCCCCAGTTGTTAGACCTTGCTATTCCTGGCCCTTCTTTAAAACACATTGTGTCCAATACAAGACTCCTGCTGGCTCCAATACCATACATTTGGAGCTCTACTTCTGGCTATTGCATTCTCAACGCACTAGCATTGAAAGATTTCCATAAGGATTAAAAGTATCTTGATTAAATAAGCTTTTTTTGTTTAAAAAATAACTTTGAATATACATATCCATCAAATATATACCCAGAAATTATCTTTTAACCCAACATAATTTACAAGGGTTTTTTGAGACTTTAATTCCACTATAGATATGGGAACTTTGTCAAATTTTTTAATCATATAACAACCATTGACTTTTTTTGGACAATATAAACTGGAACTGTATGGGGTAAACCAACAAAAAATACGCCTTAAAAAAAAAAAAAATTTGTACTTAGTGTAGAGCTCTGGGACTGAGCCTGATAACTATATTTCTTTGAATGTTTATATTGTTGTCATTAATTAATAATTCAGTGTAAACTGGAAATGTCATGTCAGTAAAAAGCATTCTGCTTCTCAGACTTGGATACTGTTTTAAGTGCAATATGATTTCTATTAATAGTATATATGCATGTGTATTGGATGGAACTTACCGTATGGAAATATTAATGTGATTAGGTAATATGAAGACAAAACTGTTTAATGCTTGATTTTTGCTGTAAGGCATGTAATGTCCTTTTCAAAAGAATAATGAATAACATTTTTCTTCACTTTCTCTTTTATCTTGGCATTTTATGACTTTTATGGCTTTTGTAGTTACAGTAAGAGGAAAGCTACTTATCTCTTACAGTAAGAGCTTGATATACCACTCTGGCATACAGATACCTCTTCTGCTCTGGGACTAGGGACCTATTGCTTACTGAGTCATCCATTCAAGATACAGAAGGACACTTGTAGCAGATGATGGAATGTGTCCCAGGTATGCTGGCCCCCAAGATAGTTTAATGCTAAAAAATCTGATGGCTGGCTATATTAAACAAAAATGCAGTGCTGTTTACTTTCCTAATGAACAGTTTTCAACAATGAAGAAATCCCATTTTTGAACATGAATCTTATACAGTATAAACACTGCAATTATCTAATGTTAACAGATTATTTCACCTTTTTATTTTTACTTTGTTGTCCTTGTTATGTATGTTTGCGTATGGCGAATACTCTCAGCTGGGACAAATACAGTGTGATCTTTGGCTTATAAGTAAATATTTTGCATGAAAGTGCTTTCTTTTTTTTTTTACTGCCTCTATTCTAAACTTAGGCTATATCATTCAGATCAAGAAAAGAACAAGAGATTGTTTTCCTTTTTTTTTCTCCAGTTAACAGAAGGAGTTGAGTCCTTTAGGGTTACAAATAGCAGGGGAGATATATATATATATATATATTCAAAGGAAAATAGCTTGCTTAAGTTCTTTAATGTATACATCTCTTATAGATGTAAGGTGCTCANTTTTTTTTTTTACTGCCTCTATTCTAAACGTAGGCTATATCATTCAGATCAAGAAAAGAACAAGAGATTGTTTTCCTTTTTTTTTCTCCAGTTAACAGAAGGAGTTGAGTCCTTNTTTTCATGTTTGTCTAAGTTGCTGCTTCTGTATGAAACTAATTATGAGTCTCTTGAAATAAGAGCAATTAAAAAAAAAAAAGCAATATATCTGAGATATTTCCTAATGAATCCTTCTAAGTTATCAGCAGTCTTGTGATCCTGAATTCCAAAGTAGCAGTGTGTATTCCTTGTAGGTTCACTGCCTTCTCATTGATATGAAGTGGCAGAAAAAGTAGCTTGGTCTGAAATTTTTTCAGAGGTCATAGGAAGGGTATTTATAGAAATAAGTTTCTCTTGCATTCCAAATACATTTTTTCCTATTCTCCTTTCTCCCTATTTTCCCGTGTTATAATAGGATAATTTGTGATATGCATCTGGTACCTTTCTTTTCTTTAGAAGTTGTTATAATGCTTCCATTTCTAACCTTCAATTTATGTTCTATTGTGTCCTACTGAAATTATTTCCTATTGCACACATTCCCCAGTTCAGATAGTTTTATTATTGTGCCCTTTTCAATTCGCTAAGGACACCTTTACGTTCTGACAGAAACATAGTTCTTCAAACCATAGATGACCTAAATCTTAAGGAGAAATGTAGTATCATTTCCCAAGAAGACTTCTATTTCATTCTGTGATCCTGGAAGATCATTCTTAAGTATTACAGATATGAAATTGTTATGAAATGAATTTCCCATGAAAGTGACCTCTTGCCCAGGAGAGATTAAACATTTGCTTTGTATGTATCATTCCTTCTGAATGAGAATTATACTCTGGTGTATTGGGAAAATATATTGGGGCATATTATTGTACATTATACTAGGCTGGAAAAAGAACCCTGAAACACTTCAAAATACATGAAATACTAACATAAGTAGAAATTATGAACATATGCTCTCTTAAAAAAAAATAACTGAGGGAACACTTGGAAATCATTTGACTGAATATTCAGAATTGCTAACAACTCTGCAAAGCTAGTAGAGACAACAGAATTAAGAATAAACTTAACAACAAACAAGTAAGGAAGTGAAATTATGGTCTTCAGTGCTGTGATCTTGGGATCTTATTTTCTTGTGTATTTCTGTTTCAGTCTACAAATCTTGAGTCCTTACTGGTCTTTGTTCAAGTATGACCCTAACCTGCTTTCTGAACACTGCTAGCACCCTATTTGAAAATTAGTATTTTTACAGAATTTTTGTAATCATAATATCTTGTTCAGAACTAACTTGTCTGCAGTACCATTCCAAAGGAGAGTCTTGCAATCCCTATGGCAGAGGTTGGGACACAAGATGAAGTTTGTTAGAAATAACCTGTAATTATTGTATGCATCTTGATTCAGTCTAAGATATCAGTATTGTGTGTTTTTTAATATTATGGTGATTACAGAGGTTCAAAACACATTCCCTTGACCTCAGTTGAAGCAGGGAATGTTTTGAAGTCGAATGTATACAAGTGCTGAAGATTCAGATCTAGCACCAAGAAAGAACAACAAAACAAGCTATTCTTGCTGCCTTGAATCTGAACAGGGTCACTGAGACAGATTTCAGATCTGGGTGGTCAGAATCACTTACTTTTTTTTCTTTCCTGTGGGAACAAAGGTTGATTATGAGTTGATTAAGTTACCTGACTTATCTTGCAGATAGTCTGTTTGATCTACTGTGCAACGCTTTGTCTTCTTTCCAGAGTGAATTGGGTCTTGTACAGTGAAGAAAAAGCTGTATTCTGGGTTCCTTTTCCTTGCTTCCTCTCTAAATTTGTTCTTTCAGATTTTTTGCAAGGTTTTTTCCTCTTGATTTCTTGCCTACTCTTGTTCTAGACTGACCCTGTAATGATCACATTTAACTGATCATGAAAATTATTTATAATGAGAATGACAGCTGAGTGTTCTGGTATGTCTTTTTGCTTTTGCTGCAAGAATTAAAGCCGAAACAAGGTTGCTACAATTGGTCCATTTTTAAGTGATTGAGTATTTAATTGGATGGATGTGTAAAGCTCTTTGCAAGTCTGATTTACAGGCCCAATACTTAATCCAGATTTTTTCCCCTCTCACAACACCCAAACTAGAGGATTAAAGTTTCTTCATGCTCTTTGAGGACCTTCCACTCCTAGCTGTCACCTTCTGATACTATTGCTTCTAGACCGATTGTATCATGAATTCCTGGATGCAAGAGCTTGGCATACATTTAAGCCAGACACTTTGTAACAAGCTTAATCTTGCTTTAGATTTCTGATCTTCAGTTAGATTGTGCAAGTTTCTCATGTACTTTTGTTTCTTCCCACT
Source organism: Chauna torquata (assembly GCA_013399475.1). NCBI lineage: Eukaryota > Metazoa > Chordata > Aves > Anseriformes > Anhimidae > Chauna > Chauna torquata. Next base: position 33,984 of record VXAL01001189.1, on the reverse strand, counting down.
TCCCCCATTCCCTAACACTCGTGCTGTGTTCACATAATGATCAAAGTGAAGTATTTATCAGTATTGAAAAAGGAGTGCATGAAACAGCACGTGAAATAAGGTAACCTTACAGTCAAAAGGAGACTTTCATTGACCAAAGTTTTGGATGAATTTTTGATCAGGTCTTGATTTAACTGATACAGGAGAAGGCAATACATTTGAATCGGTGGAGTGACAAGCTGGTAAAATCTAATAGAGGACTAGGTCACTGTCATAGTTGTAGTAGGTCAATACTCTTCAATCAGTGAGCCGTAAAAGGAAAAATCTGTTCTCAAATGCAAATGAAAAAAAAAAATGGAGGGAGGGAATATAAAATATTTAGTTATAAATTTCAAATGTTAAATCAATACTAGTGATATTCCGTGGATATTTTTCTTTAAAGAACAATTCAGTTACTGTGCCGTCCTTCAATGTTTCTTTAGGTAGCTAAGAGAACTTCTGCTTTCTCAAATGGAAGTGCTCTCCTCACTGATAGTGGATGTCTGGAAAACAGTTCTCTTGCATGGGTGACAACTTGGGAATCTTACACTTGGAGTCTTTACTCCAATAGATTTTTTTGTTTGTTACTTTGTCATTGTGTTGTGCGTAGTCATGGTAATTACATCAAAGATGTATAAATAAATTTGAAGTAGGCTTAATGTTTTTTAAATGAATTCAAGACAGCTCTTGCACCTTTACCACTGTCTCTTTTCAGTCATAAATGCCTCTCAGATGGAAAATAATGAAATCAGATTCTGCTGTTACCATGAAAACTAACGCAGCTTACTCTTACTGACCAGAGCACCTTCCTTCCGTGGCCTAGGAAGGCACTCACAATAGATGGATTGTTCTTAGACTTACTCCTGAACTTCATTGTCCCAATGCAACTTTTTTTCCTCTGTCACTCTGAGAAGAAAACAGAAGTCTTGTGACTACATTGATGCTAAAACTGAAAAGCTGTGCTCTCAAATATACAATAGAACTTGATCTATATCCCCTAAGCTTGAAAATCTAGAGTGAGTGCTAAATTCTTCAGAACAAGTAGTCACTGCAATGCTGTCCTTGAAAACAATTTAATGTGACTGAAAACGCTGTTTAAAACTAGACCATTTCTGTACTTACAGTATTGTGAACAATAGTTTGTTCCCTGATAGTCTGTCCTTCAGAGAAATGAGTATTGCTGATTGTCTAAATAACTTTGTCACCTTTATAAAGATATTCAAATGTTTTCTTCTTTTGCTGTAAGTATAGCAACTTCTTTTACTTGATCTCTTACTCTGAGAAAGCAAATGAGGTCAGAGGTGAGGCTTTTTGTGCAGGGATTCTTTTCAATCAATCCACAAATTATGTAAACACATTCAAATCAAATACGTCTGAAAGGAGGTAATGCTTACCTACTTGAAGTAGTAACAATTCCCTTATTCTGCTCCTGTTCTTGATGGTATGCCGTTCTGTGGCTGGTGCATGGTCACTCCTTGGCCTGCAGACAGTGCCTGAATTGGCACGTCTCCTCTTGCGTTGATCAGCCTTGAAAGCTGGCAAAGTATTCAGACTTGAGGGAGGGGAGGAGGAGGAGAAGATAGGTCAGTATGTTTCCAATATATATTTTTTAAAGACTTTATATTTTCTTCTGGTATCTTACAGAAAACAGGAAAGTGTTAAGGTTTAAAGTTTGGGTCATGCAATGCTTTGCAGTAGCTGTTAGAGCTCTTGAGAACAGTTTTGTGGACACTGACAACTGACTAAGCAGCTGGCTTATCCCCCCACAACCCCAGCAGAGGGCAAGCTGCAAGGAGCAGTGGGCTGTTGCGGCACCCGGTGGTGGCACAAACCATCCTGTGCCAGGGGAAACTGGTCCCAGCCAACCCTGAGGTAACTAAACAAAATGGCGGGTGGAGAAACCCCTGTCAGGCACTGAAAGCGTGCCCAGCCAGACAAGCCTGGGGCCCTTGGTGGCTGCTGCGGAGGGTGAGGTGGGGTAATGGGAGTGCTGTGCTGGCTGCATGCCCCTCTGCCCTGCAAGGACTGGGGAGGGCAAAGGCTGGTGTTTGTGTGCCTGTCAGATGGCGTGGGGGTCCCTTTCAGTGCCTGGCTCCTCTGGCCGCAGGTTTGCGTGGGCTGGCAGTAAATTACCTGAGGTAAAACATGAGATTGTCCTGCCTGCGACATCTGCCTGTAGTTGTGCCCTTCTGGAGAAATGAGGGACCACTTCTACAAAACATTCATGTCCTCTGGACTTCTCGCCTGCTCTCTTCTTAGTACTGTTTGAATTCTGGGGTATCATAACCTGTGTTTTCCATGTCCAAAAATAAGACTATGAAAAAAGTGGTATAAGAAATCCTTGGAGGCCTCTGTTCCTGAACTTAATGTGATTTTAGGTATTCTAAGCCAGGTGGAAAAAGCAAAGTGAGGAGGAGAAAAAAAAGTGTCAAGAACTGACAGTTTGTTGCTTTGGGTTGAGATTAATTTGTTTGAATTTAACGATTGTTTTAAGACTGGTGGTAACACTGAACTTAAAGCAAGGAGATGGCTAATGGAAGTGGTTATGGAAGTGGAAGTGACAGCAGCTGAAGTGGAAGGGAAAACCGAAGATTTAAAGTGCTGAAAATCATGTAAGTGAGAAGACTAGGTAATTTCCCTTTCACAATGACATGAAAACTGATGCATGCTTAGCTTGATTATGGAGACTTAGTAATATCTGTAATTTGATACTTGCTCTATGTGAAGATTAAAAAATCAGGAGATATATTTAAGAGTATTACTTACAAATTGACTAGTCTTCAGTAATGAGCAAAGCTGTAGAACACATTTGAAAGTACTGAGCTAATAGAAAATGGATCCTGATGTGAACTAAGCTTGCTAGTGATAGCTATTGTTATACTGATAGTTAGCTTTGGGTTTGGGTGTAAAAGATGTTTGAGACAAGCTTGAGTGTGAATAGTTTATATGTAAACACTAAACGTTTTGGTTGCTGTTAGATGCCTGTCCTGATTCTGTTGTAGTAATGACTAATGTAGATTAAAGTAACCTGTGGTGGGTTGACCTTGGCTGGCTGCTAGATGCCCACCCAGCCACTCTCTCATTCCCTCCTCAGCAAGATAGGGAGAAAACAAGATAGAAAAAACTCATGGGTCAACATAGGACAGGGAGCTCACTTAACAATTACCATCATGGGCAAAACAGACTTTACTTGGGGAAGATTAATTTATAGTCAATTAAAAATAGAGCAGGATGCTGAGAAACAAAAACAGAACTGAAAACACCTTCCCTGTTCCCTTCTTCCCAGGCTGAACTTCACTTCTTCCCTCACGACTGTTATGCCTCCACATCCCTTCCACCCCAAGCAGTGCAAGAAGATGGGGAAATGGGGGGTTGCAGTCAGTCCATAACAGTTCCTCCATGCCACATCTTCCTCACTTTTCCCCTGCTCCCTTGTCTGGAATATGGTTCAGTCCTTCATGTTCTACTCCAATGTGAGTTCTTCCCATGGGCTGCAGTTCTGCAAGAACTGCTGCAGCATGGGTCCTTTCCAGGGGGTGCACTCTTTCAGGAACAGACTGCTCCAGTGTAAGGCCCTCCACAGGCTGCAGCTCCTGCCAGACAACCTGCTGCCTGTATGGGCTTTCCACAGGCTGCAGCTTCCTTCAGGGCACATCCACCTGCTGCAGTATGAATGTCTGCTCTGAGGTGATCTTGGGCTGCAGGGGAACAATTATGGCCTTCTCCATGGGCTGCAGGGGAACTTCTGCTCTGGTACATGGAGCACCTACTTGCCCTCCTTCACTGACCTTGGTGTCTACAGGGTTGTTCCACTTTTTTTTCTTCCTTGCTCCTCTTTCGCATCTGCTGAACAATGTGTGTGTGTTTGTGGGTTTTTTTTTTTTTTCCTACCAATCCCTTTCTTAAATGTGTTGTCACAATGGTGCCATACCTGTGGCTGGTAGTTCAGCTGTGTCCTGTGGTTAGTCTGCTTTGGAGCTGGCTGGAACTGACCCCCTCCAACATGAGGGACATCTCCTGATCTCTTCTCACAGAAGCCACCTCTGCAGCCCCCAAAGATACCAAAATCTTGCCACATAAACCCAGTGTATGACTTAAAACAATATTAGTAGGTTTAGATAAGAAGATAGTACTTGAGTTGGAAGTCAGGAATTTGAGTAACTTTTTATTGAAGATAATTTGGAAATTAAAGAAGTTAATTATGAAAATGCTTATTTTGCTTTGAGAGAGGGTTTATCCACTTTTAATTATTTTTGTCCTAATATTGCATAATTCAATTATAACTGTACTGGAACTTTGAACTGAAGGCAGATCACATTTTCATATTGTTTTTCCCAAGTATAGGATCCAAATTCAACTGNTAAATTTAATAAATTTAAATCCCAATCTAAAACTGGGAAGAAAAGTCCGTTACCCTTAGGAAAGGGGGGAAAAAGACACTTTTCATACTGATATATGAACTTAACATTATCACATTTCAGTAGCTTGAAAGGTGTATTAAGCTAAAACAGCCCACTAGAAATAAATGATATTTAATGAAACTTATGTATACCTGAAACTTGTTTTTCTTCCTATTTGCTTCTCTGTTTTTCCTGTTCTTGTTCTGTTCTCTAAGAAGACTAGTGGCTGTCAGTCTCCTGTTTTTTTCACCACAAGGCTGAAAACTTTGTTTTGATCATCAAAAGATGAGACTATAGATATAAAATTTTGGTTCTGTTTCTCAGGAAAACCCTCACACTAAGAGGTTGAGTGAAAGAGGGAAATTATTTTTTTGTTGTTGTTGGGGGGAGGGGGTTATAAACATGCATAATCAATGCTCTTGTATTTGCTCGCTAAATATATGAAGAACATGGATTTTTTACCAAATAAAATTCCATATAGAGTGAAGGTGATGAGTGCCTTTGTTGCCATATATTTGGTTTGTGAGATGCAGAAATTATTAGAGTATAACTGGGTACATCCATACTATTCCAAAATGTACTTAGGCTGTGAAGAAACTCGAACAGTAATGTAATTATATTTATTCAAAGGAAGCAGTCCATGTTTTCTGAGTACTTTTTGTTTTGTAAAATATATACAACTCTATGTAATACAATTCAGAACCGTAGAATAATGGGCAAAATGAATGCTATATCAGGAATTAGCAGTATTCATTAGAAGTAAAACCAGAATTGTCTTCTTGAATACTGCCTGTTTTTGTGAATTTCATTGTGAGATTCTTGATGCAATTGTTGAAGTAGAATTTAAAAAGTAATGAAACTTGTTAGCTGTCTAGACAGCTGTGACTTCTGACGGAAAAGCTCTCTACTGTCATGTTTTGGACAGACTTCAGCTCTGTTAAAATGACCATGCAAACAGATGAAAAAGAGCTAATAACTGGCACCTATTTTTATGTCAAGCAGGTGTGTAAGATTCTGCATCTGTTAGTCTGTAATATTTTAAAGTAAACTCCTTCAGTGAAAAAAAAGTTTGCTTCCTCTGGTCAAAGTCTCAACAATTTTACTTACTTTGACTTAGCCTTCTGAACATCTCTTTACTGTGTGGTTATGTAGGGGTGTTAAGTACTCTGTACCTTTCCACCAAGTTAGATGAACCCCCTCACCATCTTTGCCCTTCTCTGGACTCTCTCCAGTTAGTCAACACTTCCTTTGTACTTTGGACACAGAACTGAACACTTTTAGATACCACATTATAACCACTGAACAGAGGAGAATCGTGGCTGTGTTCTTGTTGCCCTTTGTGGTTAGTGTTTACTGCTGGAAAGATGAGTTTGAGTCGCACTTTTCTGTCAGCCAGTCTGCTTCTGCAGAGCTGCTGGCTAGCTGGTTTGTACTGATGCATAGGCGTAGATTGCTCCTGGGCAGAGGACTTTGCCTTTGCTCATGAAGTTGCTGTTCACTCTTTTTTTTTTTTTCCAGCATGAGTTTCCTGTTAATGGCAGCCTAGCATATCAGTTGCTCTCCCCATTTTGGTGTCACCTGCAAACTTGATTCATTCTGCTCTCTGAGTTGTAGATGAAGATATTGATGAACAGCATTGAAGCTTGAGGAACACTACTCATAGGTGACCACTAGTTAAACATTGACAGGTTGACTACTGCTCTCTGAACCTGATGATCTAAGTTTTCTCCCCATCTTGTAGTCTGCCTCTCCAATCCATATGTCCTCAGTTTCTCTACAAGGAATACTTCTTCTGAAGTCAAAGGAAGTGACACAAAGTAACTGCTTTTACCCTTATCCACAGTTGGTCATCTCATAACAGAAAGTGATAAGGTTAGTCAGGCACAAGATTTATGTTTGGTAAACGTGTGCAGTCTGGTTCGGTGTCCTTCATGTGCTTGAATGTCTTTGAGGCCTCTTGTAATCTTCCTAGGAACAGAGATGTGACTGAGTGACCTGTGGTTTCCCCCATCCTTCTCCATGCCCTTTTTTGGGATTTAAGATTAGTCTCTTCTAGTTCTGTGGGAGCTTTTCTCTGATCACCTCAGTCTTTCCATGCTGGTGGGACAGCCTCATGATGACTTTAGCCAGATTACTGTGCACCACGGGATATTTGGTTATCTGCTTTGGACCTGTATATGTTCACCTTACTCAAGCAGTCACCAACTCATTTCTTTTCAGCTCACACCTTTCTTTCCCACAGTCTGCTACCAAGCACGCAGACTTAGGATATCTGGTGGCAGGGTTTGCCAGTTAAGACTGAGGCAAAGGGGGAGCCGAGTACATCACTACTAGTCCTTTGTTACTAGATTACACACCCCACTCAGTACTGAGTCTAAGCTTTTCCTGACTTTCCTTTTGCTGCAATGTGCTCGTACCTTCATGTCACTCCTCGCTTATCTTTCCAGCTTCAACCCCTGTATAGCTTTGGCCTTTCAAATGCTTCTAGAGCTCTTCCAGTAGCGTTTTTTCTTATATTTGAGCTCAGTCAGGGTTCTTTATCCCACCAGGAGACTTTCAGCTATGCCTATTTGTTTTCTTGCACTTAGATTGTTCGATGTAAAACTTCACTTGCTTTCTTTGATCATCTTTGTGCTTCAAGGAGACTATCCTTGAAGATCAATCAGACTTCATGAGCTCCTCAGGGCAACTTTTGGAACCCTGCCAGAAGTTCCCTAAATAGGCTGAGATCTGCTGAAGTCCAGGGTCTCTCTCCTGCTGCTTGGTTTCCTGTCTTTCCTCAATATCTTAAATTCTGCAGTGTGGAGGTTACTGCGGCATAAGTTGTCAGTGACTATTGCATCTGTGGCTAGTTCTTTGTGAGCAGTAGAGCACCTCCTTAGCTGGCCTATCCCATACAGTCGTGTAAAAAAAAAAAAAAAATCCCCCTTTCTGGACTGATTGTGCTGTGCAGTATTGGTTTCCCAGTAGATAGTGAGGTGGTTGAAGTTTTCTTTGAGAAACAAGATGTGACTGGAACATCTAGCTGTCTGAATAGGTTTTTGCCCGAATTCTTTTTGGATAGCTGCCACATCTGTTCATTAACGTCTCCCTTTTTGACCTCCCACTGATCCTGTTTCAGACTATTTTAGGAAAGCTCAGTGCATTTGTTTTGTTTCTTTATGTAGAATGCAATCTTCTTTCATCTTTTCCTAAAAATCCTATATCCATCTGTCTCAACTCCATTCATGAAAACTATTTTCTTCGTTTCCCAATTTTGTCAGGTAGCACCAATGCTACCTTCCCAGCAGTCTGCTCTTTGAAGATCACTGTGTGTTTGTAGAAGCCAAAGCCCTCTGCCAACAGCAGAACCATGTGTTGACTGACAGAATGCATCTGTTCCTGCCATAGCCTTTCTGCTTGACTTCAGTTGATTTGAGGAGAATATCCTGCAGGCCCCTGTCCTCTTCACTTGAGGCCTTAAAGCCATGTAATTGCCCTTGATCTTCTCAGTCTTCCTTAGCAGTGTTACACATGCCTATGTGGATGGGCAACAAGGAACAGTATTCAAGAGCTATGTGAGCTCCAGCATTCTCTGCAAGGTTGAGGATCTAGGCCCTGGAAAAGCACCAAATCTCCTAAAACAGCAAATCTGTTTGGAAGATGGGTTTGTATACCAGCATTCATCTATTTCTACATTCTGACTAGTTCTTACAGCCAGTTTTTTATATGTATGGATTATAATCAAGCTAAACTAATGATTTAATTGATCTCTGTGAAAATAAACCTGTTTACTAAATCTAATTTCTCCCCATGCCTCCCCCTAAATAGAATCTATATTCTTTCCAACCATTCCCCTTAAGGAACTGAATGGCTTCATGAATGAAGCCATTTGCATAACTGGAGACTTCTGATTGGAAGTGATTTCATGAAAGCTACTTTTGAAGAAGAATGATCAGCTTCTTAATGTGTATTGTTTAAGTACCAGTTTGACATACAGAATTGTATCCTCTTCAATAAAAAATACTTCAATTCCAGGCTCCTACAATGTAACTGCTGTTCTTTCTTGGGAACTTTTGCTGAAGTGTCAGGAAAGAAGCTATAAATGTGCATCTTGGCCTAGAAGTTTGGATTAAAAGGTAACTGAGTTTCAAGCCCAATGAATGTGAAGGGCCAGTTTTCATGAATCATATTGCCCCAGACTTCTGTTTGATGTTCATGAAGGCTTAGGGAAATAAAGGGCTGAGGCTTCAGACCTGGTGGTGCTTAGCCATCTGCAGTTGAGTATTCCTTTAAATAAGAGGCCTTTCAATCTGTTTAGGTAGTAGAATAACTGGACTGAAGTTCTCTGCTGGTTGAGCTTTGATTTCTTTGCATTTTGGAAAATGTCTGGTTCTTTAGCAGTTGAAGACTTAGTTTCATATAATTAGGAAATCAGCTTCAGAGTTTAGCTTTTGATACTGAGTAGATGACTTAAAAGGCGATAAAAGGAAAGAAAGTAGGAAGTCTTTAAAACAAAACAAAAAAAATTGAATGGGAAAAAGAGTATTCAAGCACTCCATCCTCTTTCTGCAGTCAGTGAATCTAGCTCATGCTTTTGTGAGCTGACTTAGGAAAGGGAATGCTTCTGAAAATTGATTAAAAATCAGAAAATGAGGTATAAAAATAATTATTTCAAGAACCAAGTCAATTATTAGCCTGTTTTGTTCGTTAGAGAAAATGAGGAATAATTATGCTACAGTAGGGAATTGTACATCAGTGTCTAGGACTGGAGTTTCTCACTGTTTTTAAGCAGAATATGTCCACTTGTTCATTTAACCAGCTGTATAGTACTGTTCTGGTGGTCTCCAAACACTGCGACTTATTCCAGCTATAAAACATTCCCACTGCAAGCTTTGAAAGAAAACTTTTTTCACCAGTTTCTTTCCCTTCTCCATCAGCTACTTTATGAACTGAACCAGATACCCTGTATAGAAGGCAGATCATCTCTGCAATCATGTGTTGTGGTTTAACCCGGCAGGCAGCCAAGCACCACACAGCAGTTTGCTCCCTCCCCTCCAGTGGGATGGAGGCAGAATTAAGAAAAAAGGTAAAACTCCTGGGATGAGATAAAGACAGTTTAATAGGACAGAAAAGGAAAATAATAATAATAACAGAATATACAAAGCAAGTGATACACAACACAATTGCTCACTACCTGCTGACTGATGCCCAGCCAGTCCTCAAGCAGCAGCAGCCTCCCCAGCCAACTCCCTCCAGTTTTATTGTTCCGCATGACACCACATGGTGTGGGACATCCCTTTGGCCAGTTTGGGTCAGCTGTCCTGGTTGTGTCCTTCCCAGCCTCCTTGCTGGCAGAGCAGTGTGAGAAGCTGAAAAGTCCTTGAGTTAGTACAAGCACTACTCAGCAGCAACTAAAACATCTGTGTTAACAGCATTATTCTCATCCTAAATCCAAAACACAGCACCATACCAGCTACTAGGAAAAAATTAACTCTATCCCAGCTGAAACCAGGACATCGTATTAAAAGAACCAGACAGCTTCCTCTCCGTGCCCTCCCCACCTCATCTTGTTCATTTACAAATAGAAAGAATTAGCTATAAAAAGAAATCTAAAATTCAGGCTTAGAAATGGGAAATGAGTTTCAGTATTGCTGTAGGTGGGAAGGGTAACTGTTCTATGACTCCTGTTAACCTGTGTGGTGGCTCCATCCCCTATTGCTCAGGAGTTTGCCAGGAATTTGTTCTACCTACCCAAAGAGAAAGTCATCAGCATTTTCTTACAGTACACTTATTTTTTTCTTTTTAACTCTAGGTAATTAAAGACTTTGGACTAGCAGGCTGCTTACTTAATATCTGTAATGTTTTTTTCTTCTAGTTTACTCAAGTTTTTCTGGAGATCAACAGCAAAGTTGATCCTGATTCTTTTTTTTTGAACACAGCTATCTGTTACAAAGTCTGTCCTAAAAGCCATAGGGCAGCCTTGCAGTCAGCCACAAAAGTGAGATCTGAAGGACCTGATACCCGTTAGTGTGCACATAGTAATTGGTCTTTAGCAAATGGGTATGAAACTTCAACTAAGGACTGAAAACTTCATTTGTTCTTGTAGTCTAAGTGGTTTGTAGAACCTGTGCTTTGCCATGAGAAACTACAGATTACTTCATATGTAATTCTGTTGTTTAATTTTTGGGGGGTAATGTTTGAGTTTTGCTTTTGTTTATGAAGTGTTCATGTTATGTATGCAAAGTTAGAACCTGATTGGATATTGGGGTTTATGGGAGACCTGACTGTCAAGAAGACCATTATATTCGGTTGACTGATACTTATGACGGTCTTAAGATGCTACGTGTCAGGTCTGTGACAGCATAATGCCTTTAAAAAAAAAAAAGTAATCGTTAGGAGCCGCTTCCTTCCAACTTGTACCATGTGTTCCATGTTATGTCAGAAGTAATTTTCAGATTTACAGCTAAAGGCATTTTTCCTTCTTTCTGGATAAATGCCTTTATATGTTAGTTATTAGACTGGAGTGTTTCCAAAAGCTTGTAAGGGTATCCTGCTTCTCAGTAATAAAGCTTTGATAACTCATCTGTGAGGTTTGGTTAGTATGATGCAAAGTTATTGCCAGGCTATAGGATTTTAATAAAATGTCTAAGATTGTCACTGTAATGCTACAAATAGGAATGATTTGGGTATGAGTGAATTGATTAACCAATGGGGAAAGGCATTCCATGTTGTGGAACACATGAATATTTAAGTTAGATAACACAGCTTATAAAAGAGAGATTTAAGAATTAGATCTTTGGGTGTCTTTTCTCCGGAATGATACCTTTCTACCTTTTTCTGCTGCTTCGAGGAGGGTTTATGCAAGGTTTTTTATGGAAAATGCTTTCTTGTTTTTGAACGCTTTATTATCTCAGCCTGTGATTCCACATTCATTGTTAATAATTTGGTTAGTGTCACACTGTTGCTTTTGCTAGTAAAGGTAACAGTAGTGAAGTACTTAAGCCTTATGTAATATGCAATTCATTGTAGGAGAAGAGTGGCAATCAAAGTATAGGAGCTCAGCTGGGGACATCAGTTCTCTTAAAATACTGCTCTTTATGCCCACACACTTGTATATAGGATTTCTTTATTGTGATATTAGCTAATCTGTATTTTGTGAGTATTGAACTATTCTGGGTGGAATCCTGGATCCACTGAAGTCAGGAGTTTTCCAGTTATACTGAATGCAGACACATCTTTTGGTACTCTAATCATGCTGATGTCTGAATGCCGAAGCATCACAGAACTTGCATAATCATCAATATGAAAATATACTGAATTATTTAAAACAAAGTCTGAAAGAAGTATCCAAAGTGCAGCTGGTCTTCATTTGTGTTAAAGCAGATGTCACAAATATTCTTTCCTACTTTTGAGGATGAAAGAAAAAAAAAAAAGAATGTTTCCAAAACTGCATCCAAGATTTCATCTTCCTTGACTGGCCTCCTCGTCTCATTTAGGTCTTTGCAGAGGAAGAAGTCTTGGACTGGCATGTTATAGCACTTGGTTTTGTTTTCTTTTTCTAAATAACAGAACTGAAGAACCACTGAGGGAACATGTGTTTGAAATAGCTAATGAAAGGTAGCTATCCTAGGAATGTGAGCAGGACCAGTGGAGAGAGTAAACAAATATGAGAGCTTGGATACAGAGAGAATAAAAGATTCTTCATTCTTACAGGATTATGGAGTGAAATATATTTGGTCAAAATGAAGTCCCATTGTATTGTAATCTTGTCTTATATATATGTAGTTAAAAGGTAGGCTTTAGTTTGATTTGCAAGCTAGTCAAGGCCAGAGAAATAACTGAAGCATGTGCATGAAAATAAGAGTTAGGCAATGAAAAAAAGCTAGACCTTCTACTGCAGGATGTGAAAACCCTTATGAAAGGATTATCTATTTTGAAGGCAGTAGGCAGACAAAAGCCTATTGTATTTATAGGATACAATCCATGTGGGGTAAAATAGTGTTGTTAAAAGAAAATCCCTCTTGCAGCAATGTTTGTGATTTTTGTGTTAGATCCCAAAGCCGATCTTAGTTACAAGCATCTCTTTAGCGTGAGAGACAGCCTGTCATAATAGCAATTCCTGTTTTTTAAGTTTTCATAAGACTTTCTATTACACCTGAAAGATTCTGCATAACCACCTTATAGTATTCAGATGCCGTTCAAATTGCAGGAGAAACAAACACACCAAAGGAACCTATGGATTATTTTTCTGGAGAAAACAGCATATTTAATTAAATTCTTAAGTTACCATTCATGTGTTTTATGGAAGCACTGCAGAATTTGTTGAAACTATTTGCATTTCTTACAAAGAATGAACTTGCCTCATCTAAAGTGCAGATTTGAAAGTCTGCTTGTGTTCAGTGTAGCATAGTTGAAAATTCTCTGAATCTCTATGAAATTAGTCTCATTTTGTGGCTTCTAAAGAACTCCAAAGCTGAAGAAGTGAGTCCAGTTTGAGACTTTGTGCTAAGCTTCTTGTGACTTAAATGTCAAGCTCTAGGGACTGATACAGCTGGGAGCATGCATATTGAGGTCTAAGTTCCAGTGACTGGAGAGAGTCTGATTGTTTCCTTAGGAAGCCTCAGTGCTGCATGTATGTGTACCTCACCAGCTGATTTAAGTCAGATTGCCTGCTGGGTAGGGTCTGGCAGACAGAGTGGAGAGACAGTAGGCTTCCAGGGGGCTTCTCTGGTCAGGTACTGACAGGTGGAGAGACCAGATGATGTAGGGCTACCTGCTGGATAGATTCAGTTTCTAAAGCCAGCTATGTAGAATCAACTAGCAGACTCCATTCTGATCTGCTGTAGAGGACAAGCACGATCAGGCATCTGTGCCTGATCTATTGCTATTTATTTTTGTGCTGCATGTTTTCATTTCATGTTGATCTGTCTGGCTGCATGCATGCGCATGCCTGCTGGGGATAAATGTTCAGCTGCACAAATTGATATCGCTACAACCTTGGCGCTCACAAAACAGGCAATAAAGGCAATTAGTAGTAGCAAAGAGTAACTGGAAATGTAGAAAAGTAGGTACGGATTACCACAGTTACTAAATATAGGTGAACTAAACAAATACTGTCATACAACACACATACATTCAATAATCTTCCTGATTAGTGATACTGGCTTCTTTTCAGAGATAAAGATACAACGCTGTCCACAGTAAAAAAGCTTCAGTTTAGTTGTTCACTGAAAACACAGGAAGCATGCATTGATGCTCATTTTTCTACTAATATTTTCTTATTTCTCATGCTTCCAGAAATTCACGGTGACTTCAGTCAATTTAGAAAAGGGAGTTTATCAGTGTAAAATGTTATCTTCCAGAAGAATTTGGCCAGGTGGACTGTGTGAGGTTGGTGATCTTGAGCTTATTTTGCGTTTCCTTGTTTGGTTGCACCTTTGCTTCAGAAAAGATCATGTTTGTCTGACTTGTGAGAGAACAGCATCAATCTGATGTTCTAGCTCTTTTCGAGTGCTAGATCCCTTATTCTGGATACATAGTAGTTGTGTGCCATGGGAAGGGTGGAATTATAAGAGTAAACCAGTTTCCAAATCACTTCTGCACCTCATATTTGTGTTCATGGTTAGGGAAGGAAACAGGTGTTGAAATTTCTGGAGTGTAGAAGTGAGCAGACATCTGGAGATAACACTTGTTTTTTTGTGTTTTACCAAAAAAAAAAAAACCCTACATAATTAACCTAATTTTTTGCCATTTTTGTGTTTTTATAGTTATGGTTATGTCTCTGTTCGAAGTATAATTCAAGTGAACTCCAGTCTGGGGAGGGTACCCACACCGTGAAGAAAAATTCTGGCTTCAGTGAATGCTCATACTAACAGATGACAACAGGAGTTAACAGCAGAAGTAGTTGTCCAATGTGGCCACTGAAGTTAAAAGCTCACTAAGCTCACTAGAACTTAGTTTTCTTTCTGTGTGGTAGAAGCTCATGTGAAAGACAATTGGATTAACTCAGCAGTAAGTAGATTAGAAAGAGAAAACAGAGGGGGTTATTTCCCAGTTTTATAATCTTTTAAAGTTTCTGACTTACTATGAGCTTGTGCACTGTTGAGCAGGAACTCTGAAGAACAAAGTGTTGAAGACCTAGAAATGAATGGCCACTGTTGCTATTTCTCCTCAAAAAAAAATAGTAAATGCATTTTGAAGTGTTCCAAACTGTATCCAGTCTTGCACAAAAAGCAACACAGAAATGCTTTCTGATTTGCTGCAGATAACAGATGGTGTGAAAGAAGTCTGTCATACATAATATTCAGCTGCCAAATCTCATCTTATAAAAGGATTCAGTAAATATCCAGTGCAGATGAGATTTTATGAAACAGATAATCTCCCCAAAATAGAATTTTTTTTAGAGCTTTCCTTTTCCTGTAAGTATATAAATGTAAACACAGTAAGGAAAAAAGATTTTGACTCTTTCTTATGGAGACTAATAGTGTGAGCTCTTTTTTAAGCATATTTTCTTATTTTTTAGTTCAAACTTGGCGGGGGGGAAAAGCACAATGCAGGTTTAGATGCAACATTGGAACCTTGGAGTTCAATGTAGTTCCCTTCATCACTGACCATTTATTTTCTGATTGTGTCTCAAAGAACTTTGTTTCTTTTTCTTGTGATATTCTTATTAGCTTTAACAGCTTCTTAACCCCCATTAGAAAGTAATGAGAACAAGCAGATTTCTACAGCTGGAGAACAGTGGTCCTGCCATGGTTCGTGGCATACAGTATTTGTTCAGGCTTAAGTTTGTTTGTTTCCCAAATAAAAGGGGAAGAAATCTGGCACACCATTAAAATCAGTCACCTAGTTCTTTGGTTATATCGGTTCCAAATTGTCATTCTGATTGCTGTGATCAAGGTCCACATTGCGGTTAGAATGATAGATCTATAAATTTTTCGCAAAACTCTTCTTTTGGAACAGAACTGCTGAGAGTTCAGGCTATCTATTGTGCCACCTTCCATTGCTTCGACTGCATCTGTCTCCCTTGAATGATAATTAGTAGATTTTCCCCAAATAGTGTAATGAGAACTTCCAGCTTGCAGGGTGGTTGTTTTTTGTTTGTTTTACATTAGTAGATGAGCTTTGCCTAAGTTACAAATTTACTA
Organism: Chauna torquata; assembly: GCA_013399475.1. Classification (NCBI taxonomy): domain Eukaryota; kingdom Metazoa; phylum Chordata; class Aves; order Anseriformes; family Anhimidae; genus Chauna; species Chauna torquata. Next base: position 18,437 of record VXAL01001189.1, on the reverse strand, counting down.
TCAGGATTATTATTATTATTATTTTAATACTAAAGCATAGAGACTTAGCAAAGCCCAGGCTCTGTATTGCTGGTCTTGGGAAGAAAATAATCTAGATCTTGAGGTGTTTACTAACCTGAGTGTATGACCAAAGGAGAGTGGTGGGTGCAATCATAATATGCTTGACAAATCTTTAATATTTGATAATTAAAATGACCTTTACCAACTATGGTTAGCGCAGTAAGCATCCTATGCTGTTAAGCAAGCTGTGGTTTTACGGTGAAAAGCCAAATTGCAGTACTGTCTAAACAATCTGCTTCAAGATCAACCAGCCTTATTTCCTCCTTTTTTTTCCCCCAAGTTTCTTGGCATAGATCCAAAGGATGACTTCCAGGACTGCCTTAGCACCTCTGCTTTGCTCTGAAGTGAAGACTGCAAGCCTGAGATAGCATTTAATACTTGCTGCTATTATCATTTTTATGGTGATTTCTGTGAATCACCTGTTCTTATTCCTATCCAGTTCACTGGGCTTATTACAGTATAGTACAGAATGGTGGACTTCTGTGTTTTTGTTTTTTTCCTTGCCTAACTTCAAGGTTAGGTCTGGCTGCTTGTGGCTGAGTTTTATGAAGGCAAAACTCCTTATGTTACAGCTAGCCATATAGCCTTGTAGACGCCCAAAGGAAAAAGTGTTTTTGTCAGGTTCTGAGTCAGTAAGCTGAAAGACTTGTTCATGCTGAACAAGAAGCAGGAGTATTCGTTTAACTTTAAATGAGCAATAGTCTGGTGAAATTTGATGGCTGTTCTTGAATAATTATTCTACATCCACAGCTAATGTGAAAGAGGCCTAAATACCTTTATATTAAAAAAAAAAAAAATTCCTCTTGTTCAGAAGTTAACTGTAACCTTTTGAAAAATAATCTTAAATACAGTGCTTTCTCACATCTTGATGCAATATTTGTCACTTATATGAGCTTGTTTATTAACTCCGTGAATCACTGTGTGTCGTTGGCAATCCCAACAGGGCATAATTGGCACTAAGGAAATAAACAAATACTTGCAGCTAATAATAGCACTGCCAAAATCTGATCCTGCTTAGCTGAGGATATCCAATGTGAGCACAGCTGGTTGCTGTAGATAGTACAGCATACATTCCGAAAAGCTACAGAAGCAAAAGGTGTGAAAAGCTTTTTACAGTTCTGGCTTGCATATTGTACAGAGAATAACTGCAGGATGTGATTAGTGAAAAGGAACTGCCTATTCTTAAAAGAGCAATCATTTTCCCAGAAGAGTCAAAAAGCTGTATCGTGGCATGTGATGCATTATCAGTTTTTCAAAACTCTTGCAGTGAAATTACCTTAATGTTCTTATTCTGTTTTTTATACTACTTGCTATGGTGTGTGCATTCAAATGTACTCTCTGGCAAGTTGGACAACAAAATCCATTACTTTAATTATGTACTATATTATAAAGCTCTTAAAAGTTGAAATCGTATCTTTCTGTGGCTAGAGAAGCTACGTTTCAGAGTCTTTAACTGAAGTCTCCTATAACTTTTCACTGCAAGTTCCTGCTTTAGCTAGATACAGGCAGTAGTAGAGAGGCTGTGTTGCTCTGTTTGTCCCTTGACTGTCTTCCCTGAGCTTTGCAGAATTCCACACGTTTTATTTTCCTTTTCCAGATTTAAGTCAGGTTTTGATGTTTTCATTGAGGTCCATTAGTACTTCTACTGAAGCCAGTGGAGTTTCTTATTAAGTAAAATAGCTCTGCTCTAATGAAGGAGACGAGAATTCAACTCTGTAGGACCAAACCCATAAATACTCTGTTTTTTGTTTGTTTTGTTGTTTCTAAAAATTACAATGAAACTTTTTTCATGTAAAAGGGAATACAGACTATTACAAATTATTTTTTTAAACTTCATTTTGTGGAAATAGTCTGAGTTACTTTTTAACACTTATTGACTAAACCTATGTTGTGTGAGTGACAGAGGGCTGAGAAGTAGGTCTTGCTAACTTGTTTTGCAGGATGGATTAGGGAGGATGTACAGAGCTATTTAAATTATTCAAACTTTTAAGTAAGATGCCAGCAATAATTCAGTTATAACTTCTTGATCAATAACTGGAAAGGAAGTAGAAAGTCTCTGCCTTTCATAGAGTATTTTACATTTCGTCTACATAAATATTGGTGAAATAATAAAGGCATAGAAGTATTCATCTAACAAAAGTATGTTGCTGTCATTTTTTATTAAGATCACGTATTCCAAAGTACTAGTGAAGTCTTTACAACTAGCAGAACTACTAAGCCTTAGTCATTTAGTGTTTTTTAGCATGAAGAAAACAATGTTTTATAGATGGATTCAAGGAAAGCATGAATAGAAAAGCAAGATTTATGTGGACATATGGGAGTAAGGAAATGTGCAATGTCTTACTACTTAATAGAGCATATGCATTCTTCATTCAACATCCGGAGGAAAAGTAACTCTTAGTCTTTACTCCCAGTTGGGTGGAGCTATGCTGTTTGAAAGGCTTTGGTATGAGCCAGTATGGACTATCCAAGAACCCATGTTGAGGTGTTGGCTAGTTACAGTGATGCAAACCTCATTCGAACTCCTCAATGCCTTTCTTTGAATTTTTTCTTCTACCCTGTCATCACTTTATATGTATTTTAATGTTTTCTGGAGAAATAATAATAAAAATCTGCCTGTGTTGTAGCTCTCCAGAAATGTGGTAGTGTTTTTGTTTGTTTGTTTTTTAACTGAACAAGTCTGTTGTGGAATCGAATATGTGGCAGTATTACAAACAAGTTTATAAAAAAAAAAAAAGAAAAGATATGAGTGTAATTTGAAGACTTGAGATTTGTCCCACTGAGCTTGTAAATTAAATGCCTCAGTCAATAGAGAAGATCCTCCAGAGAATGATTTAACTGGCTGTGATGGGTTTATCCTGGTGAGGAGTTAAGCCCCCACCCAGTCACTTGCTCCATCTCCCTCAGCAGGCTGCAGGAGAGAGTCAGAAGAACAAAAGAAAGAAAACTTGTGGGTTGAGATAAAGATAGGTTAATAGGTGAAGCAAAGCTGTGTACACAAGCAAAGCAAAATAAGGAGTTTGTTTACTACTCCCCCTTGGCAGGCAGATGTCCAGCCACTTCTTGGCAGAGCCTCAGAATGCATAGTGGTTACTTGGCAAGACATGCCATAACTGTGAATGTCCCTTCATCCTCCTCCTTTCCGTGAGCTTTCATTGCCGAGCATGACGTCGGATGGTATAGAAGTAATATGGTTTTAGTCAGTTTGGGTCAGCTGTCCCAGTTGTCTCTTCCCAGCTTCTTGAGCTCCCCCAGCCTACCTGCTGGGGGAACACAGGGGGTGGGGAGGGGAAGAAAGCCTTGATGCTGTGCAAGCACTGCTGAGCAATAGTTTAACAAACAAAAAAACACTGGTGTGTTATCAATGCTGTTTTAGTGATAGATCCAAAACACAGCACCTTATAAGCTGCTATGAAGAAAACTAATGCTACCCAAGTCAGACCCGGTACACTGACTTAAGACCAGAGTGCTCTGCTACTGCTAATTCATTCCTTACTTCTTGATCAGCTAGTACAGAGGCAGAGAGATACAGATGCTTCATGAAACCTGAATTGCTCTCTGAAATTGGGTGATTCCTTCCTTTAAAATCTGAGACTCCAGGACTCCTAACTTAGGCATGCTGGCCTGTGCATTTGGTTAGATAGGGATAAGCCCATGTGGATGTGCTTTTGCCATAAAAAAAAAAAAGTTAAAATGGCATCAGTATCTTCAGGTCTAGTATCTTTGAACTAGGTTAATGAGGTTGATGTGCCAAATTGACTTGAGGCTTAAAAAAATAAATAGAGATCTTAAGGGTATTGACTGCTTTTCCAGTACTTCTAGAAGTAGTTTGTGAAGTTAAGTATTGTGCATGAGAGCAGTGAGCAGCTACTGTAGGGCCAAAGACGAGCTTCAAAACGTGGTTTATGTATAACCAGTCAACTACCATCTTGTTACAATGGAGATGCTGATGTCAAAGTGAAACACCAAAAATCCCCAGAAGTCCCAAAAAGGACTATAACCAAAGATGACATACTTGTTTTAGCTCACTTTTTTGTTTGCTTATCTTGTCATAAACAGGATGATCTTACCACATTTATTTAGAGGACATATTTTAAATGCTAGCAGTGGATTTTGAGTCTTCCTTCTGAGTAATTTGATTTCTAAATGCTGCAGAAAGAAATACTGACACCTGACTTCCCCATTTTAAATAGATTCTTTCGCTCCTTTATCATCCAGCTTTCATCTTAGAAGATCTTATTGATTCAGCTGATGGTAGACTTCTTCCAAAGTTGAAAGAAATTAATTCTAGGGTTCCTACTATTTATTTCTTATTTTGAGGATGGGAATGCTGTGCGCTAAGATTGTTTGGAGGAAAACAAAAAACCTACAAGCACAAGCTTCTATGCGGATTTTCCGCTGCATTACTGCTCACACTACTTCATGACTCACTTGGACTAAATACACCAATGAAGTCCAATCATTTTTCTGAATAATGTACTACACAGTAAAGCAATACTAGTTAATTCTGCCACAACAGTTATTTTAACTGACATTTCATTTATGGTTTTGATCTTATGACTTACAGTTGTGTGTAAAAAGCTAGTTTGAATTTGTTGTAAGTCAGATTTGATTCAGAGATTTCTAGATATTTGAGGTTTTTATCTAGGATTTTCAAGTCAGAAGTTTTGAATCCTTTTCTTTTGAACATGCTGTTTAGGCTTATTCAGAGTGCATATAAGCACATGTGTAAATATGAATGATCCTACCGTACTTAAATTGAGCATATACTGAGACAGAAGCTTCAGTCAGGTTCTGCAAAGTTTAGTAGCATTTGAGAGGAAGGACCTCCTCTGATGTGAGATTGACATTGGTATTGAGTGTCAAAAATTCTCTGCCTGTACTCTTCCTTTGATAACTTCACATTGCAGCTGCTTTGTATGTACAATGTCTGTCTAGAATTGATGTTTTCAGAAATTTGATAAGCAGAATAAGTGTTGTCATTCAGTGAACTCGGTAACAGTGTATCTACAGAAACAGTGTGCTGTTGTGTAAATCAGTGTATTTAGGGGAGCTTCATTATGATCTTACATGCCACTGGGACATGGATAAAATATTCATATCCCGTTTGAAGATAGCATTTTGTTTTTCCTGAAGACTTTTCATTGGTGTTTTATCAGGTCTTTACAGATTTTGGAACAAAGAATTTGACACAAGCAATGTTTTTTTTTCATTTTATGTTCCACTGATGCATGTGTATTCAATCTGGAGTTGATCATCAGTGCCTTAGTCTTATTTTGAACTTCCACAGACAGCTTGAGTACACAGAAATCTGAAGTGTATCTTTGTATCTCATTCAAGGAAAATAAACTAAATATTTGCGTGCTTCCTGACAGCACAGTAGGTGTACCTGCACCATTGGCTTAATCTCTGTAGAGAAACTACAATTTAAATGTGATATTTTTATAAGTGAATAAGATACTTTTGTAAGTATATCTGCAGACTGTGGAGGACCCCACGCTGGAGTGCATGGATATTCTCTGAAGGGAGAATGGAAAGCCCGTGCTGGAGCAGGTTTGTCCTGAAGGTCTGCAGCCTGAGGAAGGAACCCATGGTGGGGCAGAGGGAAACAGTTGAGAGGAAAAAGCAGTAGAGAGGAGCTATTATAGATTGACCCCAGCCCACATTCCCTAGGAGGTAGAAAAACTGGGAATGAAGGAAGGAATCTGAGCCTGGAAAGAAGGGGTGTGTGGGGGGAGATGTTTTAGCTTTTTGCGGTCGTTTCTTACTGTACTGCTATATTTTAATTGGCAATAAGCTAATGTTATTTTAACAAAAAGTAATCATAATGTGTATTTAAGACAAAAAAGTAATGAGTTATTTTTCTTTGTCTGTTGGGGGAGGTGTCATAGCAATGATGAGACTTGTTTTTTTCCTCTTCAGTTGTGGATGCTACCATCTCCAGCATCACCTGGACAAGGTGACTTCAGTACTATAGTTAAAGTCAACACAGTTGGCGGGGAGTTCTTGTTTTCACGTCCCTTCAGTTTCATCTGCACCTGAGCACTGACCTTGCATAAAATTGTCTTCCCCTTTGATAGTCTTGCACATTTTTTTTTAAGATCAGTTTTGGTAATTTTTTTTTGTATAAGGAGTTAAAGTAGATATGAGGGGTTTTTTTTTTGTGAGCTCCCAAAGAAGACTGGGAGGTTATTCAACTCAGCCAGGTTTTATTCAAATAGAAACTGGATTTTTTTTTGCTTGTTTGTTTACTAGAGAAACTGAGGAAGACAAACTTTAAAAGGAAGTCTTTTAAAGCGCAAGTCTGGCCCTGCCACCATGCAGGCAGCTACTTTTAGTTTCCCTTTAATTCCATGCAGTTTCTTCATCATCATGGTATTGCAGTCTATAGTATTCCCACAGCTCCCAGCTCCTTGATGTCAATCTTCAGCAGAGGTTATACCAGCATTTGACTGTAGGAAGTAGTGCATCTTGCAAATACACATTTAGAAAGTTGTTTTTGATGGAAAATATAAGTTAATAGCTGAATTTTCAAAAAGAATTGTTTTTTAATATTTGACCAGGACTTTTGGTCAAAATTAAAATGTTTTGGGGCCTATAAAAACATCAATTGATCAAAAATACCCAGGAAGTTCCACTTTCTATTTGGACAAAGTGGCTCAATTTGAAGCTCTATATAGTTCAGGCTGGTGACGGGAAAGGTACATGTTGTAGTACTCACCTCTTTGGCATCCTGCATTCGGCTGCCCTTTCGGAGATGAAAATAGCACAGTCCTATGCAGGACATGTCTACTTTTTCTTATAAAAGCAGAATGTTTTAAAAGGCACATCATATCCTGTATCAAAAGAAGCACGGCCAGCAGGTTGAAGGAGGTGATTCTCCCCCTCTAGTCTGGAGAGGGACTCTTTATCAAGAAGTGTAGTGGTAGGACAGGTGGTAATGGCTTTAAACTGAAAGCAAGTAGATTAGGTATTTGGAAGACATTCTTTATTTACTGTAAGGAAGAAATTGTTTACTATGAGGGTGGCAAGGCACTGGAACAGGTTGTCCAGAGACGTTGTGGATGCCCCATCCCTGGAAGTGTTCAAGGCCAGGTCGGATGGGGTTTGGGCAACCTGGTCCGGTGGAAGATGTTCCTGCCTATTGCAGGCGGGTTGGAACTAGATGATCCTTAAGGGTCCCTTCCAACACAAACCATTCTATGATTAGTTTTATCTGTTACTTCTGTATTTGCAAAATCATAGAACCACAGAATATCCTGAGTTGGGAGGGACCCACAAGGATCATGGAGTCCAACTCCTGGCTCCACACAGCACTACCCAAAAATCAGACCCGATGTCTGAGAGCGTTGTCCAAATGCTTCTTGAACTCCAGCAGGCTCAGTGCTGTGACCACTGCCCTGGGGAGCCTGTTCCAGTGCCCGACCACCCTCTCGGTGAAGAACCTTTTCCTAACACCCAGCCTGAACCTCCCCTGTCACAGCTCCATGCCGTTCCCTCAGGTCCTGTTGCTGTCACCAGAGAGAAGAGATCAGCGCCTGCCCCTCTGCTCCCCTCGTGAGGAAGCTGCAGGCCACCATGAGGTCTCCCCTGAGCCTCCTCTTCTCTGGGCTGAACAATCCAAGTGACCTCAGCTGCTCCTTATATGTCTTGCCCTCTAGACCCTTCGCCATCTCTGTAGCCCTCCTTTGGACATTCTCTAATAGTTTCATGTCCTCCTTATACTGTGGTGCCCAAACCTGCACACAGTGCTCGAGGTGAGGCTGCACCAGAGCAGAGCGGGACAATCCCATTCCTTGACCGGCCAGCAGTGCTGTACCTGATGCACCCCAGGACATAGCTGGCCCTCCTGGCTTCCAGGGCACACTGGTGACTCCTGTTCAACTTCCTGTTGACCAAAAATATCAAGAGGAATGATCGAAAATTCATAAGAGCTGTTTCAGTAACAACTGAGATGCAGCTGGTTTTAAAAGTTATTCGATCCATAGTGAAAACTAAATCAAAATGATTATTTATGGCATGAAAATCTCTATGCAGGTGCAAGGAGGAAGGGGAACAGTACAAGAAAGGTGGATTTTTTTTTTTGTGGGGGAGAATTACTTTGTGAACCACTGCATCAAGAGTAAATCACCCAGCGAGATATGGGGTTCCAGACCACCTGAAGGTGAATTCTGAAGGTGAGGAATGGTCAGTTGCCGCCTGGGTGATTCTGGTGACGCCTGAATAGGAGCTCAGTGGGGACCCACTCTGCAGGAATTTGCAAACTCAGTTGAATCTGCCTTGATGTTTTTGTTACCGTGTTAGCAAGATAAACTGCAAGGATGTGCTTTCAAAACAAAACTACTTTTCAAGCCATGTCTACCACTGTGAATAATTACCGATGCTAATAATGGGTAAGCTTCTTTAATCTCTTAACTTCTTTTTAATTCGGGGTGGGGGGGAATAGCCTAATTCACCTCAGTTCTCCAACTGATTTGCTTACTCAGTATTTGAAAGTATGGTCACCCTCCCTTTCTTGACCTCAAGATCTGAGTGGTTTTAAGAAGAGGTAATACCTGCTTTAGAAAATATTAAGAGCTTCATTGGGAAAGAAAATTTTGTCATTTCTCAAAATGGACAGAGTGAAAAAAGGTTAAAGATGATTCTATTAATTGGTAAATTTTTTTAGTGTATCTTGCTATATTGTATGTAATAAGTAAGCTTTAAATGGTTGCAGTAGAATGTCATTAAGAGAAAGAAATGAGTCTAATTTCTCTTAGGGAAAATAAGATTATAGTAGTGTTTGCTGTAGTACAGGTCACTCAGCATTTTCATTATAGCTTTTGGCTTCTGAGTTCATAACTTTGGTTGTATTAAAAATTCTTTCAGTTAAAGCTTGATATACAAGGTCAGATTCAAAGTCTCAAAGGAATTTTGTAATGAGCTAATTTCTTCCCTAATTTCTCTTCCAAATGTGTGTACCAGTATCATATGTATTCATATCTTATCCCTATTTCACACTTAATGGCTTTTAGAACAGCTTTTACAAAAGAAACTCTTTAAGAACACCTTGTTGGAGATTTCTTTTTTTTTTTTTTGATATACAGAAAATCTATATATCTGTAACTGACTCATGGGAAGCTATTGCTCCTGGTGAGGATCTCCACAATATTTTTGGTACTTTGAAGCTCTCCTGGGCTGTTAGTGTTTTTGTTTTTTTTTTTTTTTTTTTTTTTTTTTTTTTTAAATTACAAGCAGTCCATTGGTCTTATCTGTCTTCAGATTTTAGTGGATAAGCTCAGACATTTATCTGTCTGGGTATGGATTAACGATTACAAATGTTTTCAGTAGGTATTAGGATAATGGGCGGATCAGCAAGCAGGCATGCTGATGCTGTTTGCTGGCAGATTAGTTCCCCAGGAGTCTGTGGTTTAAGAAGTAAGTTATGATTTCATTTGGATGGATTGAAATTGAGTTCCTCTTGTGGGTTTCAGCTTCATGTAAAGATTCCAGGGGCACAGTCAATAGATACTCACTTATTTGGCTGTCCTGCACTTAGCATGGCTAGACTCCAGCCCAAACTAATAAATTCCATATACTGTATAAGGTGACCTCACTGAGCTTTAATGGAGGAAAAGTTTACTAATCTATTAATGGATATTTACTTTGGAGAAAACAGATGTCATATTTTATAGAGCAGAATGAAGGACATGTTCAGCAGCAGTAGCTCTTTGCAGGCTCTTGCATGGTAGGCATTGCTGTCTTTTTTTTTTCTTGAGTTTCATTCTGCTTTCCCTAATTAAGCAACTTCTAGTTGTGTGCTTTTCCTGTCTAATATATTTAATTTGAGGAGGCAAATGCACTGATGGCTGTGTTTCTGTGCCAGACCAAAGACTTGCAACTCTGGCAGCAATATTAATCAAAAAGTCCCAATATGCTGTTTTAGCAATATAAAAGGGACTTCAAACATATTCATTGTCTTGAGGCTGTAGCCTATTGTTAGAACACAGAAACATGACCTTACCAAGAATACAAAGCTTTTCCTGTGTGACTTCTTGTTGGGATCAGCTCGCTAATTCCATATCAGAGGAGCAACTTGTGAATGAACTCCTAAGGCCGGAATAGCAGTACCCTAGCAACTGTTCTCTTACAGACAACGCTGTATTTCATTTTTATGCTTATCTGTGCTCAACTAATAAACCTTTTCCAACCTGTTAGCAGTTACTGCAGCAATACATTGTAATTTACATCCATCAAGAGTATCAGTAACTGTTGTCAGGAAGGACCTAGATCTTCAGTTTTGGTGAAGGAACGTGTAGGATTGAAAGGGAAACCTGCTTGCCATCTCGGAGTGGCAGTGTTCTTACTTGCTTCCTTGGAAATGAGCTGCTTGAAAGCAGCTTATAGCGTTGAAGGCAAGGGGGGGGGTGTGCGTGTGCACGCGCGTGTGTGTGTTGCTAAGATATATAGGCAGAAGAAGACTAGGTCCTGGCCATGAGTGTTAGCTAACTGAATGGACTGTGAGAAACTAGTGCATGTGACATGACATTGCTAAACACTTTTTAAAAAAAAAAAAAAGCCATGGTGAGAAGTTGACATAGATACTGCCATGAGGAATGGTTGGATTTCAGTTATGTAAGCTATGGCTGAGTTTTGGAAACAGTTGGAGGGGGATATTAAGGGACTTCTTGGGAGCACTGTCGTGCAGGACCACAGTAAGTTTATTGGTATTGCCATGTAAGGTAATAGGTAATAATATTACCTAGGTAAGGACCTAGGTAATAGTGTCAGAAATTCCAAATTTGCATATGGATGAAGCCAAACTGGGACAAATAGGAAAAAAGTATTTAGGGACAGGTTGGTTGAGGGGAGACAAGGATGGTGAGCAAAGGGAAAGATGAAGGTGCGTGGGTGTGTTTGGAGGGTCTGGGGGAAGTATCAGCATAGGAAAATGGAGAGAAGAGGATAAAAGGGGCCAGGCATGTGTAAGCACCTACTGGCCGGTACATTTGGCTGACTGAGCCCAGCACCTGGTCACTGCAGTCTACCCTATCTTCTTAATAAAACTGGTTCTTAACTGTTTTTCTATGTAACCTATTGCGTGTGTGGTGAGAGGTCTAAATACCAGCAACTAGAGGGACTGCGGGTGTATGTGTTGAAAGGTGTACTACTGTACACCTGTACCTGAAGTAGCCGTGGATCACAGGGCTTGTAGGTCTAGGTGCCAGCAACTGATCTGTTTTTTTCCCTTCCCTACTGAGTTGCAATTCTGTTGTATGTACATGTAATGAGCTAGCAGATGCCAAATTGGACTGGCTGGCAAGTAGGAGACCTGCATCTGAAAAGACTTGGTCTGAAGCAGTGACTCTGGCACCCAGAGTCTGGGAGTGGATATCAGGTGGATGTGGAGCCTCTGATATTTGAGACATCCATGAATGTAGGTACACTAGTGAATCTAGTGAGTGAGGTGGTTGTTTTCTCCCCCACCCCCCTGCCCCCAATGAACTTCAACCCTAATCAGCTGAAGAGGAGCAAGACTTGTTTGGAGTGTTAAAGTATTGTTGGTGTTTACGTGGGTGTTGGTAGGGACACTGCTCTGTCTGTGTGTGGCTGGCTGTCAGTATTGTGTGTTTGAACATGTCTCTCTGGAATAAGTGCTCAGACTTTCCTCTGGCTTCAAGGAGGACAAGAACAGCTGCACCCATGGAACAGGGACAGGAGAGACCTCCCTGGTCTGAGATTGTCACACTGGACTTCATCAGCTGGAATGGAGGAATCCTCTGGATCCTGGAGTCCACTGGATTCTGTGATTATTATATTTTTTTTTTGCAAGAACCTTAACACATCTCATTACCTTTTTTCTTTTTTTTTCTTAAAATCTTTACATTCAATACTCTGAATTCAGAACTTGGTATTTAGGGTGAACGATATTAGTAATGCTAGCTGCCCCTCTGAGGGATGGTATATCATGGCCTATAGTAATGAATTCATCAATTCATTGAATCAGTTCTGCTCAATGTGCTAGAGCAATTTTAGCATCAAAGGTTATCAGAGAGGGAAGGAACCTCTTCCAGAACTTGTCTTTACTGCTTACCTTCCTACAGTAGACCTTTGATCTCAAAAAGCTGTTTTTATTGATTCAGTAAGTTGGTGATCCAGTCTTCCTTAAGTATTTACTGTGTTTCAGAGAAATTTTCTACTGTCCCTTTCACATTAGCTATAGAAAAACTGGGAGTTTTATTGCATATTATAAAAGGAAAAAGCTTCTTGCTTCACCAGATTTAGTCACTACGTATGAAGCAAATTCAGCCTTTCTAAACAAAACTCACTTGGGGGAGGGGGGGAGGAAACTATTTTTTGCAGTGAGTTTTGTTCATAAAGGCTGAATTTGGGACCTATTGAATTCAGAACTAATGAAGACTAGTGTTGAAGCTGCTCCAGCAACTTTGAATAAGGTGCTACCAGTACTGACAGTCATTGCAGGAATTAAAAAAAAAAAAAAAAAAGAATCATTTAATCACTCCAGATTGTTTTACTGGGTGAATCTCACTTCATGTGGCTAGGAAAGATTGTTGGTATTTTAATGTCCGTTCAGCTGACTTGTAGCAAAATCCTTTTCACGTGGTAAATCTTCTTCTAGCTCTCTAAGCATGTGAACTCCCTTTCTCTGGAGACTGCAGCCAGACTATGGTACTTGAGTTGCAAGTTTGTATTTGATTTGGTAGTTAGTGCCTAGGCAAACTGTTTTATTGTTTATGTAATCATATAAATAATGTAACCATTCCCATCTGAGAGTTAGTATCTCTGAAAGCTCTGTGGGGAAGGTAGCTGGTAATAACCAAAATTAGGTAAGTAGAATGCAAAACTTACTTGAGATCAAAAGAGATGATGACTGTTGATGTGAAAGAGTGCTTAATAGAGGAAGTCTTCTAAGGACATGGCCATTCCAAATTCCTGCAGGGGTTTGCTTTGGCTGTTCTTTGCCTTTTGTCTGACTTCAGCTGTGCTTCTAGACACTTTGCAATCTGAGCTCTTGAGGTTTCTTTCCCCTCTTATGTTGATGTACCTTGGGGGTTTATAGTAATGGTGATGTTTCATAGTACAAGGTGGAATATGCTTTTTAGAAATACGTTAATTGAAGTTAGCAAACGGTGTTTGGCTCAGATTTTGACAAGTCCTGTCTTGCTTTTGTGACTTTCTGCCCTTGTCTACGAAGTGTGATCTTAATGAGTTCATGTAGTAGAATTACAGAATTCTTTTGCTGCGTGTTCTGAACTACTGCTATTTACTGATCTTTTCAGCATACATTTATGGTGTTTTAAAGTACTGTTGCCTTTGGAAATGAAGACATGACTTTTGGGGGAAATGAGTTAGATTTTCATTAAATTAATTTGTGCGCTAGGAATTTAACTCAAGATCTAAGTGTATGAAATGGAATTTAGACTTTAAAGAAAGAATCTTTAATTTCTACATTCAAGATAGACTTGAAATAATGATCATTAGTTAAAATGTCATCTTAATAGCCATAGGTACTACCGAATGTAAAGACTCTTTTGCTGTCTTTTAGCTTCTTCAGAAAATCTGTCTAAACATCTATTTAATAAAATACATATGCTACTAATGATTTTTTTCCATTCTGCTTGTATCTTAGCACTACGTAAGTTAATGCAATTAAGCTGTTTAAATGCTCAAGTTGTATGGGAGTAGAAGGAACACTCTTTGTGCATCATGGTCTCAATAACTGGCTTGTATTCTAATGAAAGCTAAACCTCCTAATTTATTTTCTGATCCTATGGTGGAGACCCTTTTTTATGAAATCAGTTTCATGTTAGACAGTAGCTTTGTTAGTCTATACCTAAGAGGTATATAACATATTATAAAAACATCACTGGAAACTTTGTAAATATCCAAAATCATCGCTTATTCTCTAACAACAAAACAACTAAAACCAGAAACAACTATACATTAAAAAGAAAAAAAACACATTGTATAAAGTGATGCTTTCAGTCCATGTCTGAGCAGTATATAATAGTTTCCTCATGCTTGCCATTTATTATGTTTAAATGCACACCCCAGTGATGTTCTAATGTAGCACCGAAATTTTTGTCCTCACAATAATTTTTAAAGTATAATTTCAAGAGCTTAACTCCAAACTTTGTTTATTAAATTTACAGCAATTTTTCATAGATGGACCTAAATAGGAAGTCCTGAAGTAAAAAGGAACTGGGGCTTTGCCAAAAACAATGACATAAAGAAGCAGGAGTGAGTTGAGAGATCACCAGTGGAAAACAGTCCTTCCTTCATCCATGTTATGATAGTTTTACTTCATAGGGTCATAGGTGTGAATGTAAGCATGAGTATCTCAGCGATGAAGTTCAGAGATGCTTCTTTTTTTAGCTGTCTGCGTAGGACTTGTCTCTTGTCGTATTTGTCCTTATTGCATCCCTTAAATGGATATCCTGCATCTGTGTAGTTAGAGCAAGAAAGCTAGCTGAGTTGATTAACAGAGGCTTGATGCAGGAGGAGAACTGCAGAGGAGGTAGAAAATGAGAAGGAGAAGGGGAGCAACATGAGGGAGATGACAAACTACTAGGAAAGGGAGAAGCAAAAGAAAAAATGGAGGAAGAGAATGGATAAATGATAAAGTTATCTGTTAAGAACTCAGTTCTGCTAACAGTGAGCTTTTATTGGTTGATATTTGGTAATGTAAAATGTGTTTCGGCTTGTTCCTCCACTGGTTTTGAAAGTTTCTAGGTTAGAGAAATTTCTGGATCTCTTTCTTATTCAATTTGTACTGCTTTCTACCTAAAGCCTCCCTGCTTTGATATGTCTAGCTATGAATGTGAACTTGTCTCTACAGAGGTTGAATTAATTTAAGCTAAGATTTCTTCTCAATGTACTCTTCATTAAGGCTTTAACTCAAGCTTATAGCTAAATTAACTTCTGTTGAAGGACTTCTTTCACCTAACTTTCTGCTTCAAATCATTGTTGGCAAGACTGTCTGTGCAGCATCCCCAAATGCTTCTCTAGGGCTTTGTCAGAGTGGATACCCTGTTAAGAACTGGACCGTAAGCTCTCCTGCTTAGTAGCACAAAAGCTAAGAGACTCTTAATGGCAAAACCAGTTATCTCTTTTAAAAAGACCATAACCACTATAGGCCTTTAGGGAAGTAATCTTATCAGAGAACAAGAGAGATGAATATTGAGGAAGGCTGAGTGGACAGTGGGGAGGCACAAGGGGAGGGAGGAATATCTGAATCAAAGAATTACTTAAAAAAAAAAAAAAAAGTTGCCGAAATTAAAATACCTTTATATGGAATTATGTGGATTCATTTGGAGATATATTTATGGATATATATATACATCACACATGCATACATAAATATCCGAACAACTAAAGTGTATTAATCTTCTCTAATATTGTCAAGGCAATGTTAATATTTCAACTGTCCCTTACTGCATAATGGTAAGTATTTAATATGCAACTCCATTTAATGTATAATGATGTTACATGATGGCAATGCTTTGAAGATAGCAAAATGTGATAGTATAGTAATTTTGAGACTTTGCAGTGGAACTTTGCGTAACAATATGGGGAAAATCATTCAACTGCTTTTTTAGGCTGAATTGGAACAGACAAATTTCCAAATGTCAAAGGCCTGCAAAATGAGCTTTCCAACCACAGCTATTTGAGTTTCAGCATCCTCTGGGATGCTCTGATTGTGTCT
This sequence comes from Chauna torquata, assembly GCA_013399475.1. Classification (NCBI taxonomy): domain Eukaryota; kingdom Metazoa; phylum Chordata; class Aves; order Anseriformes; family Anhimidae; genus Chauna; species Chauna torquata. The sequence continues at coordinate 2,671 of VXAL01001189.1, read as the reverse complement.
GTATTTGGTCTGATTTATCCCCAAATGATTTATAGGGACCCATGTGTATGATTATGATCTGTTCTGAACTATATCTGGAAGAATTTCTGAAAGAGGTGACTTTCAACTGAACCAGGGAAGGGAAAAAAAAATGAAATTCTGCCATTAGTCACCTATGTATAAAGCAGCAACATATTAATGTTGTTTTCTTTTTTGTTTTATTCCACTGAAAGCTGGTGTAATTTTTCACTAGCTTTTTTTTTTTTAAAGTTTCACTGGTAGATTAGGTTTTAAAAGATGACATTTGCCACAATAATAACAAGTTGGGTATTTTAGCATGTTAATAACAGGATTTGAATCATCTTCTGTGCATTAAAAAGGTGTTATGAAGGGGATGGAAACATTGTAAAAGTACTAATACCTGGTTCGTGTCAGTATGCTTTTGCTCTCATGCTTCCTGTGGTGTTCAGAGTTTGGCTTAATGGGATTTGAATGTTAATTGTATCTCAGTAACATGGAAAAAGAACAGAGTATGATGCCTGCATGTTACTTCTTTCTCTTCCTAGGGAAAGAGAGTGGCAGCATTTAACACAGCTTCCTAGTTTCCTAGTTGGAGCCTTTCTGGGGGATGTCCTGGGATAAGTTTTTAGTGTTTTTTTCTTTTTTTTTTTTTTCTCCAAAGCAACCAAGAATGTTTTCATTATGAATAGTCACTCTTAGCTCTGCTCTTCCCTGGCAAAGAACAAATTATTTCCAGATTTAACTCTGTCCTGCAATACATAAAGCTATCTTCTAACCAGTAAATGAACTGTGCTTTGTGAAATCCTTTCTATGCTGCTGGTGGAGGCTATCGAATATCATTTCTCAGAGGTAACCATGCACCAATCTGAAGCTCAAATCCATTGTACTTCTAGATATACAATGTATATAGCATGTGTTCTTTGAGGCTTTGTAGAAGTAATGGTGAAAATGAAAGTATCCATGCTGCACAAAAGTGTTTTTCATGTCAACGGTTGTCATTAACAAGACTGAATGGATTAATAACTTTTATAGTTTATTCAGTGAATAATCTAACCATTAGATTGAGTATTTAAAGGTTAGGGTCAAGTCTGGAAATTGTTCTGTCTGAAAAGGCATGAATGATAAGCTAGGAGTGTCAAGCAAACCATTTCTGTTCTGCTTGTTGGGTTATAAACTTATTTAGATGCCCATCATAAAGCTAATAAAACTTCATTTTCTTCATTTCATACCGTCAGATCCTAATTCAAATCTTCTTGACTCAAAGCTGGTGTTTGCCTAGGAGTCTCTCGTACTTGGCCTTGCAACATCTTTCTCCTTGGCATAACAGGTTGGAGACACAGCAACAAATTGTGGTTAGAGCTTTTAGACGATGGAAATGATGATGAAATAGCTTCTAATTAAAGAAACATAATGGAAAACTGTTTCTTTCAGCAATTTTCCATTTTAGTGAATAATTCTGGGGCCTCTTCTGAGGTGATCTGCTTTTATTCCAGAAAGTTTTGAATAGTAGTAAAATGTTTACACTTAGGATAACAGATGGACTTTATTACAGAGAGAAGTACCTGGACATAAGGATTTAGCCACTGTAATTATTCAGCTTAAATAAGCTCTGTGTACTGAAGCTTGTATCTGTGTACTGCCTCCCTGAAACTGAAAGGGTGTCCTGCAGACTTAACAAGATTTCAGCAGGTAGGTGAAAACACTTCAATGTACGTACTTGTGTAACAGTGCAAGATACGGAAAGCTTGGAGCTGTCTACCACAAGAGTAGATACCTGCCCATTTATTAGTGTTCTATCTGCTGTAATGCTGGATTAACACATCTATTCTGTCTTTAGACCAAAACTAGTGTATGTTTTGGGCTCAAATTGGGTTTTGTCGGTTTTTTTTTTTTTTTTGGACAGTTCTTGCTCTACTACCAGTGGTAGGTGTGCCCTGAGTTTATAATAAGACAATCGGGCAGTTTTAACCCTCTTGCCAGTGTAGTGTTTTTAGTGTTCAGGAGCAGTGATGTTTTTTCTTTATCAGAAATTGTAGTTTCTGGTCAGTGATTGTTGTTACCAGTCGTTGACAACCACCAGCTGTTCCTTTACCATCACCTGCTGCTGCTTATAGTGAAGTGCATGCTTCTTTCAGAAATTTCTTTCAATAAACTCTGAAATTGTCTTTTAATAATGCAACTTAATCTACCACTTATTTGATCATTTAAAATGCACTATTTGTGAAGAGGCACAGAATGAGGCACAATAATCTGTCTTTGTATCCATAAAATACACCATCGTGAACAACTGTAACTCACCCTTATGCTAGATTGTCCTAATGATGTGCCTCAGTCTTAGTGTGGAGAGACATATTCGTGTGGATAATGCAGTCTCCCTACCTGTTTAAACTTCAGCCACGCTGTTAAGTATTAACATAAGTTCTTATTACCTCTGTTTCCCAGTTGGTAAGGTTTTAGGGGACTGTGAGATTGCTATGATCATCTGCTCTGACCTCTTGTACAGTCTAGGCCAGCCAATTTCACTCAGTAATTCCTGTTGTAGAAGGGAAAGACAGATGGGTGTTTCAATACAAAATTGTGTATAAAAATGTGTTTGCATATACATATTTAGACCAAATACTCCTCCCATGGAGAAAAAAGGCCTTCTGCATAACTGTCATGGTTTTGGCTG